>JASMMZ010000001.1:20889819-21157218 GCA_038502455.1 Anisogramma anomala | reverse complement strand
CGCGCGGCGCGTAGAGCCGCTCGCCGGGGGTGCCGGCGGGGGCGAGGGCGCCGGCGGGGGCGCCGGCGGCGACGGCGAGGTTGAAGCACTGCGGGTAGTTCTGCGCGCCGCGGCCGGCGCGGGCGGCGCTGTGCAGCGCGATGATCTCGTGGCGCCAGACGTAGTGGCCCGGCGCGAGGCCGGGCGGGATGCGCACCGTCCACGAGTTGTTGTTGGCGATGAGCGTGTCGGTGGCCCAGTGGCCGGGCGCGGGGGCGCCGTCGTCGACGAGCCCGGCGGCGGCGATGGTGAAGAAGGCGAGGTCCGTCTTGCGGACGGCGGCGCAGTCGCCGTGGCAGTTGGCCAGCATGTCGATGACGGGGCCCTTGTGGGTGGCCGGCCACGGGGTCCAGTAGACCTGGATGTCGTCGCCGGCCTGCACGGCGGCGTGGCCGCCTGCGGGGGTGGCGTCGACGTGGCAGATGATGTCGCCGCTGGCGTAGCTCGAGGGGGGCACGAAGCCGGTGTTCTCGTCCAGGGCGGTCCAGCCCACGACGGTGGGAGGGTCGGGCCTGTAGGGGAAGTCGGTGGGATCGTACCCGTCGTACCAGACGCCGGCTACGTTGATGCCATAGGTGTGGCCATGGGCCCACACGGCTGCGGCACCTGCAAGAGAAGCACCGGCTGCCTTGACCGCGAGGGTAGAAGGCATCTTGACGTCGGTGTGGATCGTGAAACAGACGAGGGCAGGCCAGCTTCTGGAAGGATCGGACGGTGTCTGCCGTCTACGAAGAAAAGGAACGTGATATACAAGGAATGAGGGGTGGGTGATGGGGCTGCTGTGCTGGGGGGGGGAAGATGGAGCAGAAGGGCCAGCTCCTCCAAGGCAGCAGAAGGAGCCACGATGCTTTATACAGGCCTTCCTCCGCCTGTGCAAGCAGCACACCAACGGGACTGGACCGCCCATTTCGAGCACTGGGCCCGCGCTGTGTTGTCGAAGCGGCGCTGCTGCGTTCTAGACGCCGCCTCGGCTGAACGCGTGGTAACACGGGTGCTACAGTCGGAGATTTCCTGTGGGCGTGCTTCGTTTCCCTGAAACGAGTGAGTCTGGAGCCAGACCTACTGCGCCCAGAGCAGGACACGAGCATTTTCAGCCACGGAACGGACTCAACCGAATGCTGTACTGTACTGTGTCCTGTCCGCTGTGGAGCTGCTTCACCAACCTCTTGCGGTGGGGGCTTTGTGGGAGGATGCTATGGACTGACTGGGCCTGACTACCGGGTGGCCACAGCCACACAGGTGATGAGGGCAAATTGTAAAGGCCCAAGCGCGGATGCTGTGTTCACGCCTCGTCGACCGCCCCTCGGTATCGGTAGATGGACGTCTGCCACCTCGACGCCGTATCCGGCTTGAGCCAATCCGTCAGTGGCACGAGCGGGCACACAAGCAGGGACATGGAGGGGCCGAGAGACGCTCCAGGGCGCTTGTTTCTGGTGTGACTCGCTTGTCGGATAGCGAGGAGAGAAAGCTGCATGAGCTGTACCTATACATCATGACCGTCCGTCCCTTTGGAATCGTCCCGTGCAATATGACACTGAACCCTTGCTCTTGCTCACGACAGACTGCTTCGATGATGATGATGATGATGATGAATGCGTCTTCTGAGACTCCTCGTCCTCTGCCTCCGTGGCGGGCGTGTCTGTGACCGGGAGCAACGCCATGGCCGTGTTTCTCCCCGGGGGGGTGACTGTGGGTGAGGAATACGACACAGTGGGAGAATCATGTATGTATATACACAGATACAGTACAGTACATATGCACCGATTCCAAACTGTGATGCATTAGGTAGGTACTGTTCATGTACTGCTACTGCCGTGTGGACGACACCCCTCGCGTGCCACGTTGCCACCAACCATCACGATCTCGTGCGCGCCGCCGTTCAGCTCCCACCCGCGCTTGACCATCCACATCGCGGCGAAGAAGGGCGCGGTCCCCAGCGCCAGCACCGCGCCCACGACGCCCTTGAACACCTCGGGCACCCAGCGGCCCGCGAACACGAAGTCGCCGCCGCCGCGGGCGCCGCCGCGGGCGCCGCTGCGCGCCGTCGCCGCCGCCGCCAGCAGCCCGACCGCGGGCCCGACCAGCAGCGCGAACCACGCGACGCCGACGGCGAGCGCCCGCACCGCCTGCGCCGCCAGGCTGCGGCGCTTCCTGCGCTGCCTGCATGGCGGCCGCGGCGCCGGGTCGAGGCGCAGGAACCAGCGCGCGGCGCGCGCGGTCGGCGCGCGGACGAAGCCGATCGGCTGCACGGTGCCCTTGTGCAGGTCGTAGTTCACGAGCAGCATCTCGATCAGCCAGGTGACCATGGTCTGCACGAGGACGGTCACGGCGAGGTCGCCGAGGAGCGTGTTGGGGAACCCGAAGAGCAAGATGGGGTCCTTGGTCCGGGTGTACATGACTGGTAGCGGTCAGCTGGGCTTTCCAGGGCTTTCCTCCACATCCTCCACTGCTCCGCCTATCTTGGCTCCATGGCGTCCTTCCTCGGCCGTAGCATGGGGCATCGGGAGGGGAGGAGCTGGCCAGAAAACCGGCTGGACGCCAGTCGCCAGAGGGAGGCGGGCTCACCGTATGCTACCGCGAAGTTGATGCCGCCCGAGACAACCATAGCTCCGACGCCATGCGACCCGGCAATGTACAAGAATTGGCGCAGCGTCAGCCTTGAACTCGGCGCCCTCCTGTGAGTCTCGAGGACGGAAGATGGCGGGCCACGCCTCGGTGGAGAAGAGGGAGGGCTCGACGGCAGCCCTATGCCCTCCTCCGCGCCGGCTTCGCTCGCTTCGCGGATGTGGGACTTTCCCAACGACTTGGCGCTCGCATTGGTCCAGAAGGTCGAGAAGAGTGTGCTTCCTGATGGCTTCCCTGCTGCCCTGCTATTGGACATCATGGACCGGTGGCCGTGGAGGTTGCGGAATCGAAGGGAGGATCCAATGACTGCCAGACTCTGTGCGACAGCCGAATCTCCTCTTTCTCACACAAGACCTGGGTTGGCTGAGCCTGGAATGGGTATATGGCGTGGGCGAGTTCGTGCCGAGTGACCGAGTGGTTGACTTGTATCTGATCGCTTTTTATATCAATTGTTGTGGTGTGGGCGAGTTCGTGCCGAGTCACCGAGTCGCTGACTTGCGTGTGTAGACTGACTGTCAAGTATCTGATCACGTTCTTCCTCGACTGCTGCTTTCCGTCGCCACAACTTCTCGGGCCTGGTCGTCCTCTAACACTGGTCGCCTGCTAGTAGCCATCCAGCAAGTATGCGGTCATGGTCGTGAAGCCAGGCCTGAAGTCTCCTTGGCAGCAAATGCGGCATTCGCGAGGGCCGTGCAGTGCTACTGTCTACTAGTATACGTATATACTAGTATACGTATACTAGTATGCTAGTAGCCACTGCAAAACATGCTAGCCCGACTCCCATGCTTGCACACCGTCCTTCGTCCCATTCACAACGCCGATTTTGTCATGGGCATGCAGTCATGGGCACGTCAGCCCTTCAGGCACAGCCTTTTTTGCTTTGGCGTCCTTGGGAGAAAACACATCCGAGCTTTCGGCTCACTAGTCCCGTCGTCCTTTTCCCCTTGATTTGCGAGACTCGACAGCGCCAGAAGCGAGTCGGTACCCTGGCCTACTGTATCCTGCAGGTGAGAAGAGTCTCCGAAGTCGCTAGAGTCTCTCCAGTATCCCTGATTTCTCATAGCGGCGACGAGATCCTGCTATCGTCAGTGCATGTTTTGCCGGGATGAGCCCAAAACAGGCGAGTCAGAACGCCCGCCCGTTTAGATGCTTGCCAAAGGCAGGGCCACATATGGTCGCCTTGGGCAGACGGCCGTGTCAGCAAGGATACTCATCCACGGTCTGCCGCATCGCCGTGTCCGGCGCATTCGCATACACGCGGCCCCCTTGCCCGTTCACCACATGCGTGATCTCACTCCCAGCAGTGCCATTCAGCCACACCGTCGTCATATGGTGCATGCGCGCCGTCTCCGGCACCTCGATCGCATTCTCCACCTTGACGGGCGCATCGCGGAAGTACGCGTAGACGCCCAGCCCCCAGGCCTCGTGGGTCGGCACGCCGTCGGCGACCTTGTAGGACGCGAAGCCGTTGCGGCGGCCGCGCTCGGACCGGTACGAGGCCTGGTGCGGCGGGTCGTAGGGGATCTCGCTCTGGTAGAAGTAGACGCGGCCGGCGTCGCCGCGCCACAGCGTCTGGTAGCCCTGGTGGTGCTCGTTGAACAGGCCGTACACGGTGACGCGGTCGCCGGCGACGACGAGGCCGTGCTGGCTCGGGTTGACGGCCCAGCCGGCGGTGGCGGGCGGGTGGTCAGCGCGCCACAGCCAGAGCTGGTCGCCGACGACGTCGGAGCTGTGGATGGCGATGCCCGTCTCGTTTCGGCCGGCATGCGCGCCGCCGGTGCGGACGGTGATGTCGTAGAGGAAGGTCGGGTTGGACGTGTGGGGTGCTGAGCAGCCCGGTGGGCCGACTTGGAGGAGGGCGGGTGCGTTGGCCGTTCCGGCTTCGAGGATGAGACCTGCGATGGTTACGCCGTCTAGGTCTGCCAGGCTGATGACTGGCTTGCCGTTGGTGGGGATGAGGGATGGGAAGCCGAGACCCAGCAGGATGGTATTCGGACGGGTGACGCTCAGCGGGCCCTCGAGGAGGTAGATGCCGGGGGTGAAGAGGAGGTGCTGGCCGCCACGGAGGGCTTCGTTGATATCTGCGGCGCTTGCCCCTGCATGAGCGATGAAGAACTGATCGATGGGGATGGATTCGCCCTGGGTAGGGCCGTCCAACCAGGTCGGCCCTCGCGTATTGGTCTGCAGAGCCGGCTTGAAGACGGCAAAAGCATCTCCCTCCATGTAGAGATATGGCTTCTCACGGATGACAGGCGTCGCATCGATGGTCGTGTACGGCTCCTTGGGCCAATTCGCCTGACTCGGGGCATTCTCGCAGCCGACGAAGACCATGTTCCAGACGCCGTTGGCCCAGCTGCCCCATTTCGAGTTCCGCGACAGCCATTGCTGCTGTGACCCTGGCAGCACCTGGCCATCCACGACCGTGTCGGCCATGTAGCCTCCACTAGCCCAGCCACCGGCGTGCGTGTCGGGATCCACTGGATATCATGTTCGTCAGGATGCGATGCTTGCACGGCTTCTGGAGAGGAGCGGCCAGTGCCAGCGGCAACATAGGGTACCTTGGAACAGCCACAGCCCATTCGCGCTCGTGATGTGCAGCCGCCGCAGGGGCGCGGCCTGGGAGACGGCGATGGTGGTGGTCTTGTTTGTCGCGTCCGACGCCTCGATGGCCAGGTTCTCCAACGAGCGCCAGAAGTTGCACGTCGCGTTGCGCGCCGGCAGCCAGTACGCCGGCACGTTGACGCCGCCGCGCACGAGCACGTCGTCCGGGCTGCGGCCGAGGCCAGCGACGGCCGTGTAGAAGCCGACGTCAAACAGCACGCCGTCGTAGACGCCCGGCGCGAAGAGGAGCGCGTGGCGCTGCCGGCCGAACTCGTCGGCCTCCATCTGCTCGAAGATGGCCGTCGCCTGCTCCTGCACCGCCGCGGCCGCCATCTGCGGCCTGAACACGTAGACGTTGGGGCCGAGAATCGTCGCGTTGGCTGCCATGATGCGTTCTCGTCGAGGAGGGTCGGATTCGATGGTTCAACGGTGGCTGCTGTTGGAATGGCAGTGGAATGATCTGGCGAAGAACGCGAAGAGTAGCTATCACTTCGCAAAGAGAAGGCCTAACCAGGATGAGCTCTAGCCATGGGAGATAGTCAACCCGTTATGCCACAGGTCCAACGTAAACCTTAACCCACTAAGCATTTTCGTGGAACGATTATACAGCGATAAATAACTTATGGTACTGTAATTATAGAGTTGTTACAAGCATTAAAAGCTTTGGAAACAGTTTATCATTTAGGTATAAACGTTGATATAAATAGTAAACAATGTATACGGGTTTATCTTATAGTAGTAGTAAAAGGATGTAAGAAGTAGAAAGAAATTTAAAAGAGTATACATTTCGAAGTACAGTGTAAGTATTTTACTCTAAGTTGTATACTTCTTTCAAAATCTCACAATATGAGAGCTTATATCATGTGCCTATTTTCTATACATGTTATTTATGGTATTTACATATACTTACACTTTTTAAATGATGTTTTCAACTTGTTTCTAACTTATTTGATTTTTACAAATTCAATAGTAATAGTAGTCAGATTTACAAATGTTCAATTTATGTATTTAAAGCATACATAGGTTGCACGGTATCAAATTCGTAATTGCAACGTAATGCTTTTTTAAATTTATTATTATCACATTATTCAAGTTATAATACTTCCAATAAATTAGTGATTTATTAAGATAAATTCCGTCGTAGGTTAGTATGATTGCTATTCTACACTTAAAAATTAGTGGTGACGTTGCAGTTTCTGCAGTCCAAGTAAAACCTCTTTTTTCCCTCTAATAACAAATAATCAATTGTCAAAAATTCAATTCGTAAAAGTATTTATTACTGTTGGAAGAGTAGTATTTGCAGTGCAGTAGATCAAATTTACTTACAATAAAGTTGACTATACTGACTGCTAGTTGAGTGTATTGTTTTGTGCGAGCTTATTATAATTAACTGCAAGTCAAGTGCAGTATAACCCTACTTCACACTAGGGCATAGACTAAGCAAATAGCCATACAAATTACTATACAGACCGGCTAGCGGTCTGCCAAACCTAAAACAATACATCCACTATCTGACCACGTAATACTAATGTTACTTCGACCAATCGAATCGATAACATTGTAACGTCTAAAGCCCTACCAACACTAATTAATGCTTATAAGGTTAAGTATAAATAAGTTTAATAAAAGAAAAAGCTACTTTACGATCACATTTTACATTGATAACGGCAGCTAGGGTAAAGGAAATATTTTAGCGAAGGACCTTTATTGGTATTACGCTAGTTCATAAAAGCAAGAAAACAAAAAACAAAAAAAATAGTTTATGTGAGTCTATAACAGCAATTAAAAGTAAGCGATGGTATCGTTATTCGGAAATACTAAGAAATTTATACGGATCATTTTTAAAAAGCGTTAAGATTAACCGTTAAAAGTCTCAAATCAGCAAGTTAGTAAACAGATAAGTTAATACTATTACAGGAGTTATTACTATAAGAACAATTAAGTTCCATGGTAAAATCAATTAATAACCTTCAACTTTCACCCATAATAACAAACAATCTTTAACCTTGTTCTTTACACTAAAACTTTATCCTTATTTCACTCCTTTTATTATTCTTACGCCAATTTAATCGTTAATATTGCTGTTTTAAGCAAAAACATCAAGAATCACCAAGTCGCACCAAAAAAAGCCACGTCACGCAATTCAGCGCCAAGCTCTCAAATTTCTACACGACTTTACGCCAAAACATCAAGTCCATACACCTGAGATTACCAAATCTCTTGTCTTATACGCTTTATACGCTTACTAAGTTTTACGTAAACCAAAACCTTAAGATAGCATTTAGCTAAAAGTAAATAAACATAATTTAAGCTTTTGGACCCCAATTTACCAAGTATTTCGATAAAAAGCTTTGGGGTTACGATGTTGATAAAGACTTAATAGAAAGGCATTTAGTCAACTTTATTAACTCCTACATCATCAACTATAATGAAAACGAAGACTTAAACCACGAAAGTTGTACTTTTTCCAAGTATTGTAAGTTTTATAACAATTCGACTATAAATATGAAAAGAAGGATTTAAAAAGGTATTAAGTCAAAATAAAAACAAAACTTTAACAAAAAGAGACTTGCATGTTAGAAAAAAAAACTTACTAAGCTGGTAAAAACCTTTTACGGTTTGGCCTGGTTTGAGAAATACCTTTAGAATCCACATCTTAAGGGAAAGGGTATTAAGGAATCTCAATACCCTTATATACGTTTTAAGGGACTTTCTATTTACATTTAGTTAACATAAACCTCTTTAAGCGTTAACGATAAAGAATCTGTTAATTTTCTCGGGAGCCTAGTACCTTCACACGAAAACATTGAGTACGTTTTGAGTGGCGGTAGGGCATATAAAGTAATAGTTGCCAACGCCGCTAAAGAAATTAATGTCGGCGCTTTATACTAGTGAATTAAATAAGATTATTAAGTTCCCTAAAACCTTTAAGTCCCTATTAATTATTAGCTCTTTAATCGCCAAGCTCCCTAAAAGCCTTTTTATAGCAAGTTTACCTATACGTGTAAACTTACTACAGGTTTTACTACAGGACTTTACCCCTTGGGTTAGGCGATTGGCAATTACTCCTAATAATGTACCTTGGCAACTTTAAAGCCTAAATTTCCAGAGAACACCAACGAAGACTAGAATGACTATCGCAACCTGCCCCTAATACCTGTTAAGATGATTAACATTAACTACAAACTCCTCATAGACTTCGCTAAAATCTGGAACAACGTACAAAAGTATGATGAAAAGCCTTATAACCTCTTCGATACAAAGATAATGCCCTTTTAAATATCTATAAGTAAATGGAGGTTCCCCCTACTGATTTTTACTTACTGTTTTCCGGAATCTTATAAGGTATGTTAAGGACTACCATCTAACTTTCCTAACTCGAGTAATAATTTTTCGCAAATTTTACAATAACATAAAAAGCAACTTTAAATACAACTTCTATCTTGCAAATACTATATAAACTGGGCTATTATGCGGTAAACCATGATAATAGCAAAAAATGAAAAGAAGGAAATACTAATACATATATTTAACCAGATATTTAATAAATTACTTTTTTTCTAGCAAATAAAAGGGAAAGACCACGTTGGTGAAGCTATACTTCGCAAACAGGTATAAGTAGCAATTATGGGTGTTAGTATATTCGAATATACAGTATAATACTCCAATACCACTTACAAATACTTTTTTAATTAATTACGTTTCTCGCTTACATCTATAATAGTACGTACACCAAACCCTTTTAATATATACCCCTAAGTCGTCAACTTCAATAATATGAATTAAAAAGACCTTACGGTGATTAATTACGTCGAGTGCAAATACAGCTACGAGCGCTCTCAATGCCTAAAGTCTAGCCTATCGACCACAAACTAAAGGCAATAGCTACTTTTGGTGTTAATAGAGCTAAAATTTAAGCGAACCTGTTAACTATAAGCATTATCGTCGTAATAGTTGTAAAAGATATTGGATTGATGATAAATCCAGCAATTAGTTAACTCGGCTTCCTCTAGCCGAGCGAAATAATAGAAATTTAATATATTATATCTAATACTCAATCACTTTTACATAAGACTACTTAGATTCAATTGCAAACTTCGAGGGCTATAAGCTAATTGACGACGATAATTCCCCTCAATAAATTGAGTGGTATAAAAATGCGTTTCCTAGCACGGTTTAATATCTACTCGATTACGCCTTCCTATACCGTTTCAGTGGTGAAAACCCTTACCTTTAACCTAATTAAGCTCATAACCTATTATATACTTTGAAATTCCGTAATCGTTACGCGAAACAAACGTTTTAGGGTATTATGCCTGATTTTAAGGTAGTTAAGTACTTAATAAAAGGCTATTCATAATACGTAGCATTATAGAAGGAAAGTACTAGAGCTACTAAGATTAATCGTTACTATACTGGCAAGGCTAAGATTAACTTCAGATCAGGAGAAAAACTATAGTTACAAGGGATAACGGTAATTTAAACTGTTGTTTGGTCGATTACATTCTACATCACTTAGTTTTTTACTTCTTTTCTTTTTTATTTAGAGGTTATAAAAGCTTTTAGCATTAACTTTAATGTCAAAGCCGACTAGCTAGTTAAAAACAGCTAATTGTTTTCCTTTGCGTTTAAGTGGAGGCATTTCTAATTTTATTTTTAGGTTATAAAGGAAGTAATATTAAGCCAAACGAGAATGAAGATACGCTAATTATATCAACGTTTCAACCACCTAGCCGTTAATAAATTATACAAAGTCCTAAAGTCCTTGGGATAAAGAAATATGAAATATTTTTCCACGAACGCCATTAAAAATCTCTGCTATCATTTCCAAATATATACTCAAGCTTCCCTAATATTTAAGTTTATATTGAAAGATATCAAACACTTTCATTACGAGGTCCCTATCGATTTATTTTACTTAGATAACAAGCCTATTTTTTATGTTGTTAACTTTTTAACCTCTTTTTATGAAGCTGAATTTTTAAAATCCCTTTTAGCAAAGTATACGTAGGAAGTGATAAGTATTTTATGGATTAATACGTACTTATATTTACCTAACATCGTCGTTTACGATACTGTTATTAGCTTTACAGCGGTAAAGTTTTAGGAAGATGCTAAGATAATAGGTATCCAGTACAAATCGGTGCCTATAAAGGCCCACTAAAGTATTTAAAAGATATAAAGTGCATACGCCTTACTTCGCCGAACATATAATATCCTTACACTAAAAGTTAAAAGCTTTACAAATTCGGAGACACGCCTTTATATGGAATTAAAAAGCCTAAACAATATTTTGAGTCTTAATTACCTAGTGTTAATGCTATTGGATTTAAGAACATACCCATTCCTGACGAGTGAATCTTCATTTTTCGTAAGTATCTAAAAGCGAGATATAGCCTATAACAAATTTTGAAAGAAATTACGAAAGGAATCGAGACTTTTTCAGGTTAACGACGCCTTTAATATTAGGAACGGACCTTTAACAATCGATATACTTGTTTTGCCATTACAAAGTAAAGTTTGTGTATGGCGGGAGTCATGCAAATAGAAGGACTTATACAAAACCTTAAATATATTTAACTTGAAAGTAGTTGGTAAATTTACTAATGATTTCATGTGTATCCGTATTACCTAGGTTAATCTTTACATTAGGGTTACTAACGATGATAATCTTGAAGGTAAATGATCGAGTTAATATAAACCTCCTTTCCCCATTATCCATAAGCCAATGAAACACCACCAGTGCAGACTATCTCCGAAGAAGAAAAATATTAAAAAGAAGGAATATATATCAGGTCATATTTATATTACTACTTAGGTTAGTAGGAAAGAAAATGACAACAAAAACTTGGTATAAAAACTTCAGTCGTATGAGATTATTAAAACTTCTGGAAAACCTTTGAAGGGAAGCGATAGGGTTGAAATCGATGGTTTATTGATTTGAGGAGTAATATAATTTATGACGAAAGTAGACTTTAAAATTTAAAACCTAAACTTTACGATTTTGAAATCGAAAATTATCTACAAGGTTAAAGACAAAATTATATGGTAGCAATACGAAAAGTTACGCCTAATCGCTTAAATATAAGGCGATAAATTCAAAGACTAAATCTTTGCATAATAGCAAACGATTTGAAATATAAATTAACGGTTAGTAATCGTTTTAATAACAAGTTTATAAGCTAAAATTAATGGTAAGTTTACGTTTAATAGCTGAGATATAACGTAAGCTTATACGTAATTGATAACGGATTTATAGTGAATCGTACTACTAGAATTTCTATAGCATTTACGGCTCATCTACCCTTTAGGAACGGTAATACGATTTATTTAGCCTTTATATAGATTGGTAAAAGCATGCTACTACAATTTTTTACCCTATTAGTTGCACTTTGAATCAAGGTTACGTATAAAGTTTGTAATATACGACCCTTACTTGTTGGTAACTTAAAAAGAGGGACTTCGGCTTGTTGGTTATATAAACTAAAGATACTTTTTTTTCGAAACGGCTAACTTTATGACATCGTAATTATAGGCGATTAAAGGTTCTAAATTCTGAAATTGTAAGCTGGTAATGACGTTAATGAAGGGTAATTAACTTAACTTTAACAGAACGTTAATCCGTATTCTTAGTGTTAATACTGTCATTTGTTTTCTCTCAAAAGATTAAGTCAATAATTTGGCTATAATCGACAAAACCAACATAGCTAAGATGCAACATTACTTGAAATAGCGCGCCCGTAACAGCTATATTACCATCTTATGTTAACTGGAGGCCTCCTACGAACATTCCATCTCGACGTAAACATAAGATTCAATAAATAACGACTTTAACCAGCTAAATAAAAGAATTAAACGGCGAATACAAAATTTTAATCGACCTATTTAAGGCTAGGCTAACAATCTTTACGAATATTTTTTTAAGAATAATATAGACTTGTCTTTACAGATTGGTTTCCTCATGAGCTTTGTTAATAAGTATAGGTAGGAATATTAATTTAATATTATCGGTAGCCTGATTTACTCAACCTTTATCAAATGTAACAGGATTATAGGAAACATATTTGCTTCTGAGGTTTACGGCGTAATGAAAAGCTTCAATTTAAGTATAACACTATGGGAAACCCTTAATGTTATTACGAGGTAGCTGATAATTCCTCCTATTTTGGTGGTAATTTAAACCGACTGGAAAAACCTGTTCGAATGCCTTTTAAAACTCGGAACCACTAGCGAAAAACGCTTGATAATTGACGTAATAGTATTCTTCGAAGCGTACGAAAAAAGAAAAAATTGAAGAGTTTCAATGAATCAACGGCAAAGACAATACTATTAATATTATAATAAAGTCATCGCGAAAAATTCTTTTAGGAGGTTTATAGATAGTAATGTACTAATTATACGTATCAAGGGCGACTTTAATACGTCGCCCAACAAATTTAAATTACTTAATAGATTTTAAGTATTTATAAGAAAATCGGAAAATTGCGAGTAGATTAATGATATTGACTTGTTTGATTTGATTAGCACGGGTAAAGTAAAGGATTTCATAATTTTATATTGAAAAAAATACCTTTTTATACAAGTCGATAAATGCGAACCTCAAAGCTGTAAGTTGATTAATGGCAATAGAAGTTATTTTGCATATAATTGGGTTTAATTCGATGTGGAGATTAATTGAAATTGATAAGGGTTTAGCTAGTCAATGAGGTTGCACTTTGAAAATTACCGAAAAAGATTGGTTAACTATACGAGAATGCACGGACAAACTAAAAAGCCACCAGTGATAAAATAGTAGTACTTACAGTGCAGTGAGTCAACTTTATTTATAGTAAAGCTAACTATACTGACTGCAAGTTAAGTGTATTGTTTTGTACAACCCTACTGTAATTGAATGCAATTCAAGTTTAATATAACCCTACTTTACACTATGGTACGGGTCAAGTAAATGGCTATATAAATTACTTTGTACACCGGTTAGTGGTCTGCCAAACCTAGAACAATACATCCAATATCTGACTACGCAATACTACCGTTACTTCAATCAAACGATTTGAAAACATGGCAAAGTTTAAAGATCTATCAACAATTACAGAGATATAAACGTTACCTTAGATTATAATACCTCCTGGGATATTGATAATATATTATTATGGATGAATGAAGTACAAGTTCAGTTAATATATAATGATAATATCCATTTATCAAAGTTGCAGTTTACGGTATTAAAAAAGTTGTCGTAAATATAATAGTAATTTGGAACCCAATCGCGGTAAAGTTAGTACCAACATCGTAAACAATAACATTTATTATCCTCAATTACGTGTTAATTCACAGTATTTCTCATTCGACCCATTTTTTTGGCTGATAGCGACTTCAAGAATTTAATGCCATGAACGGAGGATATCAAGCTTATGATATAAAAATTATATTTATTATCTAAGTAAAAAAAGTTAACTTAAACTTCGTAATTAAAGTCTTTATAGATTTTAAGGTCAATTTAAACTTTTATGGATCCCAGAATGTGAGTTTGGTAATAATAGTACAGCTTTTTAATAGCTTTTAATATTATAAGTTCCACATTTCGTATTCGTAAAACTTAAAGACTTTATATACCTTATCGATGGCTAGGCAATCAAAACTCCATTTTAATTAATGCATTTTAAATTTGGTTAATTAATTACTATTACTTTCAATCCTTCAAATTTAAATTATAAGTGTTCTTATTTGGGGGCGAAAGGAAATTTCTATCCTTTTTTCATTATCTTATTAAAGATAATATCAACATTAACGCTAAGGAAACTCGCTAACATTAATAATAGCCACTCGTACCTATTTTTGGAATGAGGCTCGCTAAAGTTGAATTCACATATTGCTTGTTGGTATAACATCAATATATCAAGCATTTGATCAAGGACATCTATTCGTATTTACTCTTCTTCTTCCTTCGTCATCATTGTCATTCATTCATTCGTAATCCAATCCATATAATATTGTGTAAAGTGGACATCGTTCTCGAAATACCTTTTTATTTCGTTATAAATTTGGCCAAAAATACACATTTTGGTTCAAAAGGTTACGTTGGAGTTACTGGCGTAAGAAATAAAAATTCTTTGAATAGTAAGTGGAAACCTAAATATTAAACCTATATCGATTGAAAATATTACGAAATGATATGATTTTTATATCAAATAAATTGTAAAATTTTCCATTATTATTTTTATTATTATTTTAAATCTTGAAGAAATCGTTTAAAAGCTTACAGTTAATATTAATGATTTTGATCAACTTTTATAGTAAGTGATGATTATTGTCTTCATTATTAATGGTTTTTTTATCACAATTAACTTAAGTTTTCAACCTTTCAAATCACGGTAGTAAGTGGAGTTACCGGTTGTTCCGTTCTAGTAGTTAAGTCCTATAATAGGATCCGTAATAAGTTTATATATATTTATATATAAGTACACCTGTTACGCGACTCTTGACAAGTGACTTGACAATTTTCAGAAAACTTTTAAAGGTTTTGATGATTTCAAAAAATGTTTTAACGGTTTTAACGGTTTTTTTAAATGATGGTTGGATAGCGTCGACGTCAATTCCTTTTACCTCGTTAGTAGCCGCCTCTTTACGCATTCTACCTACCGCCTTATACGTACTTCATGTTATCGCAAACGGGGACTAAATTTACTAACAAATTAATAAATTCCGTACCTTCGGAGTAGGAAAAGTGATTTTTGAAAATGTTAAAAGTTCAACTTAATGAAATATTCAGGTTTAGTTTCCTAAACCGTATATATGGGAATCAATAATTATCGATTCCCTTGTTGGAAAAGTAGTAAATGTAGTGCAGTAGGTCAACTTTATTTACAATAAAGCTAACTATACTTACTTAAAGTTGAGTTTATTGTTTTATAGTTCTACTGTAAAGTCAATTACAGTATATGTTCATTTTACAGTAGTGAACGGACCAAACAATTGGCTATGCAAATTAGTTTCCAAACCAGC
Source organism: Anisogramma anomala (assembly GCA_038502455.1). NCBI lineage: Eukaryota > Fungi > Ascomycota > Sordariomycetes > Diaporthales > Gnomoniaceae > Anisogramma > Anisogramma anomala. Next base: position 21,141,951 of record JASMMZ010000001.1, on the reverse strand, counting down.
TAGAGGTCTACCAAACCTAGAAAAATACATATACCACTTAACTACGTAATACTACTATTACTTCAACCAAGTCTCTAATAGAGAACGTTGAAACATCTAAAATCTTACCAATACTGATCAGTTTTCATTAGCTTAAGTAAATATTAGTAAAATAAAAGAAAAAGTTACTTTCTAGGTACGCTTTATGAAAGACTAAGGTAAAAAAAAAAAAGGATTTTTTTCGAAGGAAATTCACTTTGGCGTAGGTTTTTGACGGTAATCCACAGGTGGTGATGGTATCATCATTAAAAAAAATAAAAATCCTTATCAGATGCTTGTTTTTTTTTTTTTTTTTTTTTTTTTAAAAAAAAAAAAAAAAAAAAAAAAGAGCTGTGATTAACCACTAAAAGCGTGGTGAGGGGAAGAAGTAAAAAAAATAGAGGAACGCATATTTAAAAAAAAAAAAAAAAACTTTTTAAATTTTTTTTTTTTTTTTTTTTTTTTTTTTTTTAAAAAAAAAAAAAAAAAAAAAAAGCGCTGTGATTAACCACTAAAAGTCTTGAAGATCGGGAAATTGACAAACGGCTAAGTATTATTACGGGTGAAGCTACTGTAAAAAACTTAAGTTTTACCGCTTATAACTTTTCACCATAGCTAATAGAAAATAACCTTTTATCATACACTTTTTACTAAACTTTGCCTATAATACCAAGTTTTGTTTTCCTTTACACCACTTTTTTTTACCTTCTTCTATAACATAATCGTTAATTGAATCATTAATATCTCAATTTTAAGCAAAAACACCAAGAATTGCCAAGTCTCGCTAAAAAAGGAAAAAGCATTAAGTATTCTAAACACTCTTATATACGTTTTAGGGGATTATCTTTGAATCCCTAGTTAAGTTAAACTTTTAACTTTCCCGTTAATATCAACTTTTTATATAACAATAATGAAAAACCTATTGATTTACTTGGAAGCTCAGAATATTTATGTAATAACGCGGAATACGGCCCTAGTGGTAGTAAACCGCGTAAAGTAATGGCTTCCAACGTAGTAAGAGGAATTGACGTCATTGTTATCAACTAGTCAATTAAAGAAGATCTTCAAGCCCCTCTAAACTTACCTCATGATCATCAAATCACCCAGATTCATTCAATCTTCCCTTAAAATCGTTAAGTTTTTCAAAATAAAGCTTCCTACAGTAGGTATGCCTATATATACAAAACCTACCACAGGTTTTATTATCTGATTTTACTCCTCATCTCAGGCAACTGGCAATGATATTCACCATATAAACTCAAAGTTTCTAAGGCTTTAATTTACGGCAGGAAATACTATTAATAATAAGAATAATTATCGCGACTTTTTTCTCAAACATATTAAGATAGTTGATATAAATTATAATCCTTTTACGAATTTCGAGAAAATTGATAATAATATATGCAAGTATAAGCAGAAGCCTTATAATCCATTTGATACAAATATAATCGCTTCTTTAAATATTTTTAAATGAATAGAGATTCCTTTTTCTGATTTTTACTTACTATTAAGTTAAATCATTACGTATTGCGCTAAAATCATTACGTAACTTTTGAAACAAGTGTAAAAACTTTCCGAAAAATTTAAAAAGTTATTAAGCATTACTTTGAATATAAAGTACACTTTGCATAATGTTATTCTAAGTATACTACAATAAAGTAAATGACAATAGTAACTATGAATAGAGGAAATGTTGATAAATATCCTTGATCAGATATTCGATAAGTTAACTTTATGTTAGTAAGTAAAAAAGAAGTCACATATTATTGAAGTTATATTTTATATGCAGTTAATGGTAAGTGTTACGGGTGTTAGAGGATTTTAATACGTTTTATAACGTTTAAATGCTATTTTTAAAGTTTTTTTTAGCCAATTATCGTAGTTTTTTGTGACTTTAATGGCACGTATGCCAAATTCAGTCGTTTTATATCTTCAATATAATGAATTTTCCGATTGGGATAAAGAAGGCCGCATAATAACATATTATATTAATCGTAAGTATAGGCAGCATTAATGTTGAAAACTTGGTTCAAGGGTTTCGAATTGTAAGTTACAGTTATATTAGATGCAACGAGAGTAAGATTGAAGCTGATCTATTAGCCGTAAAGATTCTTTTCATAATATTAGTAAATCTTATTTTATTTATAATATGTTCAGTTATTAATTAACTCGTTACCCTCTGGTTATATATTAAAAATCATCGATAATGTATTATATTTAATACCTTTTTATTACAGAGTAAAATTATTTGGACTATATCGTAGATTACGAAAGTAAAAAGGCTATTAGAGATGATGATATGGCTAAATCATTTTTTTGGTATAAAGATACTACCTCTAACACAGCTCAATAATTACTCGACTTTGTTTTTTGTACCGCTTAAGCATTAAACCCCCTTATATCTACTCCAACTAAATATCCGACCCTTTATATACCTTTAACTATCGTAATAATTACACGTACCACACATATTAAGGTATTATACCAAATAAAGGGACAGTAAAGTATTCAACATAAGGTTACTCTTAATATCTAGTAATATAAAAAATACTACTGATACAAATATCAATCATTAATATACTAGCAAAAACAAAGTAAACTTCGGCCCTAATGATCAACTATCGTTATTATAAACGACAATTGTTTAAATTATCATGAGATCGAATATGTTTTACATTTTCAAATCCATTATATTATTCCTTCTTTCTTTGAAAGATATGAAGATTCTCGGCGTTAACGTCAATGATAATATTAAAGAACTGGTTAAGAATGGTCAAAAAAGCCTTTAAACTTCTAAATAGAGGTACCTTTAGTTGTATTATTGAGGCTTGGAGGTCATTGTTTTGAATATAATCAAGTTATAACTTCATCAATTGTATTAGAGTTTTCATTACTTAACCATCAACAGGCTATATGAAATCTTAAAGTTCGTAGGATATAAAGATATGGAACGTTTTTATTTAAAAACTATTGAATAGATTTGTTATCATCACTATACTTATAGATAAATACCCCGAAAATTTACATTTGGATTGAAAAACGAGGAATATTTTATTCACGAGATCATCATTAATATGTTTTATTTAGATAAAAACCTTATTTTGTATATCATCAATTTTGTAATTTCTTTTATAAATTCAAATTTCCTCAATCCTTATTGACGAAGAATATTTGGGAAAAGTTAAAGATATTGTAAATTAACACAGATTTTAGACCAATAAACGTCGTCTTCTAAGATACCAGTTTGAACTTTATAGTAACTAAGTTTGAAACTGATGTGAAAATATTAGGGACCTAATATAAATAGATGTATTTCAAGACTTATGAGAGTATTACAAATGTCGAGAGGGCAAACAAATTACTTCAAAGAGCCTACAATATCTATATATTAGATATTCAAAGCTTAACGGATGAAAATACAAGTTTTTATTGAAGGCAGTAAAAGGCCAAAATTATATTATGGGCCTTCACGGCTTGATATTAACATTATTTGTTGGTAAGATTTTAGACGTTATAATGTGTTTAATTAGAATCATGGTTGAAGTAATAGTAGTATTGTAATGGTTAAGTGGTGGATGTATTCTTTTAGGTTTGACAGACTGCTAGCCGATATGTATAGTAATTTTTGAGATCAATTGCTTAGCACATACCCTAGTGTTAAGTGTGCGCATATTTTACTTAATTTGCAGTAAATAAAGTATACCTATAAAAGACTTTACTTTACTTTCAGTTATCATTATCAACTTTACCGTAAGTAAAGTTGACTTATTATATTTCAATCATTATTATTTCAATATTAGAGACCCTTTGGTTTATGCGCGAATGCTAGTGTAGTCCATTAATCATTTTCGGTATCTGTTGAATTACCTCATCGTTAACTGGCTCAATCTCTACTAGTTCTATAGCCAAATTTAGTTTTATTGCTTCTTTTTTCATTATGGTTCCGATTTTCGATTTTACTAATTTCCATATTGTTTTTGCTATGGGGTGGTATAGGTTTTTAATTTCATCATGCTGATTATATAAGTTGCAGGCTTCAATTCACTGATAGGATATCAGTTTTTTAGGGAACCTTTGTTCATCGGTACATAAGTTGGTCTTGTTAGATAGCTTGTCAAAGTAGTTTTCAATGCGTATGGTTAGCTTATTGTTGTTTATAAGACTTTTAGGGATTTGTTTTGTGACAATTTCGTTATGGCATTTGTAAAATTGTTTTTGTTATTGATTTATTTGAATTCCATTGTCTCTTTTTGTAGGATTTAAGGAGTATTATTATATCTATTATTAAGTGTTCTCATTTGATAGTTTCGAGTTTCAAGGGGTATTCAAATAGACTTTTTGAGTAGGTATAGATTATTATTAGGATAGGATGAAACTCAATTGTTTGGTAACGATGTTCTGCTTTTTATAACGTTATGTTTATATTAAAGCTGGTTATGATGTTATAAACCTTTAAAGTCAGCTAGGTTTGTGTAATGTTTTGGTATTTAATGAAAGTTTAATAGACTACGCTTCCAGTAATGTTGAATTGATTTTATATTTGTTTTTATTAACAAGGATTATATGGAATCCGATTTGAAACAACAGGATTATATTATTCGTTAGGGAGCTGTTTTTAAAGTTTATCAATTTAGCCTTCAACAGATTAATTATGATTGTAATGATTCTCCGGTTTACGTTTTTTATCTGTCATTTTAGCTTTTTGTTTCGTCGATTAAAGTATTTGTACATTGGGTTTTGTGTTTGTGCCATCATTGATAAGCTGTAAGATACCTTCGATTGATATAAGACAGCTATATAATTGTTATAAACTCTTTACTCTAGGTACAGTTGAGCTCAGATCACCTTAGTTTGATTAATTTTGGCTAAGCGAGCATTCTGATTTTTTTTTATATCAATTTATATTCATACTGTTAATATTATCTATTCATATCAATTATTGTTGAAATAAGTATACTTATCTTTTACTAAAGTTACGATTGGCTTATAGTTTCAGAATTTTATGTTTTCAACTGCTTGTAATTTCGATAATATAAAGTTGGTGGTTTTCAGGAAAGGAATACTGTTAGTTTATATACTTATTATGTCGAAATTTCCATATTAACTTTGTATAAATAGTAAGTATAAGTTATAGGATAAACATTTTCTGCCTGGTTTTAATTTGAAGTGCGATAAATACGTTAAGATCTAATGGACGTTCGTTTTCATTAGTCCATATATTAGTTTAATATGTTGTATTAACGTTTCCAGAAAGGTATTTATTACGAAAATTTTACGATAGTTTTAATAGGAAGATTCGTTGTAAGTCAGTTAGTAATTAGATGTATGGTTTTATTATATCACAGTTATCAAAGGTAATTTTTTTTGGATTTTACCTACTACACCTACTGCTAATACGATTTTAAGTGTTAGCTTATTTTTCAAATCGTTGGAAATTGCATGAGGATTCAGATTTAACCTTTATTATTATATGTTTTAAGCTATTAGACATGATGCTTCGTACGACTGTTCTGTTATTTTTTTTTGTACTCGTATAAAATCCTTGTTTTGAAGATCTTAACATTTGTGGTTTGAAGGTTAAAGTTGCGTTTGTGCATAAATTATATAATTTCTCGATTGCGGAGTTTATCATTCTTAATTTTATTCGTTTTTTTTGCAAAGGAATGCCGGCAGTTTTGATTAAATTTTGTTTTAGTATCATTAAAACTAAAATTTAATTGTCCTTCTTTTTTTTATTAACTTAAGCAGTATTATAGATGCGATCCGGTGTTTAACATTTCTCTTCTTTAGTAGTCGGCCGTGCCGGCAGCATTTCATTAACTTGTCGATTACGGGGAGGGGGGTTGTATTGGCTGATTTAATTGGCCTGAGGATCTTTGTTGTCATTGTCAATTACTGATCTTAAATAGTTCATCCCATTTACCTAGCTTTCGCCACACAAGGACTTCACTTTACAGTGGAAAAGACAGCACGTCAATCGTCATAGGGCTGTTTCTAGTGTTGAGAGCGTTATTGAATTAACATCGTTTCGATTCCTTCCAAAATTCCTTCAAAGACTTTCTGTATACAACAGTCCTTTTTTGTGTACTTGCTGATATTAGCGATTTATTCGTTAGACGATGATGTGATTTAAAGATCAGTAATGTTAGTATTATGCTGTTAGAGCCTACAGTATAATTCAAACCTTTTACTTCTATCTAGGGACTTTCCTCCTGGTTCGTAAAGGCTTCAATTTTGAAAGTAAGGATATAGTACGCTTTATAGAGTAATATGTTTACCCTTTCAACTTTTATAATACTTTAGTAGGCTTCAACAGGTACTTGTTCACACTAAATTCCCATTTTTCTTTATATTCTCCTAAAACTTTCTCGTTGTAAATTTGTATTAGTAGCGTAGTTAAAACATTTGTTAAGCTCGAATATGAATAAATTTATAATATGCTCAATCTTTTTTACATATCTTTCGTTAAGAGGAGTGAAAAGAATTTGGTTTCACGGAAATGATAAAGAGTTTCATAACATAAATAATAGGCTTATTATTCAAGTAGAATATAATAACGATAATTTTGTAATGGGATTTCTTAATTTTTTTGATATAAATTTGAATTTTGAAGTGGTCTGAGTATACGTTTGGTCATATTTGTAAGACTTTGAAATAATTCACAAGACAAATTATTCCACGTTATCATACTTTGCCAATTTGAGTATTGCATGTTTCTTATGAATAGCTGTTTGATTAAAACAATGGTATAGTTAATGTATCTTTTATTAATGAGGTTTAATTCTGTATCCTTAAGAATTTGAATATAAAATCAGAGATACCTTTATTGAAAGGCGAATAGGAACCTTTAACCGTTTTGAACAAGTTTGTTATTATTAACTTTGAAGTTGATTCCAAGAACTCTTATGTTTTTAAGTAAAAAAAGATTAAGGAGGGAGATTTAAAGACGTGAAACGTTATTAACCTAATTATTTTTTAAATAATCGTTGTTCTTAGTGATAATAATTATTTTCTTGGCCAGAAATTAACTTTAAATTTGTTAGTATTTTAACCATGAATTTCCGTAGTATTGGTATTTTCTCTTGTTAATGTTGCGAACTGCTAATAGCTTTTTGTTAGGTATTTTAATGTTCTTTTGTCTATTACAATACTTTGAAACATGTTATCTGTATAATTATCGCGAAGTTTAAAGATCTTTATGGGGTTAAGGGTTTGATCAAAGTAAATGTAAGGGTTTTTACCATTTAAGTGGTAGACGAAAACACGGTTAACTAGTTATTATGCTGCGTTCAAAGTAGTATTTTCATGTTACGTAATCTTTATTAGCAAATCCTGATCATCAATAACGACTTTTCTTACTCTTATAATATATGATACAATTTAAGTAGTTTTAGTTAGAAGTAGTAAGTTATTTGACATTGTATATTATCTTTTATGTATCATGTTTAGCAGGAGGGTATCCAGTTAATTTTAAGGTAGACTTGTTATAAATTCAACATATTTTGTTATTATTAGCATGATTGTTGGTAGGGCGTTAGATCGTTGCAACGTTGTCGATTATAATCGTGGTCGAAGTATCAGTAGTATTGCATTTGTCAAGTGATAGATGTATTGTTCTAGGTTTGGCAGACCGCTATCCGATCGGAACTGTAATTTGTATAGCCAATTGCTTGGCCTGTGCCCTAGAGTAAAGTGCAGCGTACTTCACTCGACTCACATCCAATACGGAAAGTCTCTACAAAGTAATATACTTAACTAATAGTTTCGTATAGTTAACTTTACTTATGGTAAATTTAACCTACGATATTGCATTTAGTAATATTCTAACACTGGCGGCTTTTTAATTTGTGCGCGCACGCCAGTGTAATTAATTCATATTTTCCGGTTAGTGTTAAATAGTATCCTCGTTAACTTTCTAACCTCCTGTCAATTCTAATTAACCCTTATACTAAATTTCACTCAATTACATGTAAACTGACCTCATTTAACTTTAATTGCTCCGTTGCTTCGAGGTCCGAGTTTATCAACACCTACAAAAAGTTTTTCCGCCACAGGCTTTTACAAGTCTCTACTTTAGATGTGCCAATCAAATAGGTTCGCATTATCAATTTCCTGGCAGTCTTTTGGTCTGCTATCACATCTCTAACCGCCATTACGTCATTTGGGCTTTCCGGGCAGCCTATTAACGTAGTCTTCGATTCATATGGTTAGCCTATTACTATCTACAAATCTTTCTAGAGCCCTATTTGGCATCGCCTTCATTATAGTATTTGTGAGATTGTCTTTGCCATTGATATACCGGAATTTCTTAATCTCCCTTCCTTCATAGGCTTTACGAAGTGTTATCACTTCGATTGTCAAGCGTTTTTCGCTAGTAATTCCCAGTTTCGAAAGGTGTTCAAAAAGGCTTTTCGAGTCGGTACAAATTACTACTAGGAAAAGAGAAATCTTTAGCTATTTAATAATAAGATTAAGGGCCTTCTATAGTTCTATACCTACGTTAAAGCTCGCCATTATTCTGTAAACCTTCGAAGCTAATACGGTTTGTATAGTTCTTTTACACTTCATGGGGGTCTAGTGGATTAGGTTACCGATAATACTAAATTGATTTTCCCGTTTATTTTTATTAACGAAGGTTATTAGGAAGCCGATTTGTAAGGATAAGTTGGTGTTATTTTTCAAGGACCCATTCATAATGATTATTAACTTAGTCTTCGATAAAAATATTAGGACTATATTAATACCTCAGTTGAAGTTTCGTATCTATTATTCGAGCCTTTTGATTAACCGGTTAAAGTCTTCATTTACCGGGTCCTGTATTTGTACTGCGATAAAAAAAAATTAAAAGGCCTTTGATTAATATGGGATAACAATATAACTTCTTCGATCATGTTATTTCAAGTACTGTTAGGCCTTATCTATATCGATTTTGTCAATTATAACTGAAACTTTGTCCTAACTCTTTTCGCGGAAGTTTAAGCCAGTATTAATACTAAACATACGGATTAAAGATCTATTAAAGTAAAATTAGTTGCCCTTAATTAAAGTCGTTACTAGTTTATAGTTCTAGAATTTAGATCTCTTCATCGCCTGTTATTCTAGTGACATAGAGCTAGCCGTTTCAACAAAAAAATATCGTTAATTTATATAACTATTACGCCGAATTCTCTCTTTACGTTACTAATAAGTAAGGATCGTACTTTAAAGACTTTATCGCTAGCCGTAACTTAAAGTGCAACTGATAGTTTATGAATTCATGAAAATTTTCCTTAACTTATTCGTAAAATGACTTAATACATCGTATTACTATGTCTTAAGAGCAAACGGTTCGTAGTTTCTATGGTAGTTTTAATAATACGATCCGTTGTAAATCCGTTATTAATTGCGGGTAATCCTGTTTTATATTACGGCCGTTAAATATAAAATTACTTTGCGTTTTGGTTAGTTAACTTATTTGTCACGACTCAAGTATGATAGTGGGTCAGGAAGCAAGGCAGTGTGCAGCTGAGCCCGAAATCCAACACATCAGGCGGGGAACACCTTTCCTTTGTTAGCGGAAATGACTAAGCAAATCATGTGATTAGGATCAGTGGGATCAGCACTGATCCAAGTGATCCAGTACTGAAAACGGTATGAAGGCATGGATATATAAAGACACGGTCAGCACCACATAGATAGTATTTCGTTCATAGCTCTTCAGTTGTCAATCTAAGTATTCAGTCTCAGTATATTCTAAATAGCCTCATGGCTTTTGATTATTACTTATACAGTTGCGATATTGTTCACTCAGCACCTCTGATATCTTCTTGATAACATAAATCCTCTGATATCTTCTATATACTCATGGATATTTAGTGTGATCATTACATTATTACTGAAACAACTATTAAACCTTAGTTAATGTTTTAAATAGTTAGCGATTACGTAATGATTTAGGTTTTGATTTCATTGCTGTATCCTTAAGAGATTTAGCATAACTTTTTATACTGCCGCCCTGTAATTTTGCCCTTTATTTCGTGGATAATCCTCAACTTAAATATCGTAACGTTTATATTTTGGAGGTTAATGTTGGTTTTAGGTACGAATTATTTAACCCTCTGGGTTAGCAAACCATTAATCTCAACTTTATCGCTTTTTTCGAAGGGTTTTCCGAAAGTCTTAATAATTCTTCGTGTTCGAAGCTTCAATATCAAGTTTTTGTTATCCTTTTCTTTTCTATCTACCTAATCAGTATTGTAAATAAAGCTTAGTATGTATTTATCCTCTTTAATGTTTCTTTTTTGGGGGTCGTCTACGTTGGCAGCGTTTTATCTGCTTGTCGATAACGGGTAAAAGAGATTCATATTAACTCAGTCGTTTGGGTTAAGGGTTTTCATGGTTAATAGCTTGAATATAAAATTTAACCTAAGTAATTAGAAACGATATAGAGCCGTTAGTAGTTTTAATAACTACTTCGGAGATCACGATACTTTATATTTTGTATGGGTCCTCCTATTTACCTTGCTCCCGATATACAAAGACTTCACTTTACATCAACAAAGTAAATACGTCGATTATTGTAAGGCTATTTTTAATGTTAAAGGACTTATTGATTTGGCGACGTGCCGATTCTCTTCGCAGCTCCCTTAAAGATTTTCCGTAGGCCGCAATACGTTTTTGAATATTTGCTGAGGGCGAAGATTCACTCGTCTAGCGTAGGTACGTTCCAAAAACCAATAACGTTGACACCAAACTATCAAAAACTACAATATCATTTAGGCCCTTTACTGTCATCTGTACGCGTGCCTCTGGATTCTTAAAGCTTTTAATTTCTATTGTAAGGATATTATACGATCGGCTAAGTAAGGTGTATGTTCTTTTAATCTTTCCAATGCTTTAGTAGACTTTTAAAGGTACCTTCTTGCCCCAAATACCTATTATTTCAGTATTTTCTTAATACTCTGTCGCCTTAAAGTACCTACCGGTATCGTGAACTACGACGTTAGGTGGTCCCAAGTACGTACTGATTTATAGTATTTTTAGCGTATCCCATACATCTTTTGACGAAAGGGACTTTAAAAATTTATCTGTGTATAACAAGGTTACGAAATAAACGACATAAACAATGGGCTTCTTATTCAAATGAAACATATCGACAAAGATATCTCAATTGAAATTATTATCGTCTTATAGTGTATACTTAAATTTCGAGGGGTTTAAACAAACGTTTAGTTGTAGTAAAAAAGCATTTTAATAGCTTTTAAGGTAAAATATTTTATATATTTATGTTTTGCGGACTTCAAAACTTTTTATAGCTTTTTAACGGCTGGATAGTTGAAGCGCCAGTGTAATCAACATATCTTCGGCTTGGTCAGGTTTCACGCAACTATTTCCGGGTTTTAAATATGAAATTATTGGTGTCCCTATTAAAATGTGAGGGGAAAACTTTGGCCGTTTTAAACCAATTTATTTACGTGAATATTGATGTTAATACCAAGTGTTTTCATATATTTTAAATAAAGTAGGAAAGGGAATGAGGACTCAAGGATATATAAATACATTAATTTCATGTAAGTTTTAGTTACTGTTATCTGTAGTAATAATAGTTGTTTTTTTGGTTTATAGCTAACTTTAGCCTTACTAATATCATAACTATTAATCTTATTAACTATATTATTTTTATTTCGTAACGCTATATATTATGAATAGTCTTTTGTTTAATACTTTATTACCTTTTCTTTGGCGTAGTACCTTAAAACGTATGGTTCATGTAACGATCACGAAGATTAAAGGTGTTTAAAGGGTTAAGAGCTTAATTAGGTCAAAGATAAGAGTCTTCAACATCTAATTGGAATATGAAGGCGTGGTCAGTTAGTTATTAGGCTGTAGTAAAAGTAATATATTCGTGTTATTTGATTTGTTTAGGTGTATTAACGCCGTTAATGAGATAGCTACCCTCAAAGTCTCTAATTTAATTTAAGTAATTCTATTTAAAATTAATTGGTTATTAGGCGTGATATACTACCTTTCAATTATTGCGTTCGGCGGGAAGGTGCCAATCGACCAATAGCTAGACTTATACAGATCCAATATCTCTTGCTACTATTACGAAGATAGTGCTCACGGTTAATAGGTCCGCCTAAACTTTAGCCTTATTAGCGCTAATTTAATTGCTACCTTGAGTTTGTAATCAGTAAGCCAGAATTTATGCGTTAAAAGCGCCTGTAGCCATACTTGCAATCGACTTAATTAACTATGGTAAGGTTTTTTTATTTACGTTAGAGAAATTGCCAGCTTAAGGGTATATACTACGAGAGTTTGGTATACGCGCTATTTCAGTGGTAAGCGAAAAACGTAATTGTTTAAGGAAGCTTTTGCAGGTGGTATTTAGATGTTGTAAAGTGTATTCGAATTCGCTAACGTTTATAACTGCTACTCTTACCTATTCGCGAAGTGTAACTTCACTAGCTTAGGCTTTCCCTATTGCTTTCTGATATAATATCATCTTGTCAAACATTGGATTAAGGACATCTATTGGTATTTTCTCCTTTTTCTTTTTCTGCATAATTGTCGTTTTCCGTATAGTGGCCCAGTTTATATAATATTGAGCAAGGTGGATGTCGTGCTTGAAGTGGCATTTTATGCTATCGTAGATCTCTCGGAATGTGGTGGTTTTAATAAGGAAGGTTAGGTAATAGTTTCTGGTGTACCCTGTAAGGATTCCGGGGCATAGTAAGTAAAAACCTTAAGGGAGAACCTCTATTTACCTATAAATATTTAAAATGTGTATTATCTTAATGTTAAGAATGTTGTAGAGCTTTCCGTTATATTTCTCTGCGTTATTTCAGATTTTAGCGAAGTCTGTGAGAAGTTTGTAGTTGATGTTAACCATTTTGATAGGTTTTGAAGGAAGGTCGCGATAGTTATCTAAGTCCTAGTTGGTATTTTCTAGTGATTTGGGCCTTGAAACTTTCAAGGCACGGTGTTAAAGGTAATTATTAGTCGCGTAGCTTAACGGGTAAAGTCCTATAATAGGTATTGTAATGGGTTGTCTCGTATAAGTAAATATAAATGAAAAAGGGTTTTAGGAGGCTTGTCGATTAAATTTCTGGGGAGCGATAGGTCTTTGAGGGTTTTGGAAAGCCTGTTGGTTTTATTTAATTTACTGGTATAAAACGCCGATGTCGATGCCTTTAGCCGCGCTGGCAGCCTTTGCTTTATGTAGTTTGCTACCTATATGGGCGTATTTCATGTTGTTATATAAAATTGTTAAACTACCGAACAGGTTAATATATTCCTTATCGCCAGTGTATAAAGAGGTTTAATTTAGTTAAGGGTATATAGGAATTCCTCTGGATTGCATATAGGGGTGTTAAGGTTCATTAATATCTTTTCTTTTAGGCTGTAGATGTTAAGGGCATTTTTCAAGTTGGGTTGGTTCGAAGAAGGTTTTTACTAGTTTAGTAAAGCAATTTTATGGTATGTATATCCCTCGGTATTTAAGTTTAGCTTTTAACCTTAACTTAATGCCCCTTTGAACCTTTTTTTATATGTCGATAGTTCAGTTTTCGAAGACGTAGCGAAAGTTTCGAAAAGTGCGGTTGCTACGGTTAAGTTTTTCGCCACCATCTCACTTAACGATGTAGTAATCGATGAAGTTGACTAAGTGCCCTTCGGTTAAGTTTTCGTCAACCTTTTCCTCTCAAAGATTTTAATTGTAGTGTTTGGTAAAAGCAGCTTCAAGCATTTTAATTACTTTCTTTTTGGTGAGCTCGGTAATAGCTTTAAAGTAAGTGCTAGCGGTGAATATCTTAAGATTTTAGCTTTTATAGCACTTGATGGGCGTGTAGGATAAATGACTTGGTAATCTTTAGGCGTATAGATTTAGTATTTTGGCGTGAAGTCGCGTATAAACTTGACGATTTAACGTGAAGTCGTGTAACGTGATTTTTTCGGCCCAACATAATAATTCTTAGTGTTTTCGCTCGTGATAACGATCTGAGAGATTTAATTAACATTGGGAAAGTGAAAAGAATAAAGTAGAGGCACAAGTTTAATATAAACAATAAAGTTGAAGATTGTTGTTGGTGGTAAAGTGCGAAGGTTATTTATTATGTGGCTGTAGGACTTAGTTGTATTTGTTGTAATAATACCCTTAGTAGTAAAGACTTGACCGTTTTCTAACTTGCCGAACTTTAAGACTTTTCACAGTTAATATTAACGTCTTTAAGGATGATAAATAAAGATTTATTGGTGCTTTTAGTAGCAATACCGTCGTCTACTTCCAGATTGCCATTGTGAATTGAAGTAAACAAAAAGTTTTTTTTCTTTCATTACCTTTGTGGACTTACGCAGTACTAATAAAGGCTTTTCGTAAAAATCTTTCCTCTATCCTAGCAGCTGTGGCCGTAAAGCGTAACTGAAAATTAGTTTTCTCTCTTACTTAGTTAATCTATGCTTAATTTAATAAAGATTGATCAGTGTTGGTATAACCTTAAATCGTTGCAACGTTGTCGATTGGAATCGTAGTCAAAGTAACAGTAGTATTGCATTGGTCAAGTAGTAGATATAATATTTTAGGTTTGGCAGACTGCTAGCTGGTTTGCACATAAATTTGTATGGCTAATTTCTCGGCCCATGCCCTAGTGTTAAGTAAACGCATACTGCATTTCACTTGCAGTCAGTATAATAAAATTTACTGTAAATAAAGTTGACTTACTGCACTTTAATTACTACTATTCCAACATTATTGGTCGTTGAAGTATATCCTCATTGAATGAGTAAATTGACGTTATTATTAAATAACCAAAAGAGAGATGTGGCATACGGAAGGCCTGGAAGAAATTACGGAAGAAGTTAATACAGCATTAACTAAATAAGACCCTTGATACTAAAAATATACCTAAAACGATCGACGTACTTTTTTGCTAATTATTAAAGACCTTAACAATCCTTCTACTTTCTTTAAAACTAAAGTTAAACTCTACATTGGGGTAATTGATAGAAGCGATGGTGATAAAGATTGTTAAGCCAAACAAATTACCCAATACAACTTTCTTCTCCCTATAATCGATTAGGCGATAATACATTGACGGAGTAGCCGATTATTTAAAAAAGAGAAACATTCAACATAAGGAATATAAAGCGGGCCGGATTTACAATACTACTTAGGTAAGCAAGAAAGTAAAAGATATTTAGGACTTAGATGGGAAGCTCCGGGCATAATAAATTATTAAAACCTCTGTAATTCTGTTTTAAGAGAGCGACAGGGTTGTAAATGATAGACTTATTACTCGATAAGTAGTAGAATTTATGCCTAAACGCGACTTTAACCTTTAAACTTCAAATTCAACAAATTTTAAGTCGAGTATTATATACAAAGTTAAAGGTAAAACTACAGAAAAACCGTGTGAAAAGTCGCGTTTTATTGTTTAGGGATACATAAATGAAGGCAAAAACTGAATTCTTATAAAACCGCTAACAATGAAAAAAATTAACGTTTAATAATCTTTTTAGTAGTAACTTGACTAGACAATGATAATGGAAGGTTTATATTTGAAAACTACAATATTACTTAAATATACACACAATGAATAAATAATATATAAAGTATCGTTCAAATGAAATAACCGAAAGATACCCGTTAAAATAATTTCAGAGACGGTTGAACAATATATTAAACTATTAAAGGATTGATTGAATTAAGCGTTAATTAGTTGCTATCGAATCAGTTATATTTCAAGTCAAAGCTAAACATGAAATCCTGAACCTACGACTAATGTTTGCTGATAACGTAGAAGAGAGATTTCGGCTTGGTAGGTATATAAACGAAATATACTCTTTTCGTCGAAATTATGAGTTTTATGGTAGCGAAAAAATAGGCTATTGAAAGCTTAAAGTTTTAAAATTGAAATTCGATCACACCTTTAGTGAAATATAAACATCTTAACTTTAATGAACCGTTTATCCGCAAACATAATATTAACGACATTTACCTTAGTTTTGATCAAAAGGTTGAAGGCATCAAGTCAACTATGATTAAAAATATTAACGTGGCTAAGACTTAAAAATATTTGGAGTAACGCGCCTATAACAGTTATATCACTACTCTATATTAACTGAAGGCATTTTATAACCTATTAATTACAGTATAAGCGTCAATTCCAACGGATGAGTATTTGAATAAATTAAATAAAATGTTGGAATAGTATTTAGAAAATTTGAAACGAGGTATTAATATAGTTTCGATTAACTTCTCAAAGGCTAAATTAATGATCTTTACGACTATTTTTGGTTAATAATATAGACTTATTGTTATTGATTTGATTTCTTACAACGATCGTTAGTAAAGGAAAGTTACAAAAAAACAGTTATATATTACTGAAAGCGTAATCTATAAGACCACTGTTCAATATGAATGAATCACTTGAAAAGTTTTAGCTTCATAGGTTTACAGTATAATAGCCGGCTTCGATATAAAAATAACGATGTAAAAACCCCTTAATATTATCATCACACAATTCAAAATTCCTCCCATCCCAAAAGTGATTTGTCTCAAATTTAGAATATTATTCGAATCTATTTCAAAACTCGGAATTAATTACGAAACATTCCTCATAATTGATATAATAATACTTTGTACATCCTATGAAACCATGGAGATTGAAAATTAAAATGAATTAGTAACTATGATGATCCAACGAATATCATAACAAAATTAACATGAAATAAGGCTTTGAAACACTTTGTAAATAATAATAGGCTAATTATATGAATTCAAAGCTATGTAAACAAGATATCTGGCAAGGTTATGTTACGTATCAGTGAACAAAGGTATCCGGAAAACTGGAAGACTTCTAGGGAATTGAGTCCGGTAACTTGATTAATTAACACGATTAAGTTGGAAGCTTGCATTACATTGTAACTAAAGACTTATTTACGGGAATCAATAAAGTTGAAACTCGCAACACTAGGATGAAAAGAGTCAATTAGAACCGATTCGGATGCAAAATTGATAGGATTCTGACTGGTTAACAGGAAGTCAAGTTAAAAGTAACCGGAAAAGATTAATAGAACACATTAACATGTGAAAAAAAAAAAAAAAAAGGCTGTTGGTAGGTCTTTATTGTTGTAACATAGTCGATTTGAATCACTGTGGTCGAAGTAACTGATGTTGCATTGAAATTGGTTGTGGTTGAGTTGCAAGTTTTAAGTTTGACACACCGCTAGCTGGTCTTCACGATAATTTGTATGGCCAAACGCTTTGGTCTGTGCCCTACTTTGAAGTGGAAACCTACTGTACTACACTTGCAGTGCAGTCCCACAAACTGCAACCAATTTTTAGTTAATACAATCAACTAAACTGATAGTTTATTTGAATTGACTTTACTGTATCTAACTTCTATTACAAAAAAGGCGCTAGTATTGGAATATTAGTAATTACAGTATAATAGGTTAACTTTACTTATCATAAAGTCGACTATGTTAACTAGAAGTTGAGTATATTTTTTTGTGAGTATACTATAAAGTTAAATACTATATTCACACACTTTACACTAGGGAACGGATCAAGCAATTGGACATACAAATTAGTGTGCAGACCGGCTAGCGGTCTACTCAACCTAGAACGATTCATCCACTATTCGACCACATAATATTACTGTTACTTCGACCACATATTGAATCGACAACATTTCAACGTTCAAAGTCCTACCAACAGCTATTTTCTTTCCTTCATGGCTTTTATAGTTAAGAGTTTTGAGGGTTATCTTTCAGTTTTATTAATTTAATCAAGATTTTTGCCAGTCCTTTTATTTTTTTGTCCGAGATGAAAATTCCTTGATTATAAAGCATTATTTTCAACCTGGTCTTCTCTTTTTTGAAATTGTTTTTCACATGTTAATTTTCTAATCACTGAAGATAATATCGAAGTCTCAGAAAATGAAATAATTACGGGTAAACTTGTCGTCAGCGGTTTGATCGCAGATTGATTGAATAAAAAATTAATTAAGTGTTTTTCAGCAAAAGTTTTATTCACGTCCCTATACCAACAATCATTGTTGTAATATTTAAGGAAGGCAGGTGAGGAGGCCTTAATGAAATTTTTCAGCTCCTGACTTCTTATCATATTAACGGTTTTAATAGCAATTTAACTTTAATTCAGATGGGATTGCGTAGTTTAGGTAAAGAAGATGTACAGATTTGAAGGTGGTGTGATGTGACCGTTTAGCGCGAGTTCATGATTTTTGAAATTTTCCCTAAAGCAGACATTTTAATGTGTTTGTCAATGTGTTTGATTGAAGATTTTGTGGTTTAAGAGAAGTAATATTGGTGAAGGGGGAGAAATTTGATGTATATGTTAAAGTTGAAAATTGTTTATCATTAAAATCGGTGTTAGTTATTATGATGGTTTCGGACTTAACTATTTCCAGTAATAATAGTAATATTGATTTAGCTGTTTACTAATTGTATAGAACTTAGTAACTTAGTGGTCTTTCTTTTGCTGATTTAATATCTTTAACGGTTAATATTAACGTTTTTGAGAAGAGTTTAAGGAAGATGTTTTTGGTGCTTTCAACAGATATACCATAGCTTCCTCTGTACTGCAGTCGAGGACTGACGCAATTCAAAATTCTTTCGAAAGCATTTTTCTTTTATTATAATATTTCATAAAGTGTAATCAGAAAGTAGTTTCTTCTTCTACCCAGGAGATATGTGCCAAATCTAATAAGCATTTCTTAGTGTTAAGAGGTCTTTAGACGTTGTATTGTTATAGATTCGAATAGTGATCGAAGTAATATTAATATTGCCTGGTTGAGTGTTTGATGTATCATTCTCAGTTTGATAGACTATTAAAGGGTCTGTACACTAATTTTTATGGTCAATTACTTAGCCCGTACCCTAGTTTGAAGTGACGCATACTATAGTTGACTTAAAGTTAATAAAATCAATCATACAAACAATATAGTCAACTTGCATTGAGTAAGGTTAACTTATTTAACAGTATAGTTGACTGACTGCACTGCAATTATAACGGTTCTAACAATAAGTTATTTTTTTAGAGTTGTTAACCTATTGAAACGTTAATTGAAGATATGTAATTTAAATTTAACGAATCATATATTCGTATTTCAAAAGTTGATGACACCCGTGGTATGTATTTTAACCCATTTTGGAAGGGGTAGGTTACAAATTTAGCGAAGATTAATAGAATCAACGACATAAAACTATAACAATATCTTAAACAAAGGACTTAAGAAGCTTATATCGCTACATTATAGCAATTGAAGACATTTGATAACCTTTGAGTTACAATACTAACTTAAAACCTATGAAAAAAAATCTTCAACGAATTCTATATACCTATGAAAGAAAAATTGGATATTTCGTATAAAGGTATTAATATAATGTCGGTAAATGTTAGAAAAGCATTCAAATAAAGTAAATTCAAATCGATTATACTTATGGTTAGTTGATTGTATTGAATTCAAATTAACTGTAGTTTGTAGGATTGACTACAAGTTCAGTATAGTGGGTTACGAGCCAAAGCCTTTATCCGTATAAATTAGTGTGTAAACTGGCTAGCGTTCTACCGAAATTATAACTTGCAACTCATCAACCAATTTTAATACAGCACCAGTTACTTTGAATACAGTGATTCGAATCGATTACATTGCAACGATAAAATCCCACCAACACTAATTAATTCTTATTAGATCAAACACAAATAAGCAAGTTAAAAGAAGAAGAAATTTTTCGGTTACACTTTATGTTAAATAACGGCTAGTATAGAAAAAAGATTTTCAAAAAGAGTCCTTATATATTGTGCAATTGTTTACGATAATAGGCAGTAAATACTTATAGATTGTTTAGTTTTTTGCGGCAGTCTATAAATGGGAAAGGTATCGTTATTAATAAAGATAGCAATAAATCCTCAGTGAAGTTGTTTGGGAAATGTTAAGATTGGCTGCCTAAAAGCCTTAAAACCTATAAAATTGGAAAACGTAACAATTAATACTAGGACAGCTACTACTATTACGGGTACTACTAATGCAAATTTAAATAGTCAAATCGACTACGTTCTATAACCTTTAAATACAAACACCAACTTTGATAGCAAATCTATAACCCACCCTTTTAAACCACTCTTTTTTCCTCTTTCAACCTTTAATCTTCGATATGATAACTTAAAAACGCGCTGAAATTAATCTCATCACCAATCCTATCAGGAAAAAAATTAATTATAGCTCTCGGCACCATCTTCAAAAAGCACTGCAATGAAGAGCTCTGGTTTATAGACGTTAACGGAGACTTTCTTATTAAGTACCTTACCAATATAATCCGCTCCTGCACTCTCGATTCAAACCTTACAGAAAACATTTAAGGTCTCCAGGCGTTTATTGACTTTGAAAAAAAAATTAGAGACTTTAATTTTAATATATAGAACATGGTAAACAAACAAGTTAAACTTAGGTTGAGAACTAAGCTTTTAAACCAAAGCCTCAACTTCCCTATAAATAAAGTGAAAAATAGCAACCTAATAAACTCACTGCAAAAATGTGTTACTAACGAAGACTCTGAATAGGTTTATAAAAAAAAAAGAGCAAGATATTATTGGCGATAATATCCCCACACCTCGTTACACGCGTTAGTAAGGCCCTATCCAAATACAAAAAAGTTCTTCAAACATTTTCGCACAAGATTAGCGAGTTAATGTTATTGAACATAAAAAATTAATTGCCATAAGCGTCGTAAAGCCTCAAGTCCACCAGTTGATTGAGTAAAAGCCTCGACATGTCCCTTGAAACTAAAAGAAGTAGTACCATGTACGAGGAAACCCTTAAGCTCGTGTTATACAAGCCCCTTAATGCGTCCAATATGAGTAGGTAAATTAAAGAAGGAATGGCTTTACGCGCGGGCCTACTATCGGTATAACTACTGATTTTTTTCCTTCAAACTCAGCCAAAAATAACTATCTTGCCTATCCTTCCCACCAACACCTTCCCAAACACCTCTCGAGGGATTCAAAGGATCCCTACGACCAGGAAATATCACTATAGTGAATATGGATTACGCGGAAATCATTATATTAGTCAAGGTTTGTGAAGGAAAGGAAAAATATGAAAGTAAGCCGTACAAGCTCTTTGATGTCAAATTACGCCCATTCTTTAATATTTGTTATCCAATAAAGGTTCATTTTTAAGCTTTTACTTGCTATTTCCCAATATCTTTACCAGCTAAGCCGATAATTACTACCTTGGGTACTTGAAAAATTACTTCCCTATCTGAAAAATTTACAATAGTCTTAAAGATTACTTTAAACATAATGTTAACTCTAACAAGTACCATATAGATTGTAACCTTATCAACTAGTTTTACATATTAATTTTGTTTTAAAAAGAAACCGTGAAGAAAAAAACTTCCTTAATCAAATTCTTGATAGGCTAATGCTTTACCGATAAATAATGGGGAATGTAGAAACTAGCGATGGTACGTTATGTTAGCAAGTTCGATAAGGATAACGGGTGACAGAAAGTTCAAATACACATTATAGTACCTTAACTCTACCTATGAAAGGTTTTTTTGACTAGTTATGGTCCCTACGAACGTAATAACATGGACCCCGAACTTGACTAGTATATACCCTTAAACTCCAAAATTCAGCGACGACCAAAAAAAAAACTCCCACACGTAATATGTTGATCGTAAGTACAAAAAATACAGCTAATGTAATTAACGAAAGAACAGGATATGGGGAAATGAAGACCAAGTCACTTAAGGAAAAAGATATTCTTTTTTGTTAAAAAGTTTAAGTTAACCAATTAAGTTTATTTTAAACGCTAAAAATTGTTGAATTTGCTGCAAATATGGCTGCTAGTAAACACGCTATCGTGCTAACCAACGTGAATTAATGTAGGTGATATATTACATATAATACCCTCACACCTCTGGTTGATATTACATTCTACACGTCGAACGTTTTTTTTAAAAAAAAGTCAAATTAAAGATAGAGAAAACAAGTAAAAAGCTATCGATTAGTACAAAGATATTAAAACGGGTTCAAAATTAACAGAATTACTTGACAATTAAACCTGTTTATATTTTTTGATAGGCGAAAACCTCGATCGCTATTGTAAAGATAAAAGTCCTAACAATTGTACTTATTTATCATTCGCAACCGTTAAGCGGAGCAGGTATTTCAATATATTAAGCCAAATACTAAGAAAATAATATATGTGATAGGAGGCTATTCGTAATATGTCGCGTTATAAAGGAATACTAATGTTACTAGAAAACTTAACCATACGGATACCAATAAGGCCAAAATTTGTTTTAGCTTTTAAAAAGCTCTTTTTACTATTATCGAAGACTATGACTATAGTCGTTAATCCTATTGTTTCCCACATCTTAAAATTTATTAATATCTTATTTCTTCACCTTAAAAACATGAAAGACCTCAGCGTCAACGTTAACAATCAGATTAATAAGCTAGTAAAAGTCAAAGACGATAAACGGTTTAAACAAATATTCAAATAAAGGAACCTCTAATTCTATCTTACAAAGTTAAAAGAAATTATATTAAACTTGACGAAATCAGAACTGTGTTAACTATATCGCTGGTTTAACCAACTAGCGACTAATAAGCCATATAAGGTTCTAAAAGAAATTAGTAACAAAATTGTAGACTTTCCAACGCTAAAGCCAATAAACCAACTTTTCGATTACTGTTAAATACACTTACAAAGCCCCTAAAGTTCAAGTTTACACTAAAGAAAAATTAAAACTTGAATTCTAAGGTCTTCATAAACGTGTTTTATCTCGACGGCAAACCGTTACTTTACGTTATTAACTCCGTCACCGCATTTTACAACATTATGCTTTTTGAAACTATTACTGCTAAGAAAATATGAGACGTATTACATATTTCATAGACGAATACATACCTGAAACCACCGAACATGCTAGATAATTATACCGGTATTAATTTCGCTATGATGGAATTTCAAATTATTATAAAATTGATAGGGATTTAATATAAAAAAGTTACATTTATAGATTACTACAGTATCTATAAAATCGAAAAAGCTTACACTTATTTATAAAATACTTGTGATATCATAACTTTCGAGATTAAAAGCTTTACAAATGAAAAAGTACGGCTTTTAATAACAATGAAAAACCTTAATAATACTATGAACTCCAATGGTTTTATATCAAATTTATTAGTATATGGCTCCTACCAATACATAATAACTGAATCGTCATTATCATCAAACACTCAAAGGTGTGTTGTAATATACAACAAAGCTCCGAAGAAATTAAGGAAAGAATGGATACACTGCTAGATCAATAAAGCCTTTAATAGTAGTAACGAACAATTGATAATGAACATATTATTACTATTTCTTTGAATTAAAGTTTTTACGTAGAGAAAGCCAGGCGAATAGAATAAACCTTATAAGATATCAAGTATTGTCAACCTAAACATAGTAGTTAAAACAGTTAACAGCTTTATCACTTGCTGTAATATACAGTTTAAGCTGTATGAAAACCCCCTAAAGTTTAATAAAAACCCTACGTTAAAGATCTTCTATATAAACGAATCAGTTAATACAATATTCACAAGCCGATCTTTAATGAACCTATAAACGATCTACGGTCTAAAAGACTATCGAAGGGAAAATATACATTAAATAGAAGAATGGAAACAAGCACTACAAACCTGGGAGGGCATACACAACAGCATAGGTATTATGGAAAGAGAGGACTAATTGAAAACTTTCTTTTAAATTACGTATTTAAAGCATTATCAATATATTAGTTAAATCTTTTCACAAAAACGACCGGGTGGAGATCAATGGTCTTTTGATACAAATGGTTATTTAACTGATACCCTTAACGCAATTTTAAAGCCTAAACTTTACGATTTTCAAGTCGAAGATGATATATGACGATGATAGCAAAACAATAAACCGGTTGTACAAAGCTTCACGGCTAATCGCTATAAGACGTGATAAAAAAGGTAAAGACTAGATCCTAACTTAATCGCTAACAATCTGAAAGATTAAATAACGTTTAATAGTCAGAATTATTACCAATTTAACAGTTAAGGAAGCTATGAATCAACACCTAATAACCGTAACATAATGTGAATATATACGTAATCAACTACGGATCTTCAACAAATTACACTACTAAAATTACCAAAAAACGAAAGAATAAGTTTCTGGATAGTACGATAATACGATACGTTGAATATTTATATAGACTAGTCAAAATAAGTATCCATTGATACTCAATATACCAAACGTACTTTGAAAATTAGCTAGGTATAAAAACTTTAATATTTGACCTATATCTATTGATTATATAGGACAAGGAGTCTGTCATTGTTGGCATACAAACTAAAAATACCCGGTTTCTCGGTAAATATGGTTTGTAGCAAAAAAACAACGTATTATAGAAAACTTAGGCCTCAGAAATAAAAGTCAATTAAAACGTTAGCTAAAGAATCATAAGTTCATTTTAATAGATTATTGATTCATATCTATATAATTAAAACTAAAAATACACATGGTATATATATTAGCCCACGCCAAAAAGGGTAAACCATAAGCGTAACGAAGATTAATAAAGCGAATAAAACAAAATCATAACGATACTTGGAATAAAAAGCATGTACAGCTTATATTGCCACGCTATACTCACTAGAGGCACTGAACAACCTATCGATCACAATACAAATACAATATCCATGACACGAGAACTTGGGTAGGCTCAATGAAAATATTTCATAAAAAATAAATAATTGAGAAAAATGTATTTTTAGGTTAACTTAACAATGATGAAGTTAATAATTTTCATGAACAAATTTTTTAAAAATAACACTAACCTTATATCGCAAATCGGGTTCTTTATAATAGTCGTCAAGATGTAAAACTTTAATAGTGTTGGTAGGCCTTCATTATTGCAATATAGTCGATTCGAATCACTGTGGTTGAAGTAACTGGTGCTGCGTTGATATTGTTGATTGAGGTGCAAATTCTAAGTTTGGCAGACCACTAGCCAGTCTGTACACTTATTTGTATAGCCAAACGCTTTAGCCTGTGCCCCACTTTGAAGTGGACACTTATTGCACTGCACTTGCAGTGCAGTCCCACAAACTGCAGACAATTTTGCAGTTAATATAATTAACTCTACTGCAAGTAAAATTGACTTGGCTGTACTGAATTTGACTGCTATTCCAATACTATTGGCTTTTTATTTTTTTGCCTGTACGTTAGAGTAGCCTGCCATTAATTGGTGGCAACTTTTGAAATACCTCCTGAATATGTAAGCTAATAACAAGCCAGACCCCTATTAATTCTGATTAATTTGTATTGAAATCAACCTTCGTTATGACCCCTCATGACTTCTTCACTTTACCTCTTCAAAGCCTTCGTTTCTCAAATCCGGTGTATAGATTCTTTGCCACAAACTTATGTAATTCATGTAAGCCACTACTTACGTACCTTTTACCAGTAATTCACACTCCTATTATTGCTATTATTGCCATCGTTACTATTGTCATGGCAGTCTTTTAGTTTGCTCAGCAAACCCTATTCCTCTATGTTACATGTCGGGCGGTCCACGTAGCCTTCGATTCATATAGTTAGTGTATTATTGTCCATAAACCTTTCTAGGACGCTATTAGAGGTGGCTATGGTTATAATGTTAGTAATGTTATTTTACCCTTAATCTATCGGAAGTCGTTTATTCATTGGACTTCATATGCCTTTCTTAAAGCTATTACGTTTATTATTAAATATTTTTCATTATTCGTGCCTAGATTGGATAGGTATTCCTAAAAGCTTCGAGAATCGGTATAAACTACAATAGGTATTGATAACAGTCCCAGTTGTTTAGTAATAATCTTCAATTTGCCGTTAGTTACTATACCAATATTAAAGCCCGGTGTTATACCATAGACTTCCGAGACTAATACGTTTCAGGTTATATGCTTATATTTAATGGATATTTTGTAAACGAGGTTTCTGGTAATTGAAAGTTGCTTTTAAGCCTATTCTCGTTATGAAATATTATTAGAAAGTCGATTTATGATATAAGGTTAGTATTGTTGGCAAATAGTCCGTTCATAAAGATTATTAGCTTCGACTTCGTTAGATTTACAAAAACTATGTTAATTTCTTTTTTTTATATGGTTCATTTTTCATGTGATACGTTCATTCAACTCATTAATGTTCTCGTTTTATAGATCTTATACCTATATTGTAATGAAAAGATTGTACGATACATTCAGTAAACATACCTTAGCGATAGAAGCCGTATAGACCCTTCATTTCCAATATGTTTGTAATCGTAACTTATTAGCCGTATCGATAATTATTAAAATCAAAGCTTACCATTTTTAAACGTGAACCAATATTAATACCACTTTAATCCTTAATATTATAAATAAGGATTAACAACTTATTGAAATTGAATCATATACCATTGGTTAACGTTATGATTAATTTATATTTCCAAAGGCTTAACCTTTCGATAACACGTTATTTCGTTGCTATAAGCCTAATATTCTTAAGTAAAAGGGTATCGTCCGTTTATATACCTACGATATCAAAGTCTTTAACTTTTATAATTAACGGGTATGGGTTCAAAGTTAAAATCTTCAAACCGAAGCTATTTTTAAAGAACGTTTGGTATGTTAGGAATTAGTAAACGCCTTCCTTGGCAAATCCGTACGAATGCTTAATACAACGTATTATTGTATTAGCTAAAGACTTATCCTTTAATCCTTCTAAAATTTCTAGCAATATAATTCGCTAAAAATCAGTAGTAAATCACATATATGTTTACATAATGTCTTAGACATTAAGTGTAAACTAACCTTTTACATTGATATTTATACTGGATGAAGTTACGACGATTGAACGTTAGCTAATTCTTTGAATTATAAGCAGTGAAATAAATTTATTTTTTACTTTTATTACCGTATCCCTAAACGATTAGCCGTAATTTTTCATACTGTTGGTCTGTAGCTTTAAGTTTGACTTAGTAAATGATCCTCGACTTGAAATGATAATATTACAAATTTTAAATTATGATATTGGTCCAAATTGTATAAACCCTTGTAAAAAAAAGTATTTAATTACTTTTCCAAGGGCTACCCGGTATATTCATAATGCCTTCGACACGTAATTTGTAAGTAAGTTTAACGTTAAAGTTTTATTTTTATAATCCTCACGCTATTATGTATATCAATTAATAGCTGTAAAATCTATCGCTATCCTCCTTCTTAATATATATTCTCTTTTTAGGTGATCTTTTATGCCGTTGACGTTTTATTAGTTTATCAATAATAGGCTTCAATAGGTTATATTAACCAATTTTCTATTCTCGGAGGTTATCAACTTTAAAATATTTATTAAGATAAAGGGCATACGGGGTTTGGGTTTAGTTTAAATTATATAATTCGAAAGATTATAAAACCATTAGCAATTTTAACTATTATGTTTAGTTTAGTAATATTCAAAATTTTATATAGTTTATCTTATTTTCCTGGCTTATGTTACGTAAAAACTTTACTTTAACGTGGAAGGTATAGTAAACTTTTCGTTAAATATACGTTCCTGATATTAAAGGTATCATTAACCTAACAGCATACCGATCTTTTCCTAGGTTTTAAAAGGATTTATTGTATTCTATAATACGTTTATGGGTACTTAATGAGGTTATCGACTTAATTTTTATATTTCAGTAGGCTATAAATATTAATAAGGTTAGTATAAGTCCGTTAGGGCCAATAATATTGTTAAAACCTTTTACTGATATTTACAATCGTATTTTTAACTTATAGAGTTTCGGATTTTAAGTATAAGGATATCGTAAGTTTTTGTAAAAGGGTGTATACCTTTTCGACCTTACTAATACCCTAGTAAATCTTAAAAAGGATTTATTTATCCTAAATCCCCATTAACTTTTTATTAATTTAAAACTCTATCGTAGTAAAGTTAATGCTAGCATCGTTAATTAGTATGTTGAGTAGTTTAAGGTACGTGTTAATTTAGAAAGCGCGTATTGCCTTCTATATTTTATTTACCGTAATCGTTATAAGGAACATAACATCGCAAAAATCTGGAGTGAAGTTTATAACATATAATACTAACTTACTGTCCAGGTAAATTACGTTTACGAAAACTTTCAAGTTAAAGTATTAATCTTTTTAAACGTAAATTTAAACTTTCAAGGGGTGTGAAAGTGTATTTAACTGTGGTGGTCAAGCCGTTTAATAACTTTCAATATTAATAAGATTATATGTTTGTAGCCAATTGCTTTAAGGCCTTGAAAAGCTTATTAATTGCAGGGTATATAAACCTATGATGTAACTTACAAAATTCCTCGTTTCTTAAGTTTATCACTATTACTTTTATTTCTTAAAGGTAAAACTAGAAGTATCCCTATTTGAAATTCAATGAGCACCTTTTAACGGCTTTAATTTATTTTAATTCGTTAATTGAAATATGAAAGCTAACGCTAAGGTTCTTTGTATCTTTCAGGTAAGAGCAAAAATATGTAGGGGATTTTAAAAAAAAATAAAAAAAATAGGATTAATAATAGTTTTTACCGTCGTAGATCTTTATAAGGATAATTATTTTCCAAAGCTAAAGTTAACCTTAACTTTACTTACATCTGTATAATTAAGTTTTATTATAATGTTAACATTCTTTTGTAACGCGACACATTTCGAATAACCTTCTATTAAGTACCATATCGCCCCCATATCCGGTATAATCCTTTAACACACTGATTTCACATAACGGATTTAAATAGTAAAAAGGTATATCGGGCAAAGGTTTTTATCGTTATGTCGACGGTAAGGGCCTTTACCTATAAGGAGGTATAAAAAAGCGTAATCGGCGAATTATTACGTTATTTCCGGGTTAGTGCTAATACTAGTATCTTCGTATTAACCGATAGCCGTTAGCCTATTTTCCTCTTCTTTAACTTTACTTCTTTTGATTTATATAACTTACTTAATTTAAATCTAATTCAAAGTAAAGAAGAATTACATGCAATATATTAATTATTTGGTTTAACTTTCGTCGGTAATATGGCGTATTAACTAATATTTCCATTTACTGTAAATCAAATATATTCTATCGTTTATGATCATTTCACCTAGTAGGTTTAAAAACTTTAAGGAAAAGGAATACCCTTTTTTATAGGTAAAAGTCCAGGCCTTTTATTAAACGTATTAACAAATCCCTTTATACCTTTCATTTATATAATACGAATAGGAATATTCTTTTTTTTTGTTACTAAGTTTCGAAGTTTAAGGCTATATACTAAACGAACCAGAAACTTGAGTAGTTATAGTCGTTAACGAAAAATTTAATTAGTGAAAAAAACATGTTATAGCTAGTATTAGAGTAATAATAGGCGTATTCGAACTCTTCATAGCCCGTAACAGCTCATCAGACCTATTGAGATAAATTATCTTCGCGAATTCACACGTTTCTCATTACTTATTAGAAAAGTATTACCTTATTAAGTATTGAATTATTGAAATTCATTTTACTTTCCGACTATTTTTCATAATTTGACATATAAAACCACTTAAAAATATTCTAGTCACTATTATATTAGGTAAAATTTATATTGTATTGTAAATAATTCTTTAAGTCGTTATAAGTTTCTCAAAAAAAAAATTATTCTTTCGGTACCAAAGATAATGATATTTGGTTTAATCGGTAAAAATACTAAGAAACAACGAGTAAAAGTCTGGTAATTTAACCTTTATTTAGCGGAAAATATTAAAAAATAGATGTAATTTGATATCAAGCAGGTTATACGGCTTACCGTTATATTTCTTCTTCCTTTTCCGGATTTTAACTAACGTTGTAATTATAGTGTAATCCATATCCATTATGGGAATACGTCGAGGGGAAAAGGTAATATATTGGTTGTAAAAAAAGTTTTTTATCTTTTGTCCAGGAAAATAACTAGGGTCATTAGTATTAATAGTTAGTATAGTTACCTTTGGTCACGTTTAAAGGGCAAAGGCCAGCAGTCTTACCTATAATAGACTCAATTGTAAAGTTAATTTGCCTTTAGTTTAGCTAATAAAATTAAACTTATTAAAAACTTGGGAAAGGAGGACTTAAGGGTTTCCTTTATGGAGAATTTAGTAATAATCCTTTCAATATTAAAATAACCGTCAAAGTTTTCATGTAATTAATTAATGAATTGAAGGACTTATTAGGCATATGTTTTTTTTCCTTACGTCTGATAATATTAATGCGTTGAAAACCCGGCATAAAAGGATTGAAAAAACCTATTCAGGCTTAAATAGGTCTTCACAAACGTGTATATAAACGTTTGAGATTACTATCACTTGTATTTTTTTTGTATTTAACTCAAGTTTATTAGGGGTCTTCATCCGTAACACATTCGTAAATTATGTTAGCTAAATCACCTTTTTTTCCTTTTTTCTTAAGGAGTTTAACCCTTCGAATAAACAATTTAATCTTTATTTTTATCTTTACTTATTTGTCCGCTTTTTTATATATACCTAAACTTTAGTCACGAAATTATCTTTCAAAATAATCGAAGGTTCTAGGTTTACCGTTCATTCCTGTAAGGTTTAAATTGAAAATAAAGCGGACGAAAAATTCGTAGGGTGTTCTTTTTCAAAATTTCCGTCGGTATTTAGGTATTGGATGTTTTCGTCGTAATTTCTTCCGAAAATATACCCGAAATTTTTAATTACCTTCTTCTTAATAGGGTTAGTAATACTTTCAATTTTAATGCGTTTCCAATTCATCGTAACTTCAATAGGAAAATATAAAGAGAACAACAGTAATGTAAAGTAATAGGTTGTGGGTTTTGCTATTAAGATTAAGATAAGTTAAAAGTTGTGAAATTTAATCGTTTTTATGATTTATAATAATAGTACTTACGATAATAGCCGTATTAATATCAAATCAACCGTTTATTAACTTGTCGATTGAGTAACTTTTAAAACTTTTAGGTTATTAATTCTAACGCCTTTAAAAATCAATAAAGATTTCTTAGTGTTTTTAATAATTATACCAACGCCTGTTTCTAAATTTCCACGAAAATGACAAAATCCAAAAGCCTTTCCTACGTACTACCGCGAAAACGACACAATACTTTAGGACGATTTGAAAAAACCCTCCCTTTACTTTACCTAAATAAAGTGTAATAACTGGAGAATAGACTTTTCTTTTACTTAGCCAATTTATGTTTAACCTAATAAGTACTCATTAGTGTTAATAAGCTTTTATCTTTATGACGTAATCGATTTGAACTACTGTAGTTAAAATTCATTGGTATTACGTTGATATTGTTAATTAAGGTGCAAATTCGAAATTTGGCAAACCGCTAACCAGTCTATATACTGATTTGTATGGACAAACGCTTTGGCCCGTGCGTCATTTTGAAGTAGACACTTATTTCATTGTATTTTAAGTGCAGTCCCACAAAATACAGCCAATTTTGCAGTCAGTACAATAAACTTTACTGCAAGTAAAGTTGACTTGGTTGTACTGCATTTGACTGATATTTCAATACTGGTAGCTTTTTGTTTTTGTACTTATATGCTAACGTGACATGCCATTAATTAGTGGAAACCTTTGAAATCCCTCTTTAATCCGTAATCCAATAATAAGCTAGACCCCTATTGATTTTAGTTAATCTATTTTGAAAATAACTTTAATTACGGCCCCTTATAGCTTTTTTACTCTACCTTTTCGAGGCTTTCATTTTTTAAATACCGTGTACAGATCTTTTACCATAAATTTGTGTAATTCAGATACTTTACCGATTGCGTTCCTTTGAACAGCAAGTTAAACTGGTGTTATTGCTATTATTTTCATTGTTACTGTTGTCATGGAAGTTTTTCAGTTTTGCCAAAGCAACCTCGTTCCTTTACGTTACATACCGGGCGATTCACATAGCCTTTGATTCGTATAACCAATGTATCATTGTTTATAAATCTTTTCAAGCCGTTATTAGGGGTGGTCTTAGTTATAATGTTAAGAAGGTTATCTTTACCGTTAATTTATCGGAACTCGTCGATTTTTCAAGTTTCGTATACATCTCCCAAAGTTATTACGTTTATTATTAGACGTTTATTATTAGTCGTACTTAACTTCAATAGGTATTCGTAAAAACTTCGCAAGTCGGTATATATAACCATAGGTATTGGTAGCAGGTCTAGGTGTTTAAAAATAATTCTTAACATAACTCTATTCACTATACCAATATCAAAACTGTTTATTATACCATCAATTTCCAAAGCCAATGCGTTTTAGATTATACGCTAATATTTAACGGATATTGAGTAAACTATGTTTCTGGAAATTATAAGTTACCTTTAGCCTATCCTCGTTGACTAATATTATTAGGAATGTGATTTTTGATATGAAGTTAATATTATTAACAAAAAACCTTCTCATAAAGATTATTAGCTTCACCTTCGTTAAATTTACAAAGACTATGTTAATTCCTTTTTTTCATATAGTTCATTTGTTATTAAATCCAATGATTTAATTTGTTCAAGTTTTAGTTTTATAAATTTTATATTTATATTGTGATGAAAAGGTCGTACGATGTTTCTGGTTAATATAACATAACGATATAAGCTGTATTAACCCTTTATTTCAGAAGTTTCTATAATTTTACCCTATTCTTTTTATCGATAATAGTTAGGCTTAAACCTCACTTCTTTTAATGTAAGCTGATATAACTGTCGTTTTTAACCTTAATATTATAAATACCGATTAAAGATTTATTAAAATTAAGTTATATACCTTTGGTTAACGTTTCGATTAGTTTATTTTTCTAAAGGCATAACCTTGAGATAACATGTTATTTCGTTGTTATAAACTTTGTATCCCTGAGGAAAAAGGTATCGTTCTTTTATGTGCCTACGATACCAAAGTATTTACCCTTTATAATTAATAGGTACAGGTTAAAAGTTAAAATCTTTATACCGAATTTTTTTTAAAATTCGCTTGGTACGTAAGGAACTAGTGGACGTTTAAATCTGTTAATCTATATAAAAACTTAATACACCTTATTATCGTACTAGCCGAAAACTTGTTTCTTAATTCTTTTAATAGTTTCAGCAATATAATTCGCTAAAAATAGGTTGTAAATTACATTTACGTTTATATAATGTCTAGGCTATTAGGTGTAAACTAAAATTCTACGTTAATAGTTATATTGGTAGTGGGTAAAACGATTAAACGTCAGCTAATATTTTAAAATATATAATAAAGTCCTTTAATAACTTTTATGGCAAATATTTTCATATCTTTATGCCTTACGGACTTTAGGACTTTATATAACTTATTAACGGTTAGATGGTTAAAACGCGGGTGTAATTAACGTATTTACGGCTTTGCTAAGTGTACTATCACTGCTTCCAAATCTTAAAAATAAAACTATAAGTACCTCTACTTAAGGGTGAGTAGGAAACTTTAGCCGTTTTTGATCATTTCGTTTACGTTAATGTTGATATTAACGTCGAGAGTCTTTATTTCCTTTAAATAAAAAAGAGAAAGGGTGGGAGACTTAGGGATGTGGAACCTAATTGATTTTATAACAGTTTAAATTACTGTTACCTCTAATAATGATAGTTATTCGCCCGAACCAAAGCTAACTTTAACCTTATTAACATAGTAACGATTAATCATAGTTGTTATAGTGTTTTTCCTCCATAATATCATATATTGCGAATAGCCTCCTATTAAGTACCCTGTTACTCCTATATCTGACATAATACCCTAAAACGTATTGTCTGTGTAACGATAAAGAATTTTAAAGGTGTGTAAAGGTTTTTGGGCTTGATTAAGGCAAAGATAAAGTTTTTCACCACCTAAACGATATAGGAAGACGTGGTCAGTTAGTTACTAGGCCTTACTAGAAGCAGTATCTTTATACCACTTAATTTACTTAGGAATGTTAACGACGACTCCAACTGGCTTATCGGTTTTAACATTTTCGATTTAATCCAAATAGTCTTATTCGGAAGCAGTAGGATATTAAGCGTGATATACTTCCTTTCGGTTATTACGTTCGGCAGAGGGATAACGAGTTAATTAGTAGCTAAACTTGCCATAGATTCAAAATCTTTTACCATTATTACGATGATAGTGCTTGCGGTTAATAGATTCGCCTAAATCTTATTAGCGCTAACGTAAATATTACCTTTAGTTTAAAGTTAAGGTTGGTAGGCCAGATCTTAAGCGTTAGAAGCGCCCATAATTACGGTTAACGTAATTAACTATCGGCTTGAGAGTATATACTAAGCGAGTTTAGTATACAAGCTATTATGGTGTCAAGAGAAAAACGCAACTAGTTATAAAAGCCTTTATAGGTGGTATCTGGACGTTATAAGGCGTATTCGAATTCGTTAACGCCTGTGATTGCTGCCAATACCTATTTACGAAGTGTAGTTTCGCCAACGTAAGCTTTTCCTATTGACTTTTGACATAACATTAACTTATTAAGTATTTGATTAAGTATACCTATTAGTGTTTTCTCCTATTTTTTCTTTGTTATCATTGTAATTTACCTCATGTTGGCCCAGTTTGTATAATATTACATAAGGTGGACATCGTACTTAAAGTAGACCATTATGCCTACGTAGATTTCGCGAAAGGCGGTTGTTCAAATTAGAAAGGTTAGGTAATAGTTTTTAGTATACCTTGAAAAAATTCCGGGAAAAAATAAATAAAAACTAAAAAGTGGAACCTCTATTCATTTATAGATGTTTCAAAAGGCATTATCTTGTTATTGAAGAGGTTATAAAGCTTTCCTTCATACTTTTTTATATTATTACAGATGTTAACGAAGTTCATCATAAACTTTTAATTGGTATTCAATATTTTGAAAAGTTTGAAAGGAAGGTCGCGATAATCGTCACAGCCGTAAGTGGTATTTCCTAGCGGTTTACACTTTAAAGCCTCCAAGGTACGGTGTTAGGGGTAATTGCCAGTCGCCTGGCCCGAGGGGTAAAGTCTTGTAGTAGTACCTATAATAGGCTTTTGAGCGTAAGTGAATTTAAAGGGGGAAGATTTTTAAGGGGCTTGCCGATTAAATTACTCATAGGCGATAGATACTTAAAGATTTTGAAAAGGTTGACGATTTTTCTTAATTAACTAGTGGAAAGCCCCAATATCAATACTTATAGTCGCGTTGGCGGCCGCTGCTTCACGTGTTTTGTCATCGCTAAGAGCGTACTTCGCGTTATTACGTAAAGGTACTAAACTACCGAACAGGCTAACTGGTTCTTTATAGCCAGTATGTAAAGAGGCTTAATTTAACTGGGAGTAAGTTGGTGGTCCCCTGAATCGCGTGTATAGGCGTTGAAATCCCTTAATGGTTTTTTTTTCCCTTAAGGGTCTTAAAGATTAGAGTTTGGAGGGCGTTTTTCAAGCTGTTCCAGGTCGAAGAGGGTTTTTTCCAAATTTGTAAAGCTTCCTTTTAGCACGTAAATCACTTAGCGTTCAAGTTTAGCCTTTGGTATAAACTTAACGATTTTTTGAATTACCTTCTATATGTCAAGGGTTTAGTCGTCGAAGAAATCGCAATACTTGCGAGAGGCGCGATTATGGTTTTTACCGCCATTATATTCCAAGATAAAACAGCCGACGAAGTTGGTTATATGTTTTTCAGTTAATTCATTATCGACGTCGTACTCTAAAAAGTGTGGTTATAGTACTTCAAGAAAACTGATTCAAGGTTTTTGATTACTTCTTTTCAGGCGAGGTCGGTAATGGCCTGAAATTGAGGACTTTTGGTAGCTATCTTGACGTTTTGGCTTGTATAGGACGTTTAGGGCAAGGGACTTGGTAATCTTGAGCGTAGACACTTGGTAGTTTGGTGTGAAGTCGCGTAAGAACTTAGCGATTTGACGATTTGGTAACTTGGCGTGAGGTCGCGTAACGTGATTTTCTTGGAGAGACTTGTTTTTTTCGCTTAAAGCAGCGAACTTAACGATTGAGATGATGTAGAAAGTGAAAAATAGTAAAGTAGGGGCGAAGGTTGGGTGTAGAGAGTAAGGTCGAAGGTTATCTGTTATAGATGAAGGGCGAAGGTTGTTTGTTATAAGCCGTAGGACTTAGTCATTTTTTCAGTAGTAGTAACCGCAATAGTACTAACTTAGCCGTTTACTTACTTGCTGAAATTTGAGACTTCTGACAGTCAATCTTAACATTTTTCGTTAAGAAGAATCAATGAAGATTTCTTGGTGTTTTCGCTAGCGATACTGTCGCTACCTCCAAGCTGCCGTGAAAACCGGCGTAGCCTAAAAGTCTTTTCTACTTACTGCCATGAAAACCGGCGTAGCAGTAGAGGCCCTTCGCAAGAATATTTCCTCTAACCTAGCCGTAGTTTGACGTAAAATGTAACCAGAAAGTAGCTTCTTCTTTTACTTAGCTTATTTGTGCTTAACCTAGCAGGAAAACACTGATAAGTGTTGGTAGACCTTAGACGTTGCAAAGTTGTCGACTCGATTGGTCTTCAAAGTAACAGTAGTATTGCGTGGTCAGATGATGGATGTATTATTTCAGGTTTGGCAGACCGCTAGCCGGTCTGCATTGTAATTTGTATAACCAATTGCTTGCCCCGTTCCCTAGAGTGAAGTGCAGCGTACTATACTCGACTTACATCCAATGAGGTAAGTCTCCACAAATCAATACAATCAACTTGCAGTACAGTCAACTTTACTTATGCTAAAGTTGACCTATTGCACTGCATGTAGTATTATTCCAACATTAGAAATTATTATCGCCAATGATATTTTTACCTTTTACCAAAGTCTATTAGAGGTTTTCATTCTTAATGTATTCGTAAATTAAGTTAACTAAAAAAACTTTTTTCCTTTTTATTGTAAAGAATTCAACTCTTCAAGTAAAATAATTTAGTCTTTATTCTTATTTTAACTTATCCATCCGCCTTTTCCTATGCGCTTATACTCTAGTCGCGAAACCATTTTTAAAAATCGTCGAAGGCTATAGATTTACGGTTAATTCTTGTAAGGTTTAAATCGAAAATGAAGAGGTCGATTATGTTAGTAAGGTATTCGATCGAAAAATCTTCTTCGGCATTTATATACCAAAGGTCTTCGTCGTAACTTTTTTCTAAAATGTATCAGAAAGTTTGAATTACCATTTTACTAACATTGTTAGTAATATCCTTAATTATAATACGTTTTAAAGCTATTGTTATACTAAGTATAAAGTGCAAAAAGAAAAAAAAATGTTAGGTTGTAGGTTTTATTATTAAAATTAGTATAAGTTAAATATTATAAAATTTAATACTTTTTAATATTTGTAATAGTAGTACATACGGTAGTAGCTGTAATAATACTTATTTAGCTGATTCTAAACTTTCCAACTTAGTTAATTTTAAAACTTCTAGGCGGTGAATTTTAACGCCTTTAAAGAGATTTATAAATATTTTTTTGTGTTTTTAATGACGATACCGACGACTACATCTGAGTTACCACGAAGACTACATAATCTCAAAGCCTTCCCTATGTACTGGCACGATGACGACACAATAATATAAAGGTGCTTCGCAAAAACGTTTCCTTTACCTTACCTAAACAAAGTGTAATAACCGAAAAACAACTTTTTTTTCTATTTGGCTAATTTGTGCTTAACCCAATAATCACTGATTGGTATTGGTAAGCCTTTATCGTTAGAACATAGTCGATTCGAATCACTGTACTCGAAGTAACTGATGCTGCGTTGATATTGTTGATTGAGGTGCAATTTCCAAGTTTGACAGACCGCTAGCCAGTCTGCACACTGATTTGTATGGCCAAACGCTTTGGCATGTGCCCCACTTTGAAGTGGGCACCTATTGCACTGAACTTGCAGTACAGTCACATAAACTGTAGCCAATTAATATTATCATTCAATAATTAGTATTACCTCCAATACTTGTAATTATATATACGAACTCTCGGAGCCTTGACAAATACTTATTAAAGTTAGATATAACTAATGAAAAACGTCTAATAA
This sequence comes from Anisogramma anomala, assembly GCA_038502455.1. Lineage (NCBI taxonomy): Eukaryota > Fungi > Ascomycota > Sordariomycetes > Diaporthales > Gnomoniaceae > Anisogramma > Anisogramma anomala. The sequence goes on along the minus strand of JASMMZ010000001.1, from coordinate 21,103,894 downwards.
TAAACGTTATAACTTTAAGGGAGGTATACAAATCTTAGAAAATCGATAAATTCCAGTATATTAATGGCAAAGATAACCCAAATCACGTTATAACTAAATCCAAACCTTATAACACCTTCAAATAGTTTGAGAATAATAATACGGTAAGCGTATAAAATAATGGTTACGAGAACCACCTAATACATAACGTGGTGGAATAGGGATGCCTCAAAAAACTCGAAGATTGCTTAGGTAAGGGTAGCAGCAATAATAGGTGAAACTACTAGCAAAATATACGCAATTAGTAAAATTCGTGATACGCGCAAGTTTGTGGCAAAAAAACTGCGCACAGGAGTTGAGGAATGAAAGGCTTAGAGATATAGGATAAAGAGATATAATTAATATTGATTTCGGTACAAATTGATTGAAATTAACATGTGTTTGGATTATGGATTGAATATGGATTTTAGAGGCTGCCGTCAATTCATGGCCGGCTCCACTGGCGTATAAATATAAAACAAAAATCCGCTAGTATTGGAATGACAGCTAAATGTAATATAGTTAAGTCAATTATACTAACAATTAGTTGATATAACTAGCTATAAATTGATTATAGTTTGTGAAATTTCATAAGAATTTAGTGTAATAGGTGCTCACTTCAAAGTGTGCTATGAGCCAAAATATGAAGACATACAAATTAGTATATCAACCGGCTAGCGGTCTGCCAAAATTAGAACTTGCAACTTATCAACAAATTTCAATACAGAATCAGTTACTTCGATTACAGTGATTCGAATCGACTACATTGCAACGATAAAAGCCTACTAACAGTGAACTTAGGGATAATGAAGTTGATAATCTTTACAAACGGCTCTCTTATAAATGATACAAACCTTATATCGTAAATCAGATTCCATATAATGCTCGTTAACAAGGATATATGTAATAAGCAATTTATGATCATCGGTAACCTTGTATACTAGATATAAATTGAATTTCAACGCGTAATACGAAGTTTGTTAACATTGAAGTTTTGTGGTACAATGACAGAATATAATATCGATATAGTAACCAATAATATATTATAATTATCATCAAATAGCTGCGATTACTTTCGATACTTGAAATCCTAAGTATCAACTTCCAAAGCCTTTTTGAGTGCTTTTTCAACATGGGCATAATTAATGAAAAACTGTTGGAATAGTAGTATTTGCAGTGCAGTAGTTCAACTTTACTTACAGTACAGTTGACTATACTGACTGAAAATTGAGTTTATTGTTTTGTGTGAATCTACTGTATTAGCTGCAAAGTAAGTACAATAGGTATCCACTTTGCACTAAGGCATGAGCCAAGAAATTAGCCATACAAATTACTGCGTAGACCGGCTAGCGGTTTACCAAACCTAAACCAAGACATCCACTACTTGACCATGTAATACTACTGTTACTTCGACCAATCGAATCGACAACATTACAACATCTAAAACCCTACTCATAATAATCACTGCTTATAATATTAAGCATAGATAAGCTAAGTAAAAGAAAAAGTCGCTTTCCGATTATGCTTTATAAAAGACTAAGGTAAAAGAAAGATTTTTGCGAAAGGCCTTTACTGCTACATTGGTTCTCACATCAGTAAGTAGAAAAGAAGTTTAAGTTACGTTAGCTTTTATGGAAACTTAAAAGTAACAACGGCATCTCTATCGAAAACACTAAGGAACATTTACGGATTTCTTTTAAAGACGTCAAAATTAACTATTAAAAGTCTTAAAGTTCGACATATTGGCAAAAGACTAAGTCAATATTATTATAGGCGTTAATACTACAAAAAAGATCCAAGTTTTACAGCTTAAAAAAAAAAAATAAGCTTCGACTTTTACCTATAATAACAAATTTCTTTCTACCTTACCCTTTACACTAAACCTTTGCTCCTACTTTGCTTTTTTTTTCTTTTCCCCTACCCCAATTCAATCGTTAAGTTAGCTGCTTTAAGAAAAAAACACTAAGAATTGCTAAGTTAAGCTAAGAAAATCACGTCTTACCACTTAATACTAAGTCGCTAAGTTTTTACGCAACTTTACGTTGAAAAATCAAGCCTCTACGCCTAAAAATCATCAAGTCCCTCGTTATACACGTCCTACATAAGCCAAAATGTTATGACCCAACATCTGCAGGGCGCACCAGCGGCGGCCCCGCAGCAGATAACGAAGGAAATCGGTTGGACACAGCCTCTCGGCAGGCACCAGGGATCCACAACAGACACACCGTACACAAGGGTTAGGGTCAGCATGGTGTGAGACTCGATGGACTCGGTATCGAGCCAGTCGAGCTGCACACTGAAGACGTATGAAGGCGCGGATATATAAGGACACTTTCATTACCAAGATAGATAGTATTTCCTTCATAGCTCTTCAGTTGTCAATCTAAGTATTCAGTCTACCCTGAATAGCCTCACGGCTTCTGATCATCACTCGCACGAATACAGTCTTGATATTGCACCTTTTGTTACCTCTGCTACCTTACTGCTAACATAAACCCTCTGAACACCTTCTTCATACTCACGGGTATTTAGTGTGATCATTACACAAAACTCTACGATAACTCTAAGTTAAGAATATATAAAGAAAGTGGAATATTTTGAAACCGTTTTCGTTAATTACTATAAGAAATAGCGTTGGATTACAAATATTAACGAAACTTCGACCAAAGTTTACCTGAACAAGGACATTAATTCATATATTATCGACAAGGACCTTAGTAATGACTACGGACCTAGCTTTCGCGCTTTTGAAAATTTTCGTAAGTTCTTTAATTATTAGAATTTTATCATGTGAAAGATAATCTGACGTACGGTTAAAGCTAAGCTAAAAAAGAACGTTACCTTCCGTAGCATTTATATACCTAGAAAGACTTCGTTAAAATGAGCCGAAACTTTTTTTCAACATCATTTAGCGTAAAAACCTCTTTTAAGGTCTTGATTATCAATATATCTAAGAGAAAAACAACGTTATGAAAATCTTTTAACGCTCATATACGAGTTTTAAAATATATAATATTGATCTTGAGATAATTCAATCTTTTTTACTAGTAAATAATAAAAACCTTGTTAATTTATTCGTTAATACAGCACCTTTATGTAAGAACTTAGAGTACGCCCTGAACAGCAGTAGAGCAAGTAAAGTAACAACTATCAATACGGTTAGAATAATTCATTCCGGCGCTTTATACTGATTAATTAAGCAAAATTTCCAAGTTCTTTAATGTTTTAGTCCCCTATTTCCCGCCAGCCCTTTAATCGTCAAATCCCTTAAAAACCTTCTCACGGCAGGTTTATCTATACTATCGAGCTTATTATAAGTCTTATCATAAAACTTTACACCTAGAGTTAAACGATTGGTAATTACCCTTAACACCGTGTTTCGGAAGTTTTAAAACTTAAACTAGCAGGAAATACTAATAAAAACTAGGATAATTCTTGCAACTTGACTTTAAAACCTGTCCAGATGATTAATATTAACTAAAAGCTTTTTAAAAAATTGACTAATATTGAAAACCATGTAGAAAAATATAACTGTAAATCTTATAATCTTCTCGATACGAAAATAATGTTCTTTTTAAGTATTTGTAAGTAAATGGTGATTTTTCCTTGTGATTTTTACTTATTATTTTCCGAAATCCTTATAAGATATATTAGGAATTATGACCTAACTTTCTTATCTTGAGTAATCACTTTACACGAAGTTGATGATAGTGTAAAAAGCTACTTCTAGTACAGTGTCAATTTTTTTCTAATATTATGTAGAACAGACTACTCCAAAGTAAATGACGATAATGTCAAAGAGAAAAAAGGAGGAAAAATCAATAGATATGTTAAATTAAATAATTGATAATTTAATATTATACTAGTAAGTCATGAAGAAGGTTTACGTTAGAGAAGCTATATCTCACAACTTAGTACGGGTAGCCGTTACAGGTGTTAACGAATTTGAAAACGCCTTATAACACCTAAATACCACTTGTGAAGGATTTTTAGCCATTCACGATCCTTTATAATAATTATAATAATGAGAATACCAAACTCGCTTAGTATATAGCCCTAAGCCAATAGATTGCTTAATGTAAAGAAAAAATACCTTATGGTAATTCATCACGTCGATAGTAAGTATGGTTATATACGCCTTTAATACCCAAGGGTTGGTCTACCGACCTTAAATTAAAGGTAATTACTACGTTAAGGATAAAAAAATTAAAAATTAAACAAACATGTGAATCGTAAAAAATATCGTCGGAATAATGGTAGAAATGTTAAATTTATGATAAGTTTAGGTATTAGTTCACTCGCTACCTTCCTTTCGATAGAAATGATAAAAAGTTAATATATTATATCTAATACCTTATGACTTTTAAATACGATTACTTAGACCAAATCTTCAATTTTAAAGGCAACGAGTCAATTAACGGTAAAAATCACCCTAAGTAAATCAAGTGATATGAAAATACAGCTTCCGGCGCGACCTAATAATTAGCCGACTACGCCTTGTTATACCACTTAAGTGGTGAAAACATTTACTTTTGCCTTAATCAAGCCCCTAACCCCTTACAAACTTTTAATGTTTGCGATCGTTACGCGAACCATACGTTTTAAAATATTATAACAAACATAAAGTTAACAAAATAATTAATAAGAGGTTATTTACAACATATAGAATTGTGGAGGGAAAACACTAAGGCTACTAAGATTAATTGGTACAATACTAATAAGGCTAAATTTGGTTAAAAACTATGCGAATAACCATCGTCGCTAAAGATAACGGTAATTTAAACTATTCTCAGGTAGATTACATTTCATATCCTCAAGTCCTATACTCTTTTCCTTTTTTACTTAAAATATATAAAGATCTTTAGCGTTAATATCAATTTTAAAATAAACGCGCTGGTTAAGAACAGCTAAAGGTTTTCTCTCGCCTTTAAATAGGGGTACCTGTGATTTTACCTTTAAGACCTTGAAGTAATGATATGAAATTTGAGAAAGCTAGAAATACATTAATTATATCAGCGCTTTAACAAATTAACTGTTACCAAGTTATATAAAACCCTAAAATCCATAATGTATGATAATTTAGAATACTTTAACCTGAAAGCTATTAAAAAATTTCTTACTACTACCAAATACATACTTGATTTCCCTGAAAGTTTAAGTTTACCCTTCAAAATAATAAACACTTTAATTATAAATGTTTCATTCATATATTTTACTTAAACAATTGGTTCGTGTTTTATATCATTCACTTCGTAACTTTTCTTTATGAAACCAAGTTTTTAAAATCCTCTTGGTAAACAATACGTGAAAAAAGTTCTATGTATTAAGACGTACCTGGATCCACCTCACGATGTCGTCCATAATACCAGTACCAAGTTTATGGCGGCGGAGTTTGGAAAAAATACTAAGATAATAGGTACATAATATAAATAGATGCATATAAAGACCAACTAGAGTATTGAAAAGGTTAAAAAGTCATACGCCCCACTTCTCTGAATATATAATATCCTTACGCTAACAATTAAAAGCTTTACGGATCCAAAGGTGTGCTTTTAAATAGTAGCAAAGGGCCTAAATAACACTATGATCCCTAATGGTCTAATACAAACGCTGTTGGCTTTTGAAGCATACCTACTCCTAACGAGTAAATTCCCGCCATTATAAAGTACCTCTTAAAAAGCTATGGCCTATAACTAAGCACTGAAAGAACTGCGAAAGGAATTAGTACACCGCTAAATTAACGACGCCTTTAACATCAGGAACAGCCTTACGATAATCAAAGTATTTGCTTTGCCGTTGTAAAGTAAAGTCCTCGTGTAATGGGAACCGGAGAAATGGGAAGGATTATATAAAATCAAAAATATCGTTAACTTTAAAGTGGTTATTAAAACTGCTAGCAGTCCTATAAAATTTTATACCATAGAGAACAAATCTTATATTAGGGCTAATAACAATAAAACTCCTTAAGCTAAAAAAAGAGCTAATATAACCCTTCTCTACTTATAATCAACAAGCCGATAAAACTCTGCCGATGCGAACGACCTCCGAAAAAAGGGATTGTTAAGAAAGAAGAATATACACTGGGCCGTATCTAAAATATTGCTTAAGTAATCAAGGGAAAAAAGAACCATAAAGACTTGTCATTGAAGCTTTGAGAACAAGGTATTATTAAGACTTTGAAAAAAACCTTTTAAAGAAAACTATGGGAATGAAATTAATGGTTTACTAATTCAAAAAGTAGTATAATTCGTGCCGAAAGCTAAATTTAACTATTAGAATGAAAAAGACACGATTTTTAGGTCGAAATTTATTTATAAGGATCAAGGTAAGACGACAGGGCGTCTGTAGAAAAAGTCACACCTCATTTCTTAAAGATCCGATAATGAAGGCAAAAACTAAATAGTTACGAAATGACTCACGATTGAAAATATCAGTTAACACCTAGTGGTAGTTTTAGCAATACGTTTACCTACTAAGACTAAACGCAAGTCAACATTTAATAGATGCAATAAAACGCAAACTTATAAGTTGTTAATACCAAATTTATAATTTATTTCATTACTCAAGTTGTTATACAAACTGCGTATCATTTACCATTTAGTAATAGGAATACGATATATTAAACCACTGTATAGATGGGTTGAAGCATGTGTTTATTAGTTTTTAACCTATTAGTTATGTTTAAAATTACACTTAGACATAAAGTTTTGAATATATGCACAGTATTTACTCGAAACGTAAAAAGAAAACTTCAGTCTAATAGTTATATAAATTAACAATGTCCTTCTAATTAAAACGGTTAGCTTTATCATATTGAAACAACATGCGATTATGGCTTTCAAGTTTTAAAATTGTAAGCCGATTACGATGTTAGTAGAAGATAGTTAACTTAATTTTAATAAATAGTTTATCTATATGTTTAGTGTTGATGGCAGCCTTAGCTTTCTATAGAAAGGCTCGTATAAAGATTTGACCATAATTAATGATACTAATGTAGCTAAGGTTTAATAGTATCTAGAACAGTGTGTTTGAAGAAGTTATATTGTTATTTTATGCCAACAGAAGGCCTTATACGACTTATCCATCTCGGTATAAGTATAAGACCCCGTATATAACGATTTTAACTAGCTAAATAAAAAGGCTTGAGTAGCAAATGCGAAACTTGTACCAAAGGATCAATATAGTTCTAATTAATTTATCGAGTACCAAATTGATAATCTATGCAGATAGGTCTTTTATAAACAACACCAACTTTTTTTTACCGATCGGATTTCTAATAACCCTCGTTAACAATGAAAGGAAGAAGGATTAGTTTAGTATTATTTTTAGGCTAATCTATTAAACCTCAATTAAATATAGAAGGATTATACGAAGTGTAGTAAGTTAAAAGGTTTATGGTATAATAGCAGGCTTTAATATATACATAGTACTATAGGAAACCCTTAACGCTATGACCAGGTAATTGAAGAGTCCTCCTATTTTGGTGGTAATTTGTATGGACTCGAGAAACTTGTTTAAATGCATTTCGAAGCTCGGAATTACCAGCGAAAAACGCCTGATAATTGATATAATACCACTCCGAAATGCCTGAAAAAGAGGGAGAATTAAAAATTTCCGATGGATGAATAAAAAGGATAATCTTGCTAATTTGATAACGAAGAAGTTACTGAACAGAGCCTTAGAAACGTTTGTAGATAGTAATGAGCTAATTATACGTATCGAGAGTTATATTAATAGGCCACCTGATAAGCCTAAATTACGAAGTGGCGATTATGAATGTATTGGTAAACTGAAAGATTGTTACAAGATTAATGATAACGACTTTTTTGATTTACACGACTAAAGTGAAAGTTTATATAGAGATGTGATGGAAGAATTTTTTTGTAGGAGTTGATAAAGTCGAACCTCGAAATCATGGGGTAACTAACGGCATTTAGGGTTAATTTAAATACAAATGAATGCAATTAATTATATAAGTCAATTAAAATCAACAGGGGTTCGGACATTTAACAAGGTTAGGATTTAACGCTTATTAAAAAGGATTAGTTAACTACACTAACGTGCGCATATAAACTAAAAAGCTGCCGGTATAGAAAAGTAGTATTTGCAATGCAGTACATCAAAGTTACAGTAAATTTAACTATACTGGCTACAAGTTAAGTGTATTTTTTTGTATAGATTGGCTGTATTGGGTGCAAAGTAAGTACAGTAGGTACCCTACTTCATACTAATGCATGAGCTAAACAATTGGCTATACAAATTACTACGTAGACTGGCTAGCGGTCTGCCAAGCCTAGAACAAGACATCCACCACTTGACCACGTAATACTACTGCTACTTCGACCAATCGAATCGACAACCTTGCAACGTCTAAAGCACTACAAATAAAAACGTTGAATAATGAACATAATAGCTTCAAAAGAGGTATACAAAGCTCGGAAAATTGACGAATTTAGGTAGACCAATAGAAACAGTAACCCCGTTAACGTTATAACTAAAGCTACGCCTCATAATACCCTAAAAGAGTTTATAGATTACAATAAGCTAACCGTATAAATTCAGGGCTACATGGATTACTCAGTATATAACGTCAATGAACAGGGATATCCTTGCAAACTCAAAGACTACCAGTGTAGTAATATACAAGAAAAGCATAATCAGACCAATTATTCGAAGGTACGCAATTAATGGCGTACAAATTTGAAACGTGTGTAAATCTATAGCAAAAAACTAATATACGGGAGTTGAAGAAGTTAAGACTTAGAACTATGGGGAAAAGAGTAATGATTGGAGTCAATTTGGATGTAAAACAAATTGAAATTGACATGAATCTGGTGGAAGAGGCGATAAGTGACTTCAAAGATTACTATAAATTAATAGTTGATCACATTCGCATATGCATATAAAAACAAAAAGTCGCTAGTATTAAAACAGCAGTCAATTATAGTATAGTCAAGTTAACTATACTGATAGTAAGTTAATTGTACTAATTGCACGCTAACTATATTGTTTTTAGGATTAACTATATTGACTGCAAATTTAGTACAGTAGGTGCTCATTTCAGTCAAGGACACGGACTATGTAATTGGACATACAAATTAGTATGCAGACTGGCTAGCGGTCCACCAAAGTTAGAAATAACACATCACCACTTTCAATGCAATAAACCAGTTACTTTAACAACGGTTTGAATCAACTACATTAAAAATATGAAGACCTACTAACATTTATATATGCTAATTGAATTGAAAAGAGTTCTATACGGGTTTTGAATGCTAACGATAACGAATAAAGAATTTAAATTAATAGAGAAAGTTATTATCCAGTATACCTTAATTTGGGTTCGTATAGTTTTAGATGTTTCTGTTAAACTATATTCGATAGGAGTAATCAAATATCTATATTTCGTTTCTGTAAATATTATATTTTTTATCATTTTAGAGATCTCTTCTAAAATATGAAAAGATTTGTTATTCATATTCCATATATTGATTAGTATTAGTTATATATTCATATTTTTTCAAGATTTACGTTTTAAAATCTTTCAATAATTGTAATTCAGATTTTCATTGTAAAGTCTCATTTTGAAGAGTAAACAAGATTTTTTTTGGAAGTGGTATAGTCTCTATCGATTTGTTTTTTGGTTTCGGTTTCGTATTGACTTTTGGTATATGATTTTGTGGAAGGATTTTGAGGCGTTTTTCAAACTCAGTGTACAATTTATCGTAAATATTGATAGCTAACCTAAGATCGTTTTGATTAATATTATCTAAAATATAAATAGCTTGAGCGTTAATAATGTGTTGTTTCTGCTTTGATTTCGTTTTACGAACTTTACTAGTAACCTTTCGACTAGTTATTAATAAAGTTTCAGGGTTTAAATTCTTGTTATTCAAAGCGATAGATGAGATATATACTTGGGAGAAAAGGAAACGAAAAAAAACGGTGATTTAGCTGAAGAGACAAAGAAACTTGAAAGTCCAAAAGAACCTGAGGAACTAGAGGGGCTGGAAGCAATAACAGTTCTTTGTGATAAAGCGCTATTATCACTAGCTTTATTATAAAACAAGTCTAGTGGTGGAAATAGGGGTCCGCGTAATTCTAGAGATGCTAAGTTTTAAACATCCTTAAAAGTATGAAAGAGTTTCAATAGATATAAACACATTAATCTAATTCGTGAAAAATATAAAACTAATTCAATTCAATAGAGAAATGAAGTCGTACTGATAATGCGTTGGAGTTACTACATAAGAAGATATTGTATAAGTTTATAAACTTATGAATATGTAGAATCTACTTCGAGAACTTTTTGACATATAGTTAAGAAAATCCTTATAGGTTTCAAATATCATAATCGAAACCCGTACTAGTAGGTATTAGGACGTATAGTTGAAATTAGCTATCAACTCTATTTCGATCCTCTTATATCTTTGAATATACTATTCCCTAGTAGTAGATTTAAACCCTATTGCTCCCATTAGTGTTTTTACTAGTGTTCCGGTGGAAAGCCCCATCTCCGGAGTATTCCTCATCTCTGGTGTTGAGTCGTTCTCAGGACAGACTGTGCCTGTTTTATTTCAATAGTCTCCCAGCACAGGGCTTATACCCTGTGTCTAATCCTTATGCATGCTATCTATGGTACTCACACACACAGTTATACTACTAATGACTGTTACGCATCAATTTATTTCCAATAAACGGAAAAACTATTTGTTTAGGAGAACGGTAATCATTTTTTCTAAAAGTTGAATGCGAAACATGGCAAGTTCCCCTTTTTGAAATAAGGGTCCATATAACCGAAATTTCCGGTGTATCTTAGAAATGCAAGGCACCCCTCATTCAACACATAGTTGGTGATATACAGCGGATCAGCCCAGAGCTTAGAGATTTCCCCAGGCTGGCACCCAGTTCAGTCGTTGGATCCCTGGCCTTCTCCCAATTCAGTCTCCATCTGGGTGTGATTGTTGGTCGTCGACAAAAGACCATCCCACCCATAGCGATCTGGAGCGACACCAATCATGGCATTGAACGCGTTGCGTCTTGTCTCCAGTCTCTGCGCTGAGATGGAGCTCTCCTGAGAGTCAAGAAGATAACTGGTGTCTTCTTCGGCCGTTGATTCGCCATCCCGGTTCCCGTTGTCCTGGAGATGCGAATCCTCTTGTTCAGCGAAGTCCTGGTGGGTCCTCTTGCTCGGGCTTGAGAGCCTGCATTGTACTTTCGGAACCTGAATGTCGCCGGAGTCAAAAGGAGGAATGGGCAGCGAGCAAGTTTTAGCCTGACTGAAGCTCACTTGCTCGTGAACTGGGATTTCCTTGGCGTCTTGGATGCTGTCAATATCCAATGTCCACCCCTCCTCATGAGCCGCGGACTCGGCAGACGTCTGGGTTTGCTGCAGCTGTGAATCTTGCATGACCATCGTGGCCTGCAATTCGGTCATGTATGTGTCATGATGGAAATAAGTCCCTGTGCAGTATTTCCCGAAGAGGCCCTCTATGGTGATGCCTGGCAAGTTGAATTAGCAGAAAGCGATTGCTGGGCCTGAAGGGAAATACTGTCACTCACCTTGCTGGGACCACCGAACAGGATCTACTGTGCAAGGCCAGACATCCAATGGTTTCAACACCTCGAGCAGGTGGCACAGCTCTCGATAGCACGAGTGGCGAGAAAATGGAAACTTGATCCTATTCGGAAGTGGATTTTCGTCTTCCTGTCCTCGCCCCTTTCTTGTGGCATCTGTTAGAGACTTCAGCGCTCGCTGCAGGCCCGTTGGGTCGTTTTCTTGTTCTTTCTTGTCAGTAGGGAGGGTGACGTTTATGGGGCGCTTGGCTGAGACTGCACTAAGGAGGAATTTGGGCAGTAAGTCCTTGGCCTCTGGCGGTAGATTCTTGCTTTCTCTGACGCTGTTGGTGTCAGTTTGTGGGACTCGGCGATGCGGTGGGGATATGTACGCATACCTGTCCATCAAAATCCGCGCGTCTTCGGGACTTAGTATGAGCTCGTCCTTTTGCTGCAAGTCATCTACTCCACCACCGATTCCCACCTCAGCCAAGTCGCTGGTCCTGGAGATACGTGTCACAATCGGCGTGATGAAGACAACATCACCCTTTGCCATGGTTGAGCAGCGCGTGCCCTTCTCGCAACTGTGTACTCGAGCATTCTCGTCCTTGGTGAGGAGTCCAGGCTGGAATCGATTTCCATTGGCGAACCCAGTCAAGGCTGGGGCCTCCGGACTCAGATGGATGTAATGGTCTTCGTCAAGCTTGACCTGCAGAGAGTTGTACACGTGGAGCTTGTAGTCGTCGACATGGATCTGGGGAGCCATCGCGGTCAGAAAGGATTTTTGTGCAGTTGGGAAGGAGACTATACATACCCTTGAGACCAAGGCCTTTGCCAAAGCGATCCAGACATCTTCATATCCGTATGTCCACGCCGAGAAATAGAAATTTGTGTCCTTGGGGTACTTGGACACTTTTTCGATGAGCTCCCGAAGGCCCTCAGCTTTCGTCTGGAAGACAAGGTCCTCGGTGAAGCTGGTGTCCAGATATACTTTGTCCAGGGTTTTGAGACCAGACGAGTACTCGATGATATAGGGACTCCTAGCGAAATAGTTGACATGCCAAGGTTCGCTTCTGATATCCCCTGTGTACAAGACGGCCTTGCCGTTACCCTCGAAGACTGGGAAGTCAGATGTTGGACTCAGTTGGACTCAGCAAGCCGGACAGTGAGCCGACTTACGGAACATGACAGCGCCAGGGCAGTGGTTGGCATCAAAGAGGGTGACTCTGATGATGTTTCCAGGCTCGAGTTCGATTTCTGTGGGTGTTTCGAGAGGAAGCGGTTTCTGGCACTGGCGTCAGCCCAGGACTTGTGGCTACCATCCGGATTGCAGGAGACGCACCAGTCTCTTCTTTTGGTGCTTGTAGGTGATATGCTCCATCTCCAAGACTCCTTGATGGAAGTTGATTCGAGACGAACGCCTCTGCAGCTTCAACAGCATGGCTCTAGTAGCAGCGGAGCAGTACACTCTGCGCCTGCAATCAGTGACATGTGTGGAATTGGGGAAGAAAGGCGTTGGCCACTCACGGACGGCCTTGATACGTGTCTAAGCCAGCCAGATGGTCACTGTGAATATGACTAAGGAACCCTGCAAGAGGAGGATTTTCCACGACGCTGCGGAAGCAATCCACTGTCCGGGGAAATGGTGGTTAGCAAAGGCACCGGCACTGTGCTGTACATTCACGGCCTGTTGGAGTTGCCAGGGCCACACCTCTAATCGCGGGAAACTCCCTGACGACACCGTCGAATGTGGACATGGTGGACAATCGGCCAGTCAGGGAATCAAGTGATTTCTGTCTGACAGCAGGACCCTGGACAGCACAGAAGGGCGATTGTGAAGGGAGACAGGTGGATCCAATCAAGGGGGGTCGCTTGGTGGTGAGAGTGGCAATGCGTGAATGAGCGTGTGTCGCGTCTTCATTGCAGCTCAAGAGGCACCAAGCCGCAGCGAGAAGCTGCCCACGAAGAGGCTGAGCTTCTATCTGATTCGTTTCGGCCGAAAGGTGAAAATCGTCTTGGTGTGTTGGTTAAAACAGAAGACGCCTGCTTTGTCTTTTCGCTTGCCACTTGGGCTTAGTCACCAGACCAATTCTCGCAAGGTCTAGGGTATCCCAGGAAGGCTGCCCTGATGGCCCCGGAGGGCAAGGATGACTGCTTGGGCGCATCCCGTCATTCGAAGCTCCCGTCATTCTACTATACTAAGTAGTAATACTAAGTAGTAATACTAAGTAGTAACAAGCAGAGGGCGGGGATTTCTGCCCCCCTGTTCTCTGTACCCTGTCGGGTACGTACCGTACCCATACTGTACACGGGTTCGATTACACGGGTGCGGTCCACCGCATTGCCCATCCATCGTAGGATACACGGGGCAGAAATGGGATTCCAGTGCTTGCCTCTGGCTCCAAGACCAAGAACTTCACACAAGCAAGCTCATGATCCCGAAGCTTTCCCTAGTTTGCTATTGGATACCTGGCAAGGTTGGGTCCATCGACTGGCCAACCACGCAGCACCAACACGTGCATCCCCCCGATGCTGCTCCCATGTTTCGTACTCAGCCTTCACACGACGACACCACCGACAAGATTACGAGATGAACGAAAAGCGAAGATGGCAGACAGGATCATGACAGATGGTCCCGTGCAACCCGGCCGTGGGCCGTCAGCCCCTTCTTTGGCTCCCATCTCCTCCGCTCGGAAACCCAATCCGGCCCGACTCCTGTGTGGTTTTACATCCAAAGCCGTCCATAACCGCCATGGCCCCTAAGGAATCATGAAGCCTTATCACATGGCATGGTGTGGAAGAATCGACCCAAGAAATCCTCATGGCATGGCTCATGGTTCCTTCGTCATGATGAAATGTTCCTGTGAAATGGCTCATAGCTCATAGCATTGCCATAGCTGCTGTTGTTGGGGAGGACGGCCAAGGCGAGGAACGGAAGTGATCTTGATGTTGAGAAGGAAGCTCTGTCCAGAGCCAAGCCCAGCGACGGCTCTTGGAGCCCTTTTGTGCCAACAGCACCTTCCCCCGCCTACACTGCCCATGAAAAGCCTTGGTCACGGCTTTCATGTCATGGCTTTGCTCCTTGGCCAGGTGTGATCGCACCACCTTAGTCCATGATAGCGGCCGAAGAACCCGGGACAGGTCCCACCAGGAGCGTGGTGTACATACAGCCATTCTAATTCTATTATGTGAAAAACTCGTCTACTTCTATCTTCTCGAGATAACCAAGCGATCATGTTAAGCAATCACAAATCCTAGCCTGATGGGACTTCGCGTCTAGCACACGCGTAGCCTCTATCCCGATGCAACGCCTCCGCTACCATGTTGTTCACTCCTACCATTTTGTTCGAGCACTGCGACGATGGGCATTCCAATCCGTGTCTGGCGCCCTCCATGCTCACGCAACCACGAGAGAGAGGCCCGCCCCGCCGCTCTACGCCTTCTTCGCCTTGAGCGCGCCCGCCCGCTCGTTCGGCCGCACGCGGAACCACCAGTAGGTGGCGACGGCGACGAAGACGTTGAAGACCACGTAGATCCACAGGAAGCCGAAGTTGCGCCACCGGTCGTCCCACGAGATGTCGCTTGCGGCGAGCGACTGGTCGGCGACGGTCAGCGGGCAGTAGCGGCAGCCGCGCGTGGCGTCGGGGTTCTGCAGCGCGCCGCCGGCGCCGGCGCCGTCGAGGAAGGCCGTGAAGTACTGGCCGCACGTCTGGCCCGCCGGGGGGTCCATGACGGACGCCTCGACGTCGGCGCACACGATCTGCCGGCCGCCGGCCATAGCCGCCGTGACGCTCGAGATCCAGTACGTGAAGGGGCTGACGTAGTACATGAAAATCCAGAAGCCCGGCATCGCGTCGGGCGCGACGAGGACGCCGCTGAACATGAGGCACATGAGCATGCCGAGCGTCACGACGGCGCCGGCGGTGGTGGCGTCTGGCAGCGCGGCGATGGTCATGGTCGCGAAGGAGCCGGCGTACACGAAGAGCATGACGCAGAACAGCATGACGACGACCTGCCGCTCCGAGGACTGGCCCGTGCCGACGATGGGGTAATAGAAAGAGGCCCAGGTCACGAGCCCAGCAAGAATGTTCCACGGGATCTCGACAATGATGTTGGCCATCATGAAGGCCTTCCAGCTGTAGGCCTTGCTTGGACGCTCCCGAACCTCGTACAGAGACCGCTGGGTGACGAAGAGCGGCTGGATTTGCTGCACAATGGTACCGAAAATGGAAATGATGTTAAAGGCCGAGAAAATGGTCATCTGAACTTCCGCCAGCGACTGGCCAGGGCGGTAAAAGGAGAAGCCGATGAAAAGACCCGAGGCAAAACCGAGGCCAATCTTGGCGACGACGTAGTCAGGCATGCGCCAGTACTGCTGGAAAACGCGGCCAGTGACGACCAACAGCTGCTGGTAGAATGGCATGGCAAACTCCGCGTGGCTCCCTTCGTCGTGGCCCGATGTGTCCAAGTGTGCATGGTCGGCTTGGATCCTCGCAATCTCGGCTTCGACCGCTTGACGTTCAACGCTGTCGAGCCACACTTGATGCCAGTCCTGTTGATGTCCGTTGGCGATCTCCAGCATATATTCAGCCGGGTTCTCATCGTCGCCGCACCTGCGCGCTCCCTTGGCCTCGAAGTAGCCCAGCAGGGTCCTTGAGTTTTTGCCGATGTCTCCAAAGTAGACTGTCCTGCCTCCCTTGGCCAAGAACAGCAAGCGGTCGAATTCCTGGAACAGCACGGCACTTGGCTGATGAACGGTGCAGAGAACAGCCTGTCCGGAGTCTGCGAGCTTGCGAAGGAAGGCAACGATAGCCCAGGAACTCTGCGAGTCAAGCCCACTGGTCGGCTCATCGAGGAAGAGCAGAAGCTTGGGCTTGGCCGCCAGTTCGACTCCGATGGTGAGAAGCTTTCGTTGCTCGACGTTCAGCCCCTCGCCGGGCGAGCCCACGACAGCATCGGCAAAGTCTTGCATGTTCAGCATCTTGATCACATCCTCGACGTATCTGTATTTCTCGTCCTTGCTGACCGAAGCTGGCTGACGAAGCAATGCGCTGAATCGGAGCGACTCTCGCACAGTGGCGGTGGCCAAGTGGAGATCTGGTGGGAACATGCATGGGTTAGTTCCTCAGCATGCGGATTGGATGGGATGGTGGCATGACTCACCCTGCTGCTGTACGTATCCTGTCTTGCGCTGGAAGCTCTCGTCCAAGGGCTTTCCGTTGACCAACATGTCTCCGGTGATGACGCCCATGGTGATCCTCTGGGCCAAGGCATCGAGCAGCGTAGTCTTGCCCGCACCACTGACGCCCATCAGGGCAGTGAGCGTGCCAGGCTTGACCCATCCCGACACATGGTCCAGGAGCCGGCGGCCTTCGCCCTTGATCTTGATGTCGTACACGACATCCTTCCACGTGAAGATGTCTGTCTGCGGCTCGAGAACAGCGACGTTGTCGTTGTCGCTGGTCTCCTGCATGGCGTCAGCCCCTAGACGGGTCTCTGCAGACTGGTTGCTGGGGTCGCCGCTGCTTTGGAGGTAGGCCGGTACGCGGCCGCGCTGGAAGACCAGGAACTCGGCGGTGCTGCTCGAGGACGAGTTGAGCTCGACGCCCAGGACGTACAGGCCCAGGAAGAAGATCAAAAAGGCAATGAGAATGCCAAGGTTGCGCCAGACATGAGACCACGAATAGCCAAAACTGGCAGCAATGTAGGCGTCTCCGTTGACAGTGGCGCGGCCTGCGACGGCGCCGACGGCATTGCAGATCCACGAATCGCCTTGGAGGGGCGTGTATGCGGGGATGATGGAGGAGCAGATGTACTCATGGCCATGGTACTCGTTGGCCATGAGCATTTCGAAGCCATAATACAGCGGGTTGATCCACCGAATCCAACCGAACCAGTCTTTCATGTTGGGCACAGCGATCATGAAGCCGGAGTAGATGATCAGGGCCAGGACCATGATGCCAGCGACCGACATGGCCTGGGACACGGTGCTAGTCCCAGCGGCAATCGTGCGGAAGACGCCCGAGAAGATGAAGGTAAGGAGGTACGAGACCAGGAAGAACAAGAAAAACTGGCCAGCGGACCGATGGAGACCAGCCAGGAAGTAGAGGATGAGGTTGAAAGGGACGGCAATGAAGAACTTGAGGGGCAGGTCGAGGACAATGCCAGCCAAAGCCTCGGTGCCCGGATGGTAGAATGCATACGAGGCGTGTTTGTTGACGATGGGCCGTTGCGTGTACAAGGTTCCGATTTCGGCAATGGAGCCCATAGCACTGGAAAGGCAGCCGACGAAGATGATGGCGCCCTTGCCGAAGAAGCCGATGGTGGCGTCGAAGCTGACTGGTGCGTAGAAGAGGGATCCGAAGATCAAGGCGATGAACATTTGGATGAAGATGTTGGTCACGGTAGCGGCTTTGTCGCCCATGGTGCGCTGGTACGCCCTCTTGACGTTGAGCTTGATCTGCTGGCCCACTGTGATGACATAGGGGGAGCCGGGTCGGGCCCGTTTTGCCTGACGCTGCTTCTTGCTTTCTCGGAACAGTTCGAGCGTCTGGTTCGGGGTCGAGGCCCCTTTCTCGCCATCGGCCCCGTCGGACGGCGGATACTCCTGTGCATGGGTCTCAATCTCCTCCCGCAGCGCCTTGTACTCGGGCGACGCACGCCAATAACGCTCAAAGTCCTCGGGGGTGCGGGGGACCTGCTGCTCCATGCCTTTCCGAGCCCGACGTTCGGCCGGGTTCGTGACGGAGGTGAGGAAGTCCCCGACCGTCTGCCGTTGGGGGCAGGCCCATCCTTGCCGCTCGAAGAAGGCCTTTGCGTCTGTGGCGGGCCCAAAGTAGATTTGCCTTCCCTCGTAGAGCACCGTCGCCTTGTCGAAGAGGTCATAGATGGACTGGCTCGCCTGGTAGATGGCGACAGCGTTGGAGGCGCCGATGATTTTGCTGAAGGCATGCAGCGTCTGGACGAATTTGAAGGCGGTGGCGGAATCAAGCCCTCGCGTGCTGCACACAGAGGAGGCCCGGTCAGTACAGCTTGTGCATCAGGTATGGGAATGGGGATGGTGTTGTGTGTGGGCGAGGCTGATGACGAACCTGTTGTCCCATGCCGCGAAGGGCGATCCAGCAAGCATCATCTCGGCAATACTGACACGCTTCCGCTCGCCGCCCGAAACACCACGCACGAAGTCGTCGCCGACCTTGGTGTTGTACGTGTGGCTCAGGCCACAGATGGCCATGGCAACCTGGGTCATGAGCTTGGCGAATTCGCCGCGCGACAGCCCGTTGAAGCGGTTGGACGGTGTGCGAGCGGCGGCGGCAAACTCGAGGGTCTGGCCCACGGTGAGATGGGGGAAGTGCCTGTCGACCTCCTGGTTGTACACAACCTCGCCCTTGAACTCCTTCATGATCTGTGGCTGTGTTATGCCGTCGTAGGAGATGACGGAGCGCTTGTCGAGGCTGAGCCCCGCCAGCTCGCCAGTCATGGTCTTGAGCAGCGTCGTGCAGCCAGAACCAGGCCTCCCAAGCACGATCAGGAGCTCTCCACTCTTGAGAAGGCCGTCGAACTGGTTCAGAATCCTCTTGGGTGCCTTCTTCCCGAAGTGGAAAAACTCGCCGGGGCGCAGCGGGCCGGTCAGGATCGAGTCGACCGTCTGCTGCAGCTGCACCGCATCGCCGGTGCCGGAGACGGAGAGATCCTTGAACATGATGCCGGTCCGCGCACGGCGGAGGCCCTTGGCCTCGATCTGCCTCACTAGATCCGCAGCCCATCTCGCCGGGTCGAAGTTCTTACTTGTCGGCTGCAAGGTCGAGTCGTCTGTGTTGTTGAAGGACAGGGCCGTGTCCAGATCTGTGTGCTGGCCGCTTCGCGACCTTTGCGACAGCGCCGTGGCGATTCTCCTCAACTCGTGCTCCTCGACCACATCCTCGCGGGAGCTGTCGCCGTCCGAGCCGGACTCGTTGACCACAGTCGGGACCTCGTAAAGGTCGGCATCGGACCCGGTAGCATGGCCCTCGGTGGGTGCCATGGTGGGTGGGCCTTGCTTCTCCGTTCCGCGCCGTCTGGTGTAGTGGAAGTCGATGGGGAGCGAAGCTGGTAGCAGTATTCAGACGAAATATTGAACGAGTCCGTGGTGAATAGTCGAGGTGCGGGAACCGAAGTCATCATCAGCCAAACCCACTCAAGGTAGGTTGGCGCTTTTTGGCTTTTTGATGGCCAGGTGGAAAGAGGAAGGGACCGAGTCGGTGTCCTGGCGCAGAATGTAAGCCCGTAGGGCGCTCAGGGTGTGTCGCCCCAGGGCTGCGGCTCCTGAAGGATCACCACGCTTTGTTTTCCCACGATTGCCGATCCGCTTGGCACCCCCCATCCGCCATCGGCTTTCGGGACCGTCTGACGAGCCCGGCTTGAGGAGGGAGGACACCTTGCGCTGCGATGTGGCGGGCAGGGACCACGCGTAGTGCCAGGGGATCCCACATGCTGGTGATGGATGTTTGGCATGTTTGGCGGACTCGCGCACAGATCAACCTCCCGGCACCGGCTCTTGGACCGGAGCACCGAAAGACGGCCGCTTCGCTTCTCGCTTCTCGTTTTCGAGCTTCGCACCGTTGCAAGGCGCAGGGGCTCGCAAGGCTGCGGTTGCGGCAGCGGCTGCGGCAGCGACTGGGGCAGCGGCTGCGGCTGCGGGAACAAAACGCTCGGGATTTGACTAGACTCCGGCGAGCCGGCGAGCCACTGGAGAGCCCTCCAACGCGGCTTGACCGCAAACCTTCGTGTATCAAGATATCAATGGTCGACGGGCGATAGCACTGGCCACGACACTCGCTCGGTTCTGGCGGAATACTATATATGGGGGTATGTGCAATAGAATGAATGCATGCAGGTCAGGTACTTGGTTCGTGCGCCCCACGCGCCAAGAACGCTAGGCCCTACCAAAAGATACCTGACAGGGGAGCTTTCTAACTAGTACGATACCATAGGAGAAGGTCTATCGATGGAAAAGGTTTGGGGACATCCGAAAGTAGAGACTTGGGTCCGGAAGTGGCCCGGCGGTGGGGGCCCACCTTGGCTTATCGTCATCTCGTCATCTCGTCATCTGTGACGTCAGTTACGCATAGCCTGACAAAGCGGACCCAAGTCCAACCATATATATTTGGCCACCCAGTTGTTGTGCTTTGATGTCGATGTTGGCGTTGACACACGCAATGAGCCGGGCTGTCGAGTAACGCAATTCTTGGCTCGAATCTACCACAGTAAGGACGCCATGGAAGTCGAAAGTGGGAGGACTTGAAAGTCATCCAATAGACAGGATACCGTTTTTATTCTCTACGCAGGGAGCACGAAATGGAACAGGGCGTGGAGTTCACCTTTTGTTGGGACGACCTTACCTCAGGATCTCAGATGTCAGTATTGGCAAAGTTCTGCTGACGTGAGCGAGTGCTCACTCGCCTACGTCAGCACGCCGTTTCCCACTTGCCTCGAACAGATATCTGAGGTCAACTGAGATAAGGACGCAAGGATGAACAGTCGAATAGTCTAGTCTAGTCCACGACAAGCATGACGTCGGAGAGGCATGACGTCAGAGAGGCAAGTCCTCCCTGATCTGGTCCGCAGTACTATACTTTGTACGGCTGCCCTCTGAGTACCTACCTCGTATGATCCAGAAAACTTGAAGGGCATTGTAGGCATCCATCAATAAGGGAACAAAGACTTCCAGTTCTGTGGTGAGGCCATAACTGCCACAGACTGTGGACCAATGGCATTCATCATGGTTCATGAATGTTCCATAAGGCCTGGGAAGTAGACTCGATGGTCCCGCGGCACGTACATGATACTATATAACATACCGTCAACTTCAGGATCTACTTCGCCATTTCTGGGACTTCAGGGGACTTCAGGACAAGACCAAGCAACTGGTCACCAAATAAGCCCCAGAAGCTTGAACCTAGGTAAGTTGATAGTCCCCGAATAGCCGAGATTAAGTTTCGGTGCCATCCTCACCGTGTCAAGCCTTAACAAGCACGCGAAATCCGTCGTGACCGGCCTTTGGGGGGCTTGGTGGACGCTGTCCAAGCAAGCGTCTCAAGATGGCATGGAGAGTCTCGGCCGCATCCTCTCTCCCGTTGTGACCAATGCATCTGAGGCACGGTCCTACGCCAGTGCGCATGTGCACGAAGCTCTGCGGGCGGACATGTCTTCCACCCCCTTCCCCGCTCTCGAGTCTGGGACCTGGTGCGCCGTCATTTTCCAGCCCGCGACGGTGGTGAGGGCAAGGTTCCGGAGTGTACGGGGACTGGCTTAGCTTCGTACGCAAGCTCAAGCCTGGTCACATAGTGCTGGACTTCCCGAGATGGACTTCCATCCCAGGGGGTAGGTAAAGCACATTGATATCACCGCTCGCTCTTCCGAACACAGGCCGAAAGCCTGGGGTCGAATAGATGGGCGTTTCGTACTGCATTGCATGTCAGCAGCAAAGTAGCAAAAAAAAAGTATATTACAAAAATATAAGGTAACGGCGGCTGGACTAACCATTTACCATTGCCCTGCCAAAAAGAATTTATCCAGTGACTTGTTTGTTCCCTTTTCATCTCCGTGGCACCCTGTTTCCCACTTCCTAGCCCCCTCCTGCGCCTGTGAAACCGAGCTGCTTCAAAATTGCGAATACTGGGGCCCGGCTCGCGTCGGCAGTGGCGATGAGATTTCGTGTGCATAATTCTGGTAGTAGGCCTCGTTCGGGTCCTTGATGCTGCTCCGTCGCGGGCGCCTCGGCGCGGACGGGTGCATCGGGTGCGTCGGGTGGATCGTGCGCGCGGGCGCATGCACGAGGCGGTATGTGTCGAGGCCGTCGTCGTCCTGGCCCGCGTTCGCGGTCTCGTAGCCCATGGCCCGCAACAGGTGGTAGACGCCGGCGGCCAGCAACGCACCGAGGAACGGCCCGACGAAGAAGATCCAGATTTCGCTGACGAAGTTGTTGTTCACGACCGCGACGCCAAGCGTGCGCGCCGGATTCACCGAGGTCCCGGTGTAGTTGATGCCTGTGTGGGGCTGGTCAGCAGCGCGTTCTTCACCTGGTTGGTGGTCGAGGCAGAGACTCGGGCCACATACCAATCAGATGAGCGACGAAGAGAGCCAAGCCGATCGCCAAAGGGGCCATGAAAGACGTCCGGCTCTTCTCGACCGCCAGCATGATGATCGTCATGATGAGCTCGGCAGTGAGGAGCATCTCCAGGAAGATTCCTTGTGCTATGGTCGCGCCCGACGAAAGCGCATTCTCTGCCTGCAGCGGCCCTGGCAACAGTCCCGAGACGAGACCAGCAGCGGCAACGGCCCCGAGGAACTGCATAGGGATGACGCAGAGCATACGGATCCAGTCGAAAGCCCCGGCGATCCACAGTGCCAAGGTCACCTGAAGGATCCGGTCAGCACATCGCAACGACAAGAACGCTGGCTGGCCTGACTTACGGCGGGGTTGAACATGCCTCCGCTGACACGGTAAAAGATCCAGACGTTGACACCCAGACTCACACCAAACACAGAGCTGATGTAGGTGATCTGGAGGAGGCTCGGTCCGGGTTGCTGCAGGAGTGGGCGCAGCGTGTCGACCTTCTCATTGCCGATCTGTGCCGCCGCGTACGCGAAGAAGAGGAACATGGTGGTTCCCGCGAACTCGGCCAGCATGGCGACCATGTGTCCGCGGACAGTGTCGTTGACCTGTCGAAAGAAGTCGATGGTCGGCCCGTTCGGCTCTGGCACCACCGGCTCCAGCATCGTCGTCTGGTGCTCGACAATGAGTGGGATGGAATCGCCGAAGCTTCCAGTGGACTTCTTGCGTCGGAAAGCCATGGAGATGATCGGGGTATAGCGTCGTAGTCGTGGAAGGAGGAGCTTTCAGGAGGATCCGCTTCCTTCGCCTGGCCCTTTGAATTTCGAGTCACCAAGATGGGTAGAGAGCGAAGATCAGATCCGTAAAGGACGGGCAATGGGCACTTGTAGCCTTGCACACAGGCAAACAGAATACCCGATGACGAAACCAGTCGAGAGTAGGTAAATGACACAATCACAAACGCAAAGCAGATGACCCGGAGCCCCTTTGGAGGGCCTTGGCTTGGCCCAGCCCGCGACTGTATACTGGAAGACTTCACAACCATGAAACCCCACGAGCCGGATCACCAGACGCTGTCACCCTGCGGCACGATCCGCTTGTCCCGTGGTGGCATAGCGCAGCCCCTGAGCTACTACCTGATGTTGGTAGCAGGCTATGTGTTCCACTGACGTCGGATGGCCTTGGTCGCGAGGGAAATCCCTTGCTCAGCGGGCAGCCCTGTCAGCGCCTGAACTGCCTTGTATCGAATCTAGTAGTCAATACATACACTGGACTGCCTTACTATGCACTTCGTCCAGCATTACGAAAGGGAAGTTCGTCATGGATTCAATGCGACATGGATGAAACACCTCAGGTGGTCTTTTCGCATGCGGTTCTCTGCAGTCCTAGGCTCTGACTGGCAGCGGCAATGCGTCATTCATTCATAAAGCCTGCAGTATATCGGAAGCCTCAGGTGTTTCAGATGCTTCCAAGGGATCTGCCTGGCTAGTGTTGACGAATGTGGCAGTTGGCATATAGCTCGTTTCAACTTCACGTACAGTACCCATCTCCCACCTCTGGCAGTGAGGCACTGCTTCGCCGCATGTCGTAAATCGTTCTCCGTGTTCATTGAATGGAAGTGGACGCTTGCCGTCATCCTCCGCAAGGTGGAGTTAAAGAAAGATATTCCCATGATCTGCTAGTAGGTATGAGGCTCCCAGCAAGCTTCAGGAACCTTCCCCACATGTCGTCAACTAGTTCAAGTAGCTATTTTCAGCTTGGTGTGATATCCTTGCTCAGCCCTGAGGCTCTGAACATCATCCCAAATCGAGCAACACCCTGCAGGGCTGACTTGCAGATTGAACGTTTCCATCACGCTTGTGTTTCGAACCAACACCACAGCAATGAATGAAGTCAAGAATAAGATTTGTACGTTTGGATGCGCACTTCTCAACTTTCGCAGAATGCCTCAAGGTGATGAAAATCGTGATAAATGCGCGGTGTCTGTAGTCCATGAATAGATCCGGCTACATAAGCCGGCACGCTTCACTTGTGCAACATATGCGTCATGACAACTCGTTCAAAGGAACCAAATGGACCATGTATAATTCAAACATTTGATAAATTATTTACAAAAGTCACATTTGATTGAACGAGTTTATATATAGAAATCATGAACACAAAGTCCATGTTTCAGTATAGCAATAGATAGGTCTGTTATGGTAGTCTATACAGCGACCATGCTGACTTATCAGAACGTGCAAGCAAACCCGTCAGCGAAGGTCTATACTCACCGCATATTGGATTGGGGGTTCATGTCCGGATTATATCCCCCTTTTTCCAACTTTTATTATCAGTGTTAGCCATTTGAAAATCAATAAAGGCATGCAAATTTATACATCTTATAATTCGGGTATTTTCCGACTACTTGTTATGATTCAGCCCATATATGTATGCAGTGGTGGAAACACATAGGAACACCACGAAAAAACATAATTGGTGCCAAATAGTGTAACTATAAACAATTCAAAAGAAGAGACCCGAAGTTGGCATATATAAATATCGAAGTTGGCATAGGTAAATACATTTGGAAGATTTGAGTATCTTAACTATAAGCGGCCCGCGGAGCCTCCCGTGTTTCCATACAGCCACCCCTATCAAGTTTTCTACCGCTTTACTTACCAATATAAATTAACTTTGTGTTGGAACAGTAGTAATTGCAGTACAGTCAGTCAACTGTACTGTCAAGTAAGTTGACTGTACTGACTGCAAGTTGAGTGTATTGTCTTGTGTGTTGACCGTATTGACTGTTGTTATGACCCAAGCACGTTGGCGGGTCAGGAAACAGGCCAGCATGCAGCTGAGCTACCGGTGAGCCTCAGTGAGCACCGGTGAGCCTCAGTGAGTACCGGTGAGCCTAAGTGAGTACCGGTGAGCCTCAGTGAGCACCGGTGAGCCTCAGTGAGTACCGGTGAGCCTCAGTGAGCACCGGTGAGCCTCAGTGAGCACCGGTGAGCCTCAGTGAGTACCGGTGAGCCTCAGTGAGTACCGGTGAGCCTCAGTGAGCACCGGTGAGCCTCAGTGAGTACCGGTGAGCCTCAGTGAGCACCGGTGAGCCTCAGCACTGAAGATGGTATGAAGGCCATAGGATATAAGGACACGGCCATCACCACATAGATATTATTTCCTTCATAGCTCTTCAGTTGTCAATCTAAGTATTCAGTCTCAGTATATTCTGAATAGCCTCACGGCTTTTGATCATTACTTGCACGGTTGCGATAYTGTTCACTCAGCACCTCTGCTACCTTCTTGATAACATAAACCCTCTGACACCTTCTATATACTCACGGGTATTTAGTGTGATCATTACAACTGTAAAGTCAAGTACAGTATATGCCCAATTCAGACTAGGGCACGGGCCAAGCAATTGGCCATACAAATTAATGTGTAGACCGGCTATCGGTCTGCCAAACCTAGAATAATACATCCACCACTTGACCACCCAATACTACTGTTACTTAGACCGATTCGAATCGACAACGTTGCAACGTCTAAAGGCCTATCTGGCAAAGCCTATCAACACTTTGGTTTACGCAAAGTTATTCTTATAACCCTTAGTAATCAATCCATCTAAATTTTGATATTGAAACCGTATAATCCTCAATCACAAACTTATAAAAGCTTTCAATACAAATTTACGTATACTTGAATAGTAAAAGTTAAAACTATTGCATTGACTAATGTAATATCAACAATAATATGTTGCATACATGCTATTAGTGAAGTGTTTATCAACATAATAAGTATAGACTAATGTTATCTTAAAGTAAATGAATTGGTAACCTACTAGAAATTCCCGCAGGTTGGATATTTCAATCATAAACTTTATTCATACTATATCTGTTACTTCGACCACAATTTAAACCAATAACGTACAAAGAAACAACTATTTATATTTATAAGTATTTCATCAGATGATGTACAAATATATTAGGTAAGAAAGAGGGAATTATTTTTTGTTACATATAAGGTATAAAAAGGTTTTCGTTAAAAGAAAGATTAAACGATGTTTATTAGGCACCCAACAGTCATAGAAAGAACCCTATATTGATAAAGCCAGATAGACAAAGGGTTTTTATTGTAGAATTTTAGAAATTTATTATAAATTTTTTAAAACTTACCGAAATTTGGGTTGAAATACATTACAAAACACCGATAAATAAGTATCCCATTCATTTATCTTGGCGAAAACCATCCAAACCGTTGAAAAAGTGACGATTAGGTATTTAAAATAAAGATAACACATTGATAATGGTTTAAAAATATATAAAACTCGCCTATAATTAACTTTCATATATATAATACTTATCAATATCACGTTACAAAATTGCTTCTGCGATTTAAAAGGGAGGAAATTAATTTCAGACCATCAGTATAGTATTAAGATTGAAGATAAATAAAAAGCTAGGTCAAGCTACAGTTAAGCTATATCTAATATATATTAATAAATTCATAGGGATCGGTACACTAGCAAAGTAATGAGAATAAATACTTTAGTAACAGAGTTACCAATGTTTCCATTTTTTGGTAAACAAAACAAATGCCAAGCTTGAAAAATAACGATATTGCTTTCCCTATTATTACAATGAAATATAAAAATGGGGAAATACCATAAAATTATATCATCATTCCTTTAAATCTTTCTTAAAGTTATGGAAAGATTTTCTATAATACCTTGGATTAGGAAATTAATTTCATGTGTTGTTTTAATTAGCGTCATCTTCCATTTCATTAAATATTCAACCTAGTATCTAAGATAACAACAACGATTTAATTGTTTATTTAAATTACGTTTCATTTGCTAATCTATAATTATTGTTTTATTATTATCGTATTGTACTGATATGAAGAGAAAAACTATACTATGGTAATAATTTTCTTATTAGTTACATATAAGTGGTAATATTAGAATAGTATTCAATTGTAGTATAGTTAAGTCAAATATAATGACTGTAATTTGATCATACTAACTGTAAGTTGACTGCATTGTTTGTGGTTTAACTCTATTAACTGCTAGTTAAGTACAGTAGGTACCCAATTCAGACTATAACACGGGCTAAGCAATTGTCTATACAAATAAGTATGTGAACCGGCCAGCGGTCTGCTAAATTTAGAAATAATACATCCTCACTTTCAATTGAATACACCAGTTGATTCAACCACTATTCGAATCGAGTACATTATAACGATAAGTTCCTACCAATTGTTCAATATTTAATTTATTCCATAAATATTCCTTGGCTTTGATAGGTCTTTATCGTTGCAACGTAGTCAATTTGAATCACTGTGGTCGAAGTAACTGGTACTACGTTGATATTGTTGATTGAAGTGTCAGTTCTAAGTTTGGCAGACCGCTAGCCGGTTTGCACACTAATTTTTATAGCTAAATGCTTTAGCTTATGCCCCACTCCAAAGTGGGCACTTACTATATTATACTTACAATACAGTGTATTTATATCCTACAAACTACGGTTAATTTATAGTACGTACAATTAACTTTACTACAAGTAAAGTTGACTTGATTATACTGTATTTGACTGTGATTTCAACACTGGCGGCTTTTTTCATTGTGCCTGCACGCTAGCGTGGCTTTCCATCAATTGGTGGTAACCTCTAAAATCTCTCCTTAATTCGTAGGCTAATAACAGGCTAGACCCCTATCAATTCCAATTAATCTGTACTGAAATTAACCTTAATTAATACCCCTTGTGGCCCTTTTATTTCACCCTTCCGAACCCTTCGTTTCTTAAATCCCGTGTACATATCTTTCGCCACAAATCTGCGCAAATCAGGTACGCCACCAATTGCGTACCTTTTACCAGTAGTTTAAACTACTGTGATTGCAACCTTTGCCATCGCCACCATTTCCATCACCATCAATGCTAACATTGCCTTAGTAGTCTTCCAGTTTACTAAAGTAACCCTGTTCCTTTACGTTACGTGATGGGTGGTTTACGTTTCTATCGATTTGTATGGTTAGCGTATTACTGTTCACAACCCTTTTCAAGGCGTTATTAGGGGTGGTCTTAGTTATAGCATTAGCAGGGTTATCTTTGCCGTTAATCCACCGAAACTTATCGGTTTTTTGGGCTTCGTATACTTCTCTTAACGCTATTACGTCTATTATTAGGCATTTTTTATTAGTAGTTCCCAACTTTAATAGGCATTGGTAAAGGCTCCGTGATTCGGTACATACTACTATAAGTATCGGTGGTAATCCCAACTGTTTAGTAATAATCCTTAACGTACTTTTAGTTACCATAACGATGTTAAAGCCTGCTATTATGCCGTAGACTTCCGAGGCTAACACACTCCGGGTTACACTTTTATACTTAATAGATAACTAGTATATAATGTTTCACGAATCGTAAATTTCTTTTGAAACATATCCTCGTTAACGAACATTATCAGGAAGTCAATTTAGGATATAAGGTTAGTATTATTAGTAAATAAATCGTCTGTGAAAATTATTAATTTTGCTTTCGTTAGATTTATAAAGACCATATTAATTTCCCTTTCTATATATTTTATTTGCCACTGAATCCGCTTATTCAACTAATGAAATTCCTAGTTTTACGATTTTTGTACATGTGCGGCAATGAAAATTTCGTACGATACTTTCGGTTAATATAACGTAACGATGTAAGCTGTATAGGCTCTCTGCTCCAAGTATTTTTGTAATCTTACTTCGTCTGTTTTTTCAATAACTATCAAACTTATGGCTTTCCCCTTTCATCAAAGGCTAATGTAAGTGCCGCTTTTAGCCTTAACACTATAGATACGAGTAACGATCCGTTAAAGTTGAGTTATATATCTTTAGCTAACATTTTAATCTGCTTACACTTTTAAAAGCCTAACTTTTCGATAATACTTAATTTTGCTGTAATAAATTTAACATCGATGAAAAAAGAGTATTGTTAGTTTTTATACTCACGATTCCGAAATCTTTACCGTTTATAATTAACAGGTATGGGTTTAACTTTGAAATCTTTATATCGAGTTTATTTTTAAAGTACGCCTGGTACGTCAAAAACCAATATACGCCTACCTTAACCAATCCATGTAAAGGCTTGATATAACGTATTATTATACTCGCCGGAAACTTGTGCCTTATTTTTTTCGGTAGTTTTAACAGAACTATCTGGTAAAGATTGGTGGTAGATTATGTGTACATTTACGTGATATCCCAGCCATTGAATATAAACTGGTTTTTTGTATTAACAGTTAAATTAGCAGTAATAACGACGAATAAATATTGGCTAATCTTTTTAATTGTAAGTGATTAAGTAAAAATACAATTTTAACTTCTATTACCGTATCATAAAGCGATTAATCGTATTTTTTCTTACAACAGATCTGTAGTCTTTCCTTCAACCTCATAAATTATCATCGACTAAAAGATAATAACTTTTTACCTTTGAAATTACGTGAACGGCATAAAATATATGACTCCACGTACTATAAAGCCGTTAATTTTCACTTGGTCACTTTCCTTAAAAGGCTTGCCTAGTGAGTTAATAATGCCCTCGACACGCAGCTTAAGGGTATGTTTTACGTTAAAATTCTCTCTTTAAGATATCTTCGCCGTTATATATGCCCTATTAGGCTTGTAATCCCCCCCGTCCTTCTTTTCCGTATGTATCCTCTTTTTAGGTGGTCGTCTATGTTGTCGATATTTTATTAGCTTGTTAACAATCTGCTCGAAAGGGTTGTATTAACTAATTCGCTCGGCTTGGAGGTTATAAAATTAAGATTTTTATTGGTTTTAAAAGGTTCGAAGGGTCTTTTATACGACTTAACCTATATGACTCGAAAAGTTACGGGTCCGTTAACAATTTTAACTATTACGTTTGAGTTAGTGATACTTAAGATCTTATACGACTTATTTCATTTTTCTAGCTCACGTTACATAAGAACTTTGATTTAAACGGGGATTAAAATCAAGTTTGTTTTTAAAGGTCTGTTCCTTGTATTAAGGGTATTGTTAACTTGGCGGCGTGCTGATTCCTTCCTTAGTTCTTTCAAAGTTTTTCTATATATTATAATATGGTTTTAAGTACATAATAAGAGTGGCGAATTAACTGTTATTCGTAGGTAAGCTTTAAATACCTGTAAAGTTGGTATAAATCCATTAAAGCTAATAGTATCGTTAAGATCTTTCACCGTTACTTAAAGTCGTACATTTTAATTTATAAGACTTTCTATTTTCAATATAAGAATATTATAAGCTCTTTTTAAAGAGGCGTATACCTTTTTAACCTTATTAATACCCTAAAAAGCCTTAAATGAGACTTGTTCATGATAAATTCCCATTAAATTTATATTATCTTGAAAATTTATTGTAATGAAATTAGTGCCAGTATCGTGGACTAACATATTTAGTAGGCTAAAGTAGGTATTAATCTATAAAGTATGTAATGCTTCTTATATTTCTTTCGCTGTAATTGTGTTAAGGAGTTTAGGGTCGTAAAAAGCTGTAATGGATTCTATAACGTATATTATTAGCTTGTTATCTAGGTAAAATACGTTTACGAAAACTTTCGAGTCAAAGTCTTAATATTTTTTAATATAAACTTAAATTTTAAGGGGGCTTAGGAGTGTGTTTGGCAGTAGTGGTAAAGAATTTGAATTTCCTTAAATAATAATAAGTTTATATCTTTGTAGTTGTTTGCCTTTAAAACCCTATAAAACCTCTTAGTTGTCGAGTGGTTAAACCTATGGCATAATTGATGAAGCTTCGTCTTCGCTAGGTTTAGTACTATTACTTTTAACCCTTGAAGATAAAACTAAAGATACCCCTTTTTAAGGTTAAGTATAAACCCTTTACCAGCTTTAACTTATATTAATTCTGTTTTTTCAATGTTAACGTTAACGTACAGGTTTTTCATATCTTCTAGGTAAAGTAGAGATAGGATAGGGGATTTCAAAATATGGAAAACTATAAAGCTAATCATAGTCTTTACCATCGTTGATTCTAGTAAAGATATCTCTTTTCCAGGGCTAAAGCCAACCTTAACTTTGCTAACATTCGTATGGTCCAGTTCAATAGCGGTGTTAGTATCTCTTCGCAACGCTATATATTGTGAGTATCCTTCTGTTGAATACCGTGTTGCTTTTGTATCCGGTATAATACTTTGAAAAACTTTCTCTGCATAACGATTTTGAATAGTAAAAAGGTATATAGGGCCAGGGTTTTCATCGAAGTAGCGGCAGTAAGGGTATTTACTTATAAGGCCATATAGAAAGACGTAGTTGGCTAGTTATTACGTAGCTTCTAGGCTATTATCGGTACCAGTATCTTCGTACCAACTGATAATCTTTGGCTTATTTTCCTCATATTTATATTAACTCTTTTTCAATTATATGACTTGATCGATATAGTTTTATTAAAAAGTAAGGGTGAATTGAGTGCTGTATATTACTTGCTTTGCTTCGCGTTTAGAGGCAATGTAACGCGTTAACTAATAGTTCTGCTTACCAAAAATCTAATATTTCTTCTCGTTCAAAATGAACTTGCTTAGCCAGCTTAAAGACCTTAAAGATAAGGGGTACCCTTCTCTGTAGGAGGTCCGCAATTTCCGCTAACCGTGTTATCTCGGCCGTCAGTACTTTCGATTAATGTCATACGTATTAGAAAGTTTTTTTTCCTCGTTACTAAATTTAAGAGCTAAAGGGTATATATTAGTCGAGCCGAAGACTCGAGCCGTTACGGTCGATAACGAGGAATTCAATTAGCTAAAAAAAACCTTCGCAGGTAGTATCCCGGTATAAAAGGGCGTATTCGAACTTTTTATAACCCGTAACGGCTTATTAAACCTATGAGCATAAGGTTTCTTTACCAGCTCTTACTTTCCTTATTACTTGTTCGTAAAGTACTAGCCTATTAAGTGTCTAATTAAAAATTTCTATTTTTCTTTCCGACTTTTTTTTGTAATTTAGCATATAAGACGATTCAATGATATTTTAATCGGTATGGTATGGAGTAAGATTAATATCATGTTTAAAGTAGCTTTTGAGGTTATTATAGATTTCGAGAAAAGAGAAACAATTCATTAGGTAACGAAGGTAGTAATCCTCGGTTTAGCTGGTAATGATACTAAATAAAAAACAAGTAAAAGCTTGATAACTTAAGCATTATTGAACGGCAAATATTAAAGAACAGGGGTAAATTAACGTCGAAGAGGTTATACAGTATACCATTATACTTCTCTTTTCCTCTCTAGATCTTAACAAATATAGTAATTACCGCATAATCTGTATCCTCTATAGGAAAGCGTCGAGTAGAAAGAGTGATGTATTGGTCCTAAGGGCCTTTTGTATTTCTTAATTAGGAAAAAAACCAATGTTAGTATTAGTATTAGCAGGTAGGATAATTACCTTTATCTGAATTCGTAAAGAAAAAAACTAGTGGTTATTCCTATAATAAGCTCTTGTATGAAGCCGATCCTTCCTTAATTTAGCCATTAAAACTAAACCTATTAAAAAAATTGGGGGAAATAGGCCTATTGGTTTTCGTTGCGGGGGACTTGGCGTTATTTGTCTTAGTGTTGAAGGGTCTGCCGAGGTTTTTGTTTAATTAACTGATGTACTTGAGAACTTACGGAGTGTAGATTAACTAATTTTTCAATATGCTTATTTAACTTAAATAGATCTTTACGAACTTATATTTCGGCATTGAAGATTACTGTTGTTAGTCATCTCTTTTCCTTTTTCTTTTTGGGCTTATTATGGGGGTTTACTCATAACATATTCGTAAAGTACGTCAGTAAGGTTACCGTCTTTACCCGACCTTTAAGGGTAATAATATCTCTCGTTTACGTAGGTCTGCCCTTAACTTTAGTGTTAATGACTTTTTGGTTTTCTTTTACACAATGAGGGTTTAATCCCTAACAAACTCGATATAATCGAGAAAAGCGTCAATTCTTTTGTTTGAATCGTTGTGGTTGACGTCGATAATGAATTGTCCAACGCAATTAGTAAAGTGCTCGTGAGTAGAGTTTTTATTAGCATTAGTGTACCAGAGTTTCTCGTCGTAGTGTTTCTCAAAGATACCACCTAAATCTCTAATTACCTTCTTCATGATAAGGTTGATAATAGCTTTAAATTAAATGCTGAAAGAAGCTATTTTAACTTTTCGGTTTATATATGACGTGTAAAGCACATAAGGCGAGGAATTTGGTAATCTTGGGAGTATCGAACTTAGTGTTTTCGGCGTAAGGTCGCGCAGGAACTGGGAGATTTGACGTTGAATCGCGCGATGTGGCTTTTTTGGCGCAACTTGGTATTTTCGCTTGAAATAGCGCACTTGACGATTAAAGAGGCGCGGGAAGCAAAAATAATAAATTAAGGTTAAAGGTTTAATGTAAAAGACAAGGTCGAAGGTCTTTGTTTAGTGGTAAAGGGCGAAGGTTATTGTTTTAGCGTAGGGACTTGGTCGTTTTTCTTACAGTAGTAGTACCTATAATAGTATTGACTTAGCCGTTTGCCAACTTGCTGAACTTTAAAACTTTTGCAGTCAATTTTAACGTTTTTAAAAAGGATCTTTAAAGATTTTTTAGTGTTTTCAAATAGCGATACCGTTGTTACTTCTCAGTTGCCGTAAAAACCGACGTAGCTTAGAAGTCTTTTTTAATAACTGCTGTGAAAACCGATGCAACAGTAAAGGCCCTTCGTAAGAATCTTTCCTCTACTTTACGCAATTACAAAGTGTAACCGGAAAGTAGATTCTTCTTTTACTTAGTTAATCTGTGCTTAACCTAATAAATACTGATTAGTATTAGTAGACCTTTAACATTGTAATATAGTCCATTCGAATTACTGTAGTCGAAGTAACTGGTACTGCGTTGATATTATTGATTTAAGTGTCATTTTTAAGTTTGGCAGACCGCTAGCCGGTCTGTACACTAACTTGTATGGTTAAACGCTTTGGTCTGTGCCCCACTCTAAATTAGACACCTACTGCACTGCACTTGCAGTATAGTGTATTCACATTCCACAAACTACAGTCAATTTGCAGTACGTACAATCAACTTTAATGCAAGTAAATTTGACTTGACTGTACTGGATTTGACTGCTATTCCAACACTGGGACTGAAAAAAAAGATTTGAAGTCAGAGTTGAATTTGTAACCTGATCGATAATAATATAGAAACTCCATGTAGGAAGAATGAATGAAGTTTACCAATATAAATGTTTATACGTTTTATTCGTTATAAATTAAATCCAATTATCAATTATGAATTTATTTTGAAAATAAGTTATAATACAATATCTTTTCATATTTACAATGATAAGGTGTATTATGAAATATATACTGCGAAGGAAATATATTAGGCTTGAACAGATTTCGGTCTAGAATTAATTTAAAGAGACTTTACATTTTTTATTGAAATATATAATTGAAAACATATTTTGTTTTTTGAGAAAATCAATATTAGTATCAAAGAAGTGACAATATTTCAATTTATCCATAATACCAATATAATCATATTTGATTTTTTCTTTAAAAAAATTCAGTTAAATAGAACCTCCAAATCAACTTTATAACTTGATTCCTCTATTAACCTGTATATCTAACTGAATTTAGTAAGTTGTATGTCGGTTAGTTATTTTCGTTAACTTATGAAGAAGATAGTATAGTATTCAAAGTAGTAAGATAGATAATATGCAAGAGGTAGAAGAGGTATCCGGAGATGGCACGCCTCAAATAAAAGCTTATAAGCTCTTCCCCAGAGCGTGGTACTTTACCATATACTCTGCTAACATCTCTTCTGGGGCTTGACAATTCACCACGAACTCCACAAACGCGACCCCCCACTCTTTGTAACTATATTTATACCTAGTAATATCCACATAGTAGTTACTATAAATTTTAAGCTGATATTCTTTTACTATTCGTTCTCGAAAATCCAAATTTATTTGGTATCACAATTCACAAAACATTTTCAAGAAACACTCAATTCCTTGGGAGAAATCATAGTAGAATTGTTGTAATAGTAGTAATTGAAATGAAGTAGGTCAACTTTACTTAAAGTAAAGTTAACTATACTGACTGCAAGTTAAGTGTATTGTTTTATATGGAATTACTGTATTGGCTATAAGTTAAGTACAGTATGCGCCTATTTCACACTAGATTATGGGTTAAGCAACTGGCCTTACAAATTACTATGCAGACCGGCTAGCGGTCTGCCAAACCTAGAACAATACCACTTGACTACTGCAATACTACTATGACTTCAACTAATCGAATCGACAACGTTGTAACAACTAAAATCTCTATCAACATTGATTGATACTTATGAATTTAAGTATAGATAAGCTAAATAGAAGAAAAAGCTATTTTATGGTCATAATTTACATCAATAACAGCAGTTAGGGTAAAAGAAATATTTTTGTAAAGGGTCTTTACTATTATGTTAGTTTTTGCGGCAATAAGTAAAGAAGACATTTAGGCTTCGCCTGTTTTAATGGTAGTTTAGAGGTATCAACGGTATAGTCATTAAAAATACCAAGAAATCTTTATTAAATCCTTCTTAAAAATCGTTAAGATTGACTGCTAAAAGTCTCAAAAGAAAAGTTGGTAAACAGCTAAGTTATTATTACTAAAGGTTTTACTATTGCAAAAACGACTAAGTTTTACGGCTTACAATTTTCAACCTTCAACCATTATCAATAATAACCAACAACTTTCGACTTTACCTTTGATATCAAACCTTGGCCTAAACATTAAAATTTTCCTTTAACTGTATTCTTTTCACTTTCCACATGCCAATTCAATTATCAAGTTTGCTGTATTGAATGAAAACACTAGGATTCGTCAAGTCGCGCTGACAGAGCCACGTCGCGCGACTTTATACCAAGCCACTAAGTTTCCACGCGACTTTAAGCCAAAATACTAAGTCTCTATACTTCTAAATTGGTTAGTTCACTCCATGTTGAACCACAGAGTTCTAAAAGGGTTAGAACCTTAAAATAATATCTAGTCAGAAGCGAATAGAGGCAATTAAAGCCTTTGGACCCTTTCTTTTAAAGTATTACAATAAGACTCTTTGAGTATCAAATATCGATAAAAGCTCAATGAAGAAACACTTAGTTAATTTCGTTGGCAGTTATATCGTCGAATAAAATAGAAGCGAAGACCTTAACCAAGGTAACAATACTTTTCGTAAATACAGGAAGTTTTTTAACGACTACATCATTAATATATGTAGAAAGGTTGAAAAAAGTGGTAAGTTAAAATTAAAGGTAAAATTTAAACGACGATGGATTTATATGCCAGAAAAAGGCTTTATCAAGATGGTAAAAACATTCTTTAAATTTTCTTAACTTAAGAAATGACTTTAAGTCATACGTTTTAAAGGAAAGGGTATTAAAAAACCTTAAAACTTTAACACAAGTTTCAGGTTACCCACCTTTTACTCTTAGCTAAGTTGAACTTTTTACGCGCTAAAGATAAGGAACCTGTTAACCTGTTCGGTAATCTAACACCTTTTCATAATAGTGCGGAATACGTTTTAGGCGGCGGCAAGACGCGTAAATCAGCGGCTGCTAATACGGTAAGAGTAATTAACGTTGGCTCTATCCACCAGTTCATTAGGTAAGATCGTTAAAATTTTCAAAATATCCAAGTCTCTATTGCCCTCTAATATTTTAGTTTAAATAGCCAAGCACCTTAAAAACCTTCTCATAGCAGGTTTTCTTATACGCGCGAACTCACTATAGGTCCTACTATAGAACTTTACCTCTCGAGTTAAACGACTAGCAATTACTCTTAATACCGTAATTCGGAATCCCTAAGGCTTAAATTATAAGGAAATACTAATAAAAACTGGGATAACTATCACTATTTTTCTTTAAAACCTATTAAAATGGTTCAAATTAATTATACGATTTTTACGGACTTCTCTAAGATGAGAAATAATGCAAATATATATAACGGAAGGCCTTATAACTTTTTCGACACGAAGATAACGCTCTTTTTAAATAGTTGTAAATAAATAGAGGTTTTCTCCTTTAATTTTTACTTATTATTCCCCAGGATCCTTATAAAGCACTCCCGGGACTACTATCTAACTTTTCTAACCCGAGCAACCACCTTTCGCGAAGTTAACAATAGTATAAAATGCTGCTTCAAATACGACATTCACTTCGTCTAATAACATAAGAATTAAGCCACTACGAGGTAGACCACAATAATGGTGGAAAAAAAGAGGAGGAAATATTAACAAATGTATTAAATCATATGCTTAACGAGCTTATTCTATGTTAGTAGGAAATGGGAAAGACCTACTCTAGCGAAGACATACTTTGGTAACAGGTAAGAGAAGTCTTTAAGGGTGTTGGCGAGTTTATATACGCCTTACAATGCTTAAATACCACTTACGAAAGATTTTTTAGCCAGTTACGCTCCTTATTTACAACTGTGATGGCACTTATACCAAACTCGTCTAGTATATACCACAAATGTGGTAACTTTCGTAATGTAGATAAAAAATACCTTATAATATTTAATTTAGTCGACTATAAATACAGTTATAAACGTCCTCGACGCCTGAAATCTAGCCTAACGA
This sequence comes from Anisogramma anomala, assembly GCA_038502455.1. Lineage (NCBI taxonomy): Eukaryota > Fungi > Ascomycota > Sordariomycetes > Diaporthales > Gnomoniaceae > Anisogramma > Anisogramma anomala. The sequence goes on along the minus strand of JASMMZ010000001.1, from coordinate 21,065,617 downwards.
CTTTAAAATGAAATCAATAACCACGTTGGAGTTAATACGAGTAAGATTTAAACAAAATTAATAACTGTAAGCATTATCGTCGTATTGATAGCAAAAGATGTTGAATTTATAGTAAATTTAACTATTTGTTCACTCGTCAACCCCTCACTCCCCCGCCTAACATAAGATTAAAAATATGATGTATAATATTTAGTATCTTATTACTTTCAAATAGGATGACTTAACTTATATCGTAGACTTCGAGGTCGATGAAGCTGTTAACAGTAACGATATCTCCAAGCTAATTAAGTAATGTGAAGATATTACTTTGAACGCGACTTAATAACTAACCAACCATCCTTTTTTATATCATTTAAGCGGTAAAAATGCTTACCTTTTCCCTAACCGAGCCCTTAACTCTTTGTATACCTTGAAACATTGCGATAGTTACATAGGCCATACATTTTAGGGTATTATACCAAATGTAGGGACAGTAAGGTACTTGATGCAAGTCTATTTACAATACATGATGTTTCAAAAAGAAAGTACTAAGGTTATTGAAATCAATCGTTAATATACCAGTTAATCCAAAGTTGTTTTCGGACTCAATAAGTAACTATGGTTATTAGGTATAGTGATAGTTTAAACTATTTTTAGCTTAATTACGTTTTATATACTTAAATCAAATACCTCTCTCCTTATTTGCCTAAAATACATAAAAACCCTCGACGTTAATGTTAATATCAACGCCTACAAACTGGTTAAAAACCAAAAGAGGTTTCCCTTCGCCTTTAAGACAAGTCACCTATAGTTTTATCTTTTAATCCCAAAGACAGTAGTGTTAGACCTGACGGAAATCCGAATACGTTAACTATACCAACGCTTGGATTATCTAATTATTAACAAGTTATACAAAATCCTGAAATCCGCAGAACACAAAAATATGGAATACTATGCTTTAAAAGCTATAAAAAAGCTTGATCACCACTGTTAAACATATATAATTAAGCCCTTCAAAATTTTGAGTTTATATAAAAAGACAAAAACAACCTTAACTACAATGTTTTGATTAACATATTTGACTTCAATAATAAGCTTATCATTTAAATCGTTAACTATATAATCTTTTATCATGAAGCTAAGTTTGGAAAATATTTATCAGTAAAGGATACGTGGGAAAAATTAAGGAGACTGTAAATTAACATGTACTTGGACCTACCTAACGTTATCGTTCATGGAATTAACACCATATTCACAGCGGTGGAGTTTTAGAAAGATGCTAAGATAATGGGTATTCAGTACAAATAAGTACCTATAGAGGCCTATTGAAGTATTGATAAGTTCAAAAAGGCATACAAATTACTTTTCCGAACGTATAATATAGTTACATAGGAAATTGAAAGCCTTATGAATTTATAGGCACGCCTTAAAATAGCGTTGAAGGGCTTAAACTATATTGTTAGACTTAACGGCATAATTCCAAAGTTGCTGGTCTTTAAAGCGTACCTGATTCCAACAAGTAAATCTCCGCTATTAATAAGTACCTAAAAGCGAGTAATAAATTACAATAAAAATTAAAGGAATTGCGAAATGAATCGGCACGCCGTTAAGTTAACGACTCCCTTAACGCCAGGTATAGCCCTAAGCTAATAAACGTACTTAATTTACGGTTATAAAGTGACTTTCTGATATAATAAGAGCTAGGCAAATAAAAAGGTCTATACAAAAGCTTAAGTATTACTAACTCTAAAGTATTCGTTAAAACCGCTAACGGCGTCATAACGGTTTAAATAACCCAAGTCAAGCTCCATATTAGGGTAACTAATGATAAATATCCTTAAGTTAAACGATCGAGTTAATATAGGCCTCCTCCACCCATTATCAACAAGCTAATGAAACGCCGTCGGCGCGGACGACTCCCGAAGAAAAGTAATGTTTAAAAGAAAAAATACACACCGGATCGTATTTACAATACTGTATAATTAAGTATAAAGAAAGGATAACGAAAACTTGTTATTAAAACTCCAGATATAAGCAATATTAAAACCCCTAGCAAACCCTTTAAGGAAAGTAACAGGGTTGAGATTAATGATTTACTGAGCCTAAAATTTATATAATTCGTACCGAACGCCTAATTTAACCTTTGAGACCCAAATGTCACTATTTTCAAATCGAGGATTATTCATGAGGTTAAAGGCAAGACCATGGGATATCCGTACGAAAAGTCACGCTTAATCACTTTAGGACATAGTAATAAAGGTAAATATTGGATCATTATGTAGTCTTTAACGATTTAAAAGGTTATATAACGCTTAGTATTCGTTTTAGTAATAAGTTCACTAACTTAAACCAAAGGTAAATTAACACTTAATAGCGGAGATTTAACGTAGGCATACACGTAATTAGTAACCAACCTAAAACGGATCATCCTACTAAAGTTTTCATAAGAACTAAGTACAATTTAATCTTCGGGAACGGTAATACGACGTATTGAATGATTGTATAGATAGGCCAAAGCAGTCTTCTATTAGTTTCTAACCTCTTAATCGCACTTTAAATAACATTTACGTATGAAATCTTTAAAACACGACCCGTACCTATTAGTAACGTAAGAAAACGGCTTCGGCATAGTAGGAATATAAATTGACGATGCCCTCTTCGTTAAAACATCTGGCTTTATAGCATCGGAATAATAGGCAATTAAGGACTTCAAGTTGTGGAACTGTAAGCTAGTTACAACGTTGATAAAAGGTAGTCAACTTAACTTTAACGGATCGTTAATTCGTATATCTAGTGTAAATACCGACTGTAATTTTCGTTAAAGGGTCTCAGGCGTTAATTTAACTACAATTGATAAAACTGACGTACCTAAAGCTTGACAGTACATAAAATAATATGCCCATGGCAACTACATCGCTACTTTATACCAACTAGAAGCCTTTTACAACCTATAAATTACGGTACAAGTATAGGATCCAGCAGATAAAAGTTTAAAAAAGCTAAATAAAAGGTTTAAGTGGCAGATACGAAACCTAGACCGGGGTATTAATATAGTCCTAATCAACCTGTCGAAAGCCAAGTTAATGATCTTTACAGATAAGTCTTTTATAATTAATAATGACTTATTTTTACAAATGAACTTTTTGATAACCCTCGTGAATAAAGATAAGCGAAAGAACCAATTTGATATTATCGGCAACTTCATTTACTAATCCTTTATGAAATATTGAAGGATTACATAAACCGTATTAGTTTCAGAGGTTTATAGCATAATAGCTGACTTTAATATATGTATGAAACTATAGGAAACTTTTAACGTAATTACTAGGCAACTAAAGATTTATTCTTTCCCGGTGATAATCTATACCGACTTGAAAAGCCTATTCGAATGCCTTTCTAAACTCGGAACCATTAGTTAAAAACGCCTAATAATCGATGTAATGACATTCCGCGAAGCGTACGAAAGCAGGAAAATCGAGGAGTTCCGGTAGATTGATGGGAAAGACAACCCTATTAATGCTATAATAAAATTATCGCTTAACAGGGCCTTTAAAAAGTTTGTAGATAGTAATAGGCTGATGATACGTATTAAGGACTACATTAATAGGTAACCTAATAAGGATAGGTTACGTGACGAGAAATAGGTATGGGCTGGAGAATTGGATAACCGCCAGGGAATTAATGATAATAACCTTTTTAATTAGCGCGGCTGAATTGGAAGTTTATAAAAGCCTGTAGGGGAAAAACTTTTTGTAAGAATCAATAAAGTCGTACCTTGGAACCAAAAGGAAATTAAGAGCAATTGTGGTCAATTTGAACGCAAAATAGATTTAATTTAATGTAGAAGTGAACTGGAATTCACAGGAGTTTGGCTAGTTAACGAGGTTGAAATTTATTGGCTACCGGAAGAGATTAGTCAACTATACTAATGTACGCGAACAAACTAAATAGCTGCTAGTGTTGGAATAGTAGTAATTACAGTTAAATAGCTTAACTTTACGTATAGTAAAGTTAACTAAACTAACTCTAAGTTCAGTATATTGTTTTTTATATGCCGCCTTTATTGGCTATAATTTAAGTCAAGTATACGCCTACTTTACACTTGGGCATAGGCTAAGCAATTAACCATACATATTACTTTGCTAACCGGCTAGTAGTCTGCTAAACATAAAACAATACATCCACTACTTGACTACTACAATACTACTGTTACTTCGATCAATCGAATTGATAATGTTGTAATGTCAGAAGCTATACCAACAACAAAAATATGAACTTCAACGAAAAATAATAATTTATGTATCCTGATTTTCTTCTCATTTTTTGTATGTTGATAGACCGTTTGACGTCGTAATGTTGGTCATTAAATTTGTAGTCGAAGTAACAGTAGTATCACATGGTTAAATGGTATATACTTTTTTGAGTTTTGTAGATAGTTAGGTATTCTTCACACTAATTTGTTTAGCTAATATTTTACCATGTACTTAATATTTAATTCGGTCCCACATTTCAATTAACTTGCAGTTAATATAATCAACTTTGTTTGCACCTTATTTGAGCTTTATTTCAACACTGTCGTCTTTTTAGTTTGTGATGTTAGCGCCGGTATTAAGACATCTTATAAAAATACTTTTCCGCTAAGCAAATCTTTCCTTGTATTAAATTCACTACCATTTGTATAGTAATTTTAGTCTCTACCACCTGTAGTTCCATACACACATATTGTATCACGTTTTTATTTCAATCTTTCAATGTGTATATAGTTCCACACCCAACTTAATTATATCAGTTAATTCTGTTTGTATTAACTATAGCTTTAGTTACCTGATAATATTCTAGTTTGATAGGATACCCTTCTCTTCCCCACTATCATCATTTATATAAAACCTTGCCTGGTGATTTTTCAATGTAGATCTTGACCCGTATAGTTAGCCTATCGTTGTTTAAAATTCTTTACAAGTATTTTTTTCGTGTAGCCCTCGTTTTAGTATTAGTTGGTTTATCCTTGCTATCGATCTATTAGAATTCCTTAATTTCTTTGCTTTTGTAGGCTTCGCGAATATCTATTATAAAGAATATTAAACTTTTTTCATTGGTCATTCACAAATTCCAAGGGCACTAGAATAATTTTTTTAATCAGTATAATTGACGACATGGATACGTGGAATTCTTAATTACCTGATGACTTTATTAAGCGTCTTTAATATAGAAATACTCATATTAAATCTATCTATTATATAGTATATCTCGTAAGTAAGGACTTTTCATGTGATCCTCTAACAATTGACTGAGGCTTAATAGATTAAATTTCATTTAATAGTAAATTGAATATCTTGGAATTAATTTTAGTTGAGAATTATTATAATGAATCAAAGTTGTAATTATAGTTAGTGTTATTCGCGAAAAGAATGTCCAACAAGATTATGAACTTGGCTTTCGAGAAATTGAAAGGAATCTAGGAACCATATTAATCCCTCGATTCAGATTATTCGTTTGTCATTACAATTGTTTGTGTAGTCGATTGCAATCTTTATTAATAGAGGTTTACAACTTTATCGTAATTAATCGGTCTTACGATGCCTTCTTCTAGTATAAAGTCGCGATATAACTGTTACGGATACCTTATTCCAAATACTTTGAAGATTTTGTGGTATCAATTTTGTTAATTTTTGCGAAATTGATACCTTAACCCTTTCCACGGAAATTGTGGTATTTAATATTAAAATTGTTGATACTATATATGCGGATTAACGATTGTCCAAAGTATAAATATCTGCCCTCATTTATAGTCTCAATCAGCTTGTAATTCCAAAGCTTTAATCCTTAATCGTACGATGTTTCGCTGCTACGAAATCAGCAATTCAAACGCAACAGGTGTCGTCAATTTCTATACCTACTACGTCGATTTTTTCAAACTCTTACGTAATCAACATGCATAAGTCGTAATTTGATGATTGAATTATTCTTTTAAATATAAAATACGATGAATAATTTTAAAATTAATCAACAAACGTTTTAGCCAATCCACCTAGTAGTTCAACGTATCATATAATCGTTACCAAAAGGCACTTCTTACTACATTTTAAGGTAATTCCGACAAGATGATTTTATATAGATTAGTAATTTATTAAATATACACATAGAAAATATCATAGCTATATAAGGTAAACTTCCTATTAGTAACTAATATTAAACTAACTGTTAATACAAATATAAAGCGCTTGTTAACCTTCTGAATTATTGGTAATTACGTAATAATCCTGTTTTTAATTTGATTACCGTATCCTTATACGATGAGGAGTGATTTTTCATACGATTTATTCGTAGTTTTCTTATTCACTTTCTAAATAATTTTCGATTTGAAAATCGTAAAGTTCAGGTTATGGAGATCAAAATCACGTTGTATTATGAATTGTATACCTTTGCAAATGAGAAATCTATTAATCTACAACCTATTGATTTCCTTAAAGATTATACCTGTGGTTTCAATAATTTCTTGTATACAGAGCTTGACGACGAAGTTTTGATTATGCTTTTTTCTCCTATTAATTCAAATAGTTATATAGGTACACCCTAATATATATTTCTTATAGTCAATATTTCTTTTCTTCAGTACTCGGCTATACCTCCATCGCTTTATCAGTTCATTCAATATGGGAGAGGATCATTATATTATTATATTCGTTTGTTTTGGAAATATTCATCAGTATTCGTACTAATATTAAGTTTAATCCAGGTTAAACTCAATATAGTCAAACTGTTAACAATTTTAACAACTACTTTTAGGTTCATACTTCCTGATATAGTTATAGGCAGCCTTCATATTATTTCGTGGTACCTCCAGATTTATATATTATCCTTCAATATCGTTGATTTTTTTTTTTTAAATGGCTCTTGTTATGGCTCACGTTAAATTAACCAAATCGATATTACGTGTTCCCTACTCCCTTTTAAAGGAAATCCGGACTTTACAGAAATACTAAGAGCTTTAGTTGATGCGTTAGGCAATTGGTTTTCTCACGATGTAAAAGGACGTAGCTACGTATTAACTCGAAAGTTTTAGTGTTAGGACTCTTTACAAGACCTTTAACGAGTAGAAGCGCGACTTGTAGGTTAGTGAATCCGTTTATCAGGTTTATGAATATGTTATTACGTTTTTTTCGTTTATTTCAACGGACCCTTTTTTACTAGGTAAATCGTTTTAGCGTTACATATTATGGCGTATACGACCGATAATATCACGGGTAGGGTCATGAGTCTTTACTTAGGAAGATATTCCTTAGATTAAAGCGAATAGGCCTATGAGGCTTTATATATGCCTTTTTTTATCGTGTTGGATTATATTATTACATCGATTTCTCCAGTCGATGTACCAGTTTCATATAACACGCTGATTTTTTGTATCGTTTCAAAACCATACTTTTATACGAGGAATTATGTTGAAATAAAACAGGTGTAGTCAATCAGCATACATAACAATAGACACAACAGGGTGAGTAAATACTTGGTACAACCACAAGTACTTGATACGTCACAACACCAAAGGATGAGGAATTGAGTAAGATGGGGAGAACTCAGCTGAAGAGGAGGACATACACTAAATGCCCTAGTATTTACTAGTGAAAGTACTAGTATTGACTAGTACGGATTCTAGTACAGAAGATCGGGTAGCTGGAAGCCAGCTGCCTACTTTAGTACTTACAAATACTGAGGAACTAGTACTTGATAGTATAAACAAGTACTAACTAGTTTTGACTCTCCACCTTTATCAAGATCTTTACAAAGATACACTTGATTATATATTAAATTCATTCATTCTTCATGCAAATTCTAGAATACTTGAATCTATAAGCCTATACAATGTCTTCTTTTATAGTAACTTCAAAACATTATTGATATGATTGTTCCCGAGTATCTAATTTTACTGAATCCAATACAACATAACTCCTACGGCACGGATCAAAAATTATACATGTTCCGGATTTTCTGATTCCTTTTTAAATACTACAAAAATATTCCCAAAACATAGATCTTTGTTTCCACCACCAGAACTATCTCATGGTAATACCAGTAATAATGGTTCTTCTTCACAAAGAATTGTTATTGCTTCCGGCCCCTCAATATCTACAGGCTATTCTGTTCCTCTTGAAACTATATGCCCTTATTTCCTATGCTTTAGGCTATTCCAGTTGCTTCAAGAGCCTTAGAACCTGAAGATCTGTTAATAAAAGGATGAAAGTTAGCTCGTAGAGCCTGTAGGACTAAATATAAGCAAAAATATTCAATCCATTGATTCTAATAATCTTGCTAATGAGTATTCAGAGGCTAGGGATAAGGCTACCAGTTCCCTAGACCTTCCAGAACAGGATAAGCTAAAGTTAGCTATAGACGTATACGAAAAAATGTTAGCTAAGCTTGAGGAACGTTTTAAACGACTGATAAATCCGGAACCACTTAAATCAACAGGCACCGCTATACTTATAAGGGAGGATCAAAAACACGAAGAATCCCTTCTTTAACGATAATGAAAAAAGGCAACTATTAGAGCCTAAGTTACAATTACTAAACGACTCTGAAACGTTTAACATTACAAATATAAACACATATATAACAACAATTGAAGGATAAACTATGGAGAATGATTGTTTTGATATCTTAAAGGTTATATTCAATATTGTGATGAATATAGTCTTTACCAAAAAGGACTATATCTACTTGTTTATGCTCATGGATTATATTCATTCAAAAAAATTAAAAACTATACGTATACAAATTCAGGACCACAAGATAATCACTTCTCTTATGACTCCAAACTTTTAAAAACCATGGTTAATAATAAGGATATTTGTATAGACTTATTAAAGTTAATTGGCATATACCAAAATACTATACCGATCTACTATTGAAAACGATTTAAAAAACTACTTTACTTACGCACTGTTTACTATTCCTCCTTCGTTTTTTTTATAACGACGATAAAAACACTAAAAGAAGTCCAATCTATCAAATTTGTCAGGTCGAGGATATTAAACACTCCCTTCAGCTTTTAACATACATTAAACCTGAATTTCCAGTCTAGACGGTCCATATATAAAGTAAATTGAGAAAAGCTGTTTCTTGATTACTATATAATCTACAATCGTAATTACAAGACTAAAATATGGTTCAAGGAAAAAGAGTAACAACAAATTCAATCCTCCAACAAAAAAAAAAAAAACCTATGGATTACGATCAACGTATCAGTTAGTTCAGGAAGAATTGCCTCACCGACTGTTACAAACGGCATTTAGAAAAATCTTATGAAATAATGTACCCAAATTTAGGGCTTTCCAAGCCTAGTAAATCTATTAGAAAGAATAAAAAGCGGACTCATTTACAATTAACAACAGTTAAAAAAGCCTTCACCATTCATAACATTATAACTTTATGATGCTACCTGAAATTACGCAGTCAAATAATCATTTTACTTGATATATTGTATAATATCTTACACAGGTCCTGATAATAAAGACTTTTATCCAATTAGAAACCGTATTTTGTGTGGGTGGTCCTGCTTGAAAAAAATCACTTTTGATATCAAAGAATGTACTTTTAAAGTTAAAGTCTCCACTTTCTACGTTAAAATCCCTGTATTTCACGTCAATCTGCTGAAACGATATATTAAAGGCCGTAATAGAAGCGGGTAATACCGGTGTATAAGCCCTACTTTCAATAATGAACTTTTGAAATTGAATGTTGAGTCTTAATATATTTTGCTTTTTTCTTCATACAATTATACTACTGTGAAATTGATAAGTTCTCATTTTGAAACACTAGGAAAGTTGCCTTTAACTTATCTTAATATATTTTGAATAATAAAAAATAGTTTTCACATCTCGAAATTCAATGGTAAAACTACCCCGGATTATGAATAAGTGGTAACGTATTTCGAGCTACAAATCAAAACACAGTGTAACTATTTGTAAAGTTTAATAAAGGTTACAATACTTTAACTTTTAATATATTTTTCTTGTATCATGAATTCATCATAAACTTAATTAGCTTATTAAACCTTTACAACTTAGGAATTGAGGTTATGAACTTGTATTCAAGTGATTTACAAATTAAGGAAGTTGTTACTACTATAACTAGCAACTACACTATTATATGAGTTACGAAAAAGTTCCATTATCACGTCATAGTTCCTATCAAGTCCTTCCATACTTCTCTTTAGCATATCAAGTTTGGTTATATTAATTTGAATTTAGTCGATGAATTATTTTAGTTGTTAGATGGTCCCAAAAAGAATTAGGAAAAGCCAAACTTTAACCTCATTTATATTTTATATAATCTTTCCAACAGTAATTCATAGCTATGGAGCTTCAAATACGGAACTTTCAAGAAAAAAGGGTCTCTCTGGACCCTTAATAGCTTTATGGAAACAACTTCTTGCATAAATGACGAACGTTATAACCCAATAGCTATTAATATCAAAAACTGTTACAGAATTTGTGACACAGTTATTATATCATCTTGAAAGAAACCGAAAGACGTTTATCGTATGCTAAACGATATCATAAAACGTATTGAATATACCATCGACTACTTGATCCTCGATTAAAAAAACTAGTTCGTTAATTGTTTAATCAGAAAGATATTAATCCATTACGTATTTACCTTCAAGTTTTATTTACCATATAACTCTATAGAAAATGAGATATTTGAACTCCTGAATAAAATGATTTTGGAAAAGATACAAATCTAGACCATTACCGGAAAAGTATCATATTATTCAAAACTCTACCTATTTCAAACAGCTGTTATCATAACCAACTTAACGATTAAAAACGGAAGCAGGATCTAGCATATAACGCCTTACAAAAGCCTTTACAATAAAGCAAAGGGTTATGTAAACCATAAACCTAATGTTAAGTTTACCTTTACTTCAAACTTTTCTATTATTCTTCACCTACCTTTAACAAAACGAGTAAAGGGTTAGAAGCTTAATTCAACAGGAGAGAAGGTAATACTTCCTTTATGATAGTTTTTTTTTTTTAATATTCAAAAGACTTAACACATCTTTAAGATTTATTTACCAAACCGGCTAGGCATCTTAACCAAGAAAATCGATAACACTTTACGCCTAACATTTTTTGAAAGGATTATTACGTAGTTTCGTGAAATAGTTGTGAGTGAAAATATTATTATTATTGGTATTCCTTATGATATTGTAACAGTCAATTCAAATTCTAATCCCAAAAGGAGCATAGGTTAAGCAGTAATGAAGACAGTAAATAGCTTACCAGTAAGTCTTCCGGTAGATGTTATTGAAGTTAACAATGACATATTCCATGTTTTTCTGTTCGTCAGCAAGCGAAAAAAAAAAAAAAAAAAAAAAAAAAAAAAAAAAAAAAAAAAAAAAAAAAAAAAAAAAAAAAAAAAAAAAAAAAAACAGCCAACCATGAATAAAGTACTAGATGTCATTGATATAGAACACTGGAAAAATGCCCTTTATAGTAAAATACGGAGCTTGCTATTATTCAAGAATTTTCAGGCTGTCAAAGGGGATAAAAAAAAATGCTATGCCTGAACGGCAAAGAAGGTTATCAAGGTTCAGACTAATTTCAAAGATTAAATTGAAAGATATGAGGTTAGGATCGTAATACGAGGGCTTAAGGAAAGGTAAAGTGATAAATACAGTAAAACCTTTGTTGTTACGGATTTTTTTTATACGTAAAGGATCCTTGTTACTATTACTGCTTTTTATAAATGAGATATCAACCAAATTGATACAGATTCGGCTTTTGTTAATATAGAACTGAAAAACTACTATGAATGAGGAACCCGCAAATTATTAGGAATATTTTATTGAAATATCCGAAAGAAAATAACATATAATTGAACCATATAATCGACTAGGTCTTTTAACCCTTAGAATTACTGTACGAATTGAAACAGACTTTAATACAATGATCAATAGGTTAAAGACAATTTTTCATGCCATTGAATTGAAATAATAAGCTTTGACAATGCGGTATACATTCACCCTTGCCCTCAATTCAATATATAATTACGTTATTAACTTTCGGATAATAAGCCCTAGCTTAAAAGTCATTAAGATATTTAAAATGGATATTGGGAAGCACTTTAAATACAAGAACCTGGGAAAGTCAAAGGAATGCCTACGGGTACGTATCTCAAGTAATAAGGAATAATATACGATTATCTTAGCATAAAATTCCTATAATGAAAGGGTTTTAGACTGTATGGAAGAGGAATCAAGCAGACGACCAACCTATATCCCCATTGCTTTTGAATTAATTGTTGATGCTATACCTAGACCTCTGAATGATTGGTCTCATATTTTATAAATTGAAAAGTACAAGTAAGATATAGGAGCCATTAGGTATTCAATGTGTTAAATTAAGCCGGATACAGCTTTTCTTATATTAGTACCATTATTCTTTTGCCACAATTATTTACAAAAAAACATTATATTCGTTAATTACGCCTTTAGATACTTCAGACAATTCAAAACTTAAGGATTCAAAGTATATAACAAAAAACTATTAATACTTCCGTATGAAAACACTCTAAACTTTAGCTAAGATTACTATAGAGATCACACACTTCAAATCAACTGATAATTTGATTTCGACTATAAGGGGGGCAAGGACACTGGCAAGTCTACCTATGGATATACAATTCAAATATTTAATAGCATGGTTAACTGGGTACCGAAACGAAGATCCCAAGAATACCTCTTTTTTATAGATGCTAAAATCGTAACAGTAATAAGATTACCTAAAACACCTTCGGGATAAGGAACTTATTTAAGAAACTACCTATTCCTATTATCTTCACTATGTACTATAACAATAAAGGTATCATTAAGCCAATCAAAAACCCTAAGCATTACCAAAATACTAAACAAATACATTTTTAAAATACTTTGAGAGGGATAAAGTTAAGCGTAGTACAACACAAGTAAAGTAGATACCTACGGGTAAATGATTAACCTACGGACTAATAAGGTCATTACCGAGGTAATAACACTAAATGATTATACAACGGTTTGGTATAGTTCACCTGAATTTAGATTAATAGTATGGTGTATAAACTTTCGTGTTTCAAGTTACCTTATGTGGTATTACATATATAGATGATGGGGTGATTTTCGTGTAAACTTGCAAACTTTGGAATATTCAAAAAAGGAATACTGTACAGGTTATCGATTAAAATAGAACTATACATGTCTTCCTGCTTTTTTCATCTACTGACTTTATTTTATCTACACTACGTCTCTTTCAATTTATCCTTTATCTTTTGTTTTTTTACTTCTCTTTCTTTTCTTCTATTCTTTTTAAATGAACTGAACCTTTTAAAAGGATGTGTTTAAATACAACAGGTACAGTTACTCAGCACACACAATAATTGAGTCATAATAGGGTCAAGCAATACTTGGTACAACCACAAGTACTTGATACGTTATAACACCAAAGAATGTGGAATTCAATAGGATAAGGAGAACCCAGCTGAAGATTATAACATACACTAAAGTAAATAGTGTTTACTAGTGTAAATATTAGTATTGACTAGTATGGAGGCTAGTACAGAAGACTAGTTAACTGGAAGCTATCTGTCTACTATAATACTTACAAATGCTGAGGAACTAGTTCTTATTAGTACAAACTAGTACTAACTAGTACAGAGTCTTGACCTTTTTCAAGATCTCTAAGAGAATGCACTTGACTATGAATCAAGCTTTTTCTTCCTCTATATAGATTCTATAATACATGAATCTATAAGACTATATAATTTCTTCTTGCGCAGTAACTCCAAAAAATTATATTAGTTGTTGTAATGAGCCAGAAGAGGAAGCGGGGTTGTTTAACCTTGTAAAGGGCTCCATCTCTTATATTGGGATTTCATAGCACCGTCCGCCACCGCCAGAAATACTACCTCTTTTAACGAATCTCCCCTTAAAAATAAGCGAAGAAGACGGACTTACAGATCCTTATTAGGGTTATAAAGAATTTAAATGCAACCTCGAAGGTTTTTTTCTCTCGATCTACCCTCGCTAAATGTACGTAATTGGCTCCGTTTGCTATTAAGTCGTTAGAGAAAACCCTTACAGGAGTTTTATTCTTTGCAACCATATTTCCGTTTGGAAAAAGCTTCTTTTGAAAAAAGCAATACTAATGTTTCTTTACTATTGTGAAGGAACTCTTGTTACTTCATATCAATTTTTGTTGGTAGGCCTTAAACGTTTTAACTTTGTTAATTATATTAGTCGAAGTAACAGTAGTATTACATGGTCAGATAGTATATGTATTATTATAGATTTGGCAGACCGATAGCCGGTCTGCACTGTAATTTGTATAGCTAATTTATTGGCCCGTACCCTAGAGTGAAGTGCAGCGTACTACACTCAACTTACACCTAATGCGGTAAGTCTCCATAAAGTAATACACTTGCAGTGCGGTTAACTTTACTTACAGTAAAGTTGACCTACTGCACTGCTTTCAATACTATTCCAATACTAGCGGCTTTTTAGTTTGTGCGCGCACGCCAGTATAGCTAACCAATCTTTTCCGATTACCACTAAATTATCTCCTCTTTAACTGGTAAAACCCCCATTAATTCCAGTTGACATTCATACTCAATTACATTCAATTGTATGAAAATTAACCCTATTTAGCCTTAATTTCTCTGCCGCTTCGAGGTCCGAGTTTATTAACTCCTATAAAAAGTTTTTTTCGCTATAAACTTTCGTGAGCCTTTATTTTAACTATATTATTTAAATAGATTACCGTTTCCAATACGTTAATAGTTTTCCAGTTTAATGAAATTTCCTTATCCGTTGTTACGTAATTTATGTTTTACGGGCAGCCTTTTAACGTAGACCTCGATACATATAGTCAGCTCTTTACTATTCCCAAACCTTTTTTAGGCCTTATTTGGTGTTATCTTCGTTATGTAATTTATAGGGTTATCTTTACTATCGATTTATCGGAATTGATTCATTTCCTTTTTTTTCGTAGTCTTTACGTAGTGCTATTACGTCGATTATTAGGCGTTTTTCGATAGTGGTTCCGAATTTCAAAAGGTATTTAAGAAGTCTTTTTAAGTTGGTATAAATCACTACTAAAATAGGAGGAATCTTTAGCTGTCTAATAATAATGTTTAGGGTTTCCTATAGTATTATATTCATATTAAAACCAAACATTATACTGTAAACCTTAGATACTAATAGGTTTTATATAATCCTTTTACATTTAACGAAAGTTGAGTAAATTAGGTTACCGATAATATTAAACTGGATTTTCCGTTTATCTTGTTTAACAAGGGTTATTAGGAAGTCTATTTATTAAGATAAGACGGTATGGTTTTCAAAAGACCCGTTAGTAAATATTATTAGCTTTGACTTTAAAGGGACGATTAGAATGATATTGATCCCGCAGTCCAAATTTCGCCTTTACTATTCAAACCTTTTATTTAACTGGTTGTATTCCTTATCCGTTGGCTTTTATACTTACACTACGATACAAAGGTTGTAAAAAGCTTCCGATTAGTATAAATTAACCATATGATTACCTAAAATAGGTTATTTTAAGTACCATTCAGCCCTAGACTTATTAATCTTATTAACTATAACCAAAACAACGCCCCAGCCCTTTTAACGAAAGTTAAAGCCGGTATTAATACAAAGTATACGGATTAACGATTTATTAAATTTAAATTGAATGTTTTTCGTTAACGTTGTTACTGGTTTACAATTCCGAAACTAAAAGTCTTTAATTGCTCATTAGTTTAATATTACAACGCTAGCCGTTATGACAAAAATGTTATCGTGAGTTTATATATCAATTACGCCAAACTACTTGTTTTACCTTACCAATAGTTACAAATGATACATTGAAAACTTTATCGTTAATCGTAATTTAAAGTACGATTAATAGATGAAAAACCAATAAATACTTGTTTTAACTATTCAAATAATAACTTAATATAATATTTTATCTTACCTAACACGTATATAACACAGAGTCTTTGTAATAGTTTTAATAATACGATCATTTATAAATTCGTCACTAATTATGTATAAGTTAATATTATATTAAGATTATGAAATGTAAACTTAGTTATGAATTTAACTAGTAAACCTATTTTCCCAAACGAATACTAAATGTTAACTAATTTTCCAAATCGTTAGCAATTACGTAAAAATATAGTCCTTACCTTTATTATTATATCCTTAAGAAATTAGTCGTGATTTTTCGTACAACCGCTCCTTAATTTTACCCTTAACTCGTAAATAATCCTCGACTTAAAGATGGTAAATTGAAGGTTTTAAAAGTGAAAGTTTGTTTTTGATACGAATTATATAACCTTACTGGTTAATAAGCCATTAATTTCTTTTTCATTTTTTTTCTTAAAAAATTTACCAAAAATTTTAATATTTTTTTTTACTTGGAGTTTTACTATAAAGGCTTCATTATCCCGTTCCTTTCTTTATTCATCTTAATAATATTATATACGCGACCCAGGATATATCCCTTCTTTTAAACGGTTTTTAGTGGGGTATTTTGCACCGGCGACTTTTTATCGGCTTATTGATTACGGGTGAAACAGGTTTATATTAACTCAGTTACATGATTTGAGGGGATTCAGAGTATTCATTTGGAATAACCTTAATATAAAACTTAACCTGAATTATTTAAAAAGGTATAAGGCCGTTAGTAGTTTCAATATTTACTTCGGTATTTACAATACTTAATATCGTATACAAGCCCCTTTATTTACACAATTTTCGTTATAGGAAGACTTTATTTTATAACGGTAAAACAAATACGTCGATTAATGAAGGGACGTTTTTGGTGTTAAGGACGTTATTAATTTAGCGGCGTGCCGATTTTCTTCGTAGTTTTTTTTTTAAAGCTTTACTATAAGCCGTAATACGTTTTTAAATACTTATTAAAGGCGGAGATTCACTTGTCAAATGTAAATACGCTTCAAAAACTAGAAGCGTTAATACTAAGCTGTTAAGGCCTATAATATCGTTTAATTATTTTATTATCATTTATAAGCGTACCTCCGGATCCATAAAACTTCTGATTTCTAACGTAAGGATATTGTACGTTCGGCAAAGTAGGGCGTATGCTCTTTTAACTTTTCTAATACTGTAATTGACTTCTGCAGATACCTATTTATATTAGATACCTATTATTCGAGATTTATTTTCATAATTTTACCGTAGGAAATTTTATACTGATATCGTAAACAACGATGTTAGGTGAACTCAGGTTTATATTAACTTACAGTATTTTTAACGACTTTTATATATCCTTTAGTAAAAGGAACATTGAAAACTTAGATCCGTAAAAAGTTAGCGGAATTAACGATGTAAATAACACGCCTATTATCCAAGTAAAACATATAAACCCAAATCTATAAATTAAAATCCTTATCGTCTTTTAATATAAATTTTCATCTTAGCGGGTATTAGGTATACGTTTAATAATGATAATAAAGCCTTTTAGTGAATTTTAAGGCCAAATTTTGGAATAATATTACATGCAATACAGTAGGTCAACTTTACCTACAGTAAAGTTAACTATACTGCAAGTGTATGGCTTTGTGTAGACTTACCGCTTTGTGTGTAAGTCGAGTGCAGTACGCTGCACTTCACTCTAGGGCATGGGCCAATCAATTGGCCATACAAATTACAGTGCAGACCGGCTAGCGGTCTGCCAAACCTAGAACAATACATTCACTATCTGACCACGCAATACTAATGTTACTTCGACCAATCGAATCGAGAACGTTGCAACGTCTAAGGCCTACCAGCACTAATCAGTGCTTGCTTGCTAGGTTAAGCACTGATAAGCTAAGTAGAAGAAGAAGTTACTTTTTGATTACACTTCAAGTCAAACGACCGCTAGGGTAGAGGAAAAGTTTTTGAGAAGGGCCTTTATTAGTACTGCGGCAGTCTTCTGACGGTAGGAAAATGGAGAAGAATTTTGGGTTGCGTTAGTTTTCCAACGGAAATTTGAAATTAAGCGACGGTATCGCTATTGAAAACACCAAGAAATCTTCGTTGATCCTTCTTAAAGAAAAACGTTGAGATTAACTGTTAGAAGTTTTAAAGTTCGGCAAGTTGGCAAACGGCTAAGTTAGTACTACTGCGGGCGTTGATACTGCAAAAGCGACTAAGTTCCATAGCTAAAAAACAAACAACCCTCGTTCTCTACCACCAATAACGACCTTCAACCTTATCCTCTATACCAAACTTTTGCCTATACTTCACTTTTTTCACTTCCCACGCTACTTCAATCGTCAAGTTCACTGCTCTTAGCAACATTCTAAGTCACGCTGAGAAAGCTACGTTACACGACTCCACGCCGAATCGCTAAGTTCCTACGCGACTCTACGCCAAAACACCCAGCCCCTACACTCAAGAGCACTAAGTACCTCACCCTACAAGTCCTATTCAAGCCAGAACACAAAGATGGCTACCCCAAGTGCTCACTTTCAGGATATCACCCACTCCACTTAGAAAGAAACAGTCAAGAACCCCGGAACAGTCTTTGTAAATTACTATGACCACTAAATTTGGATCACGGATGCTAACGAAACCTTCACTAAAGCTTACCTAACTAATTACGTTGGCTAATATATCCTCGAAACTGACGCCAGGGAAAAGTTTGGTCATAGCGCCTACGCTTTTCAAGAATTTCGCGAGTTTTTTAACCACTAAACACCAGACATGTATAAGATGATCCATTATATAGTTAAAATCAGACAAAAAAAGGAGGTTACTCGTCAGGGTATTTACATCCCTAAAAAGACATCACTGGAACTGACGGAAACCTTTTTTAAACTGATCTAATAGGAAGATTACCCTAAAAATTCTAATCTTTAAGAACTTTGGGGAAAAGGAAAAGGAGTTAAGGGATTCCAAATCCTATACACACGTTTTAAAGGACCCCTAACCTACCCTTAGTTAAGTTAAGTCTTTTCGTGTGCTGACGATAAGGAACTTGTTAACCTGCCCAACAGTTTAGTACCACCACGTGATAGCGCGGAATACGCTTTTAGCGGTAGCAGCGCACGCGAAGTAGCAGCCTCCCACGTGGTTAAAGGTATTAACGTTAACGTTTTACACCAGTCAATTAAGCAAGATCGTCAGATCTCCCAAAACCTTTAAATACCTATTACCCCTTAGCAATTTAATCGTCAAAACCCTTAAAACCTTTTCCCCTTTAAATTCGCTTGCGTACGTAAACCTACCGTAGGCCTTATTACAAGACTTTACCCTTCGTGTCAGGCGACTATAAATTACTTTTAATACCGTACTTCGGGAGTACTAAGGCTTAAACCGCTAGGAAATACTATTCAAGACTAGAATAATTATTGCGACCTTCCTCCATAACCTATTAAGACAATTAGCATTAATTACAAGCTAATAACAGACTTCGTTAAGATTTAGGATAATATAAAGAAGTATAGTGGGAAGCTTTATAACTTTTTCGACACTAAGATAATACTTTTTCTAAATATTGGTAAATAGATAGAGGTCCACTTTCTGGTTTTCATTTATTATTTCCTGGAATCCTTACAAGTTACGCCAAAGACTATTACTTAAACTTTCTAACGAACGTTACCACGTTTCGCGAAATTTACAATGGTATAAAGACCTATTTCAAAAACGATGTTCACCTTGCATAATACCATAGAAACTAGGCTACCAAACGGTAAATTGAAATAATAACAAATAAAAAAAAATTACTAATATATATTTTTAATTAGATACTTAATAAATTGATAACATGCGAAAAATAAATGAGAAAGGCCTACCCTAGTGAAGCCACACTTCGCGAACAGGTACGGACAGTAATCACGGGTATTAACGAGTTCTAATACGCCCTATAATGTGCGGATGCCACTTTCGAAGGCTTTTTTAGCCAATTTCGTTTTTCGCCTACCACCTTAATAATACGTATACTAAACTTGTTTCGTATAAGCCCCTAAGCCGGAAATTTTTTTAACATGAATAAAAAAGACTTTACGGTGATTAATTACGTCAACTCTAGGTACGGATGCCTACAATGCCTAAAGTTTGACCTATTAACCTCGACAACAAACCAAAGGCAGTACCTACGTTAACTCCAATAAGATATAGTTGAACATGTTAACCGCTAATATTATCGTCATAATAATGGCAAAACATATTGTATTTATGGAAAAACTAATTATTGATTAATTCTATACCCTTTTACCGAACGAAATAACAGAAAAGTAATATATTACATCTAATACCCCACTACTTTTAATTAGGAATACTTAAACTAGGTTATAAACTTCGAAGAGGAT
Organism: Anisogramma anomala; assembly: GCA_038502455.1. NCBI lineage: Eukaryota > Fungi > Ascomycota > Sordariomycetes > Diaporthales > Gnomoniaceae > Anisogramma > Anisogramma anomala. Next base: position 21,045,283 of record JASMMZ010000001.1, on the reverse strand, counting down.
AAGCCTATTAATGGAAATACCCTTAAATAGATTAAGTGATACGAAAATACTTCTCTTGGTATGAAAGCCTAATAATTAACCAACTATATCTTTTTATACCGTTTGGGTGGTAGAAACGCTTACCTTTACCCTAACTATATCTCTAATCTTTTATATACTTTTGAACCTCGTGATCGTTACGAGAATTATAGGTTTTAGGGTATTATATCAGATATAAGGATAGAAAGGTACTTAATGGGAGGTTATTCGCAATATGTAGCACTGAGGAAAGAAAGTACTACAGCTACTAAAATTAATCGTTACGGTGCGTGCAAGGCTAAAGTTGGTTTTAACCTAAGAGAATAACTATTATTATTAAGGATAACGGTGATTTAAACTGTTATAGCAGTAATTACGTTCCATATCCTTAAGTCTTCTACCCTTTTCCTACTTTGCTTAAAGGATATAAAGGCTCTCATTATTAACGTAGATATTAATACAAACAAGCTGGTTGAAAACGGCTAAAGTTTTTCACTCGCTTTCAAGTGTAGGTATTTATAGTTTTATCTTTAAGATCCGAAAGCGGTGGTGTTAAACCTAACGAAGCCCAAGATACGTTAACTACACCAGCATTTTAACTACATTATTGTAAATAAACTATACAAACTTCTAAAGTCCGCAAAATATAACGATATGAAATACTTTACCCTGGAAGTTACGAAAAAGTTTCATCACTATTGTTAAACGTATATCTAAGCCCCCGGGAGATTTAAGTTTACATTGAAAAACGATACGTACTTTAACTACAAGATCTTTATTGATATATTTTACTTGGATAATAAGCCTTTTTTCCCGTCGTTAACTCTATAACCTTTTTTTTACAAAGCTAAGTTATTAAAGTCTTTTTCGGTAAGGGATACGTAGAAAAAGTTAAGGATATTGTAGATTAACACGTACCTAAGTTTTCCTAACATCGTTGTTTATGATATTAGTATTAACTTTGCGGTGGAAAAGTTTTAAAAATATAAGATAATAGGTATTTAGTGTAAATAGGTACTTGTGAAAGCCTACTGGAGCATTAAGAAGGTTAAGAGGGTACACGCCTTACTTCGCCGAACGTATAATATCTTTTCGTTAGAAATCGAATGTTTTATGGATTTGGAATCACGCCTATTAATGATAGTGAAAGGCCTTAATGACACCGTGAGTCCTAACGGTTTAATGATAACGCTCCTAGTCTGTGGAACATATCTACGCCTAACGAGTAAAACTCCGCCTTTGGCAAAACTTTAAAAGAACTACAAAAAGAATCGGCATGCTGCTAAATTAATAACACCCTTAATATTAGAAACGGACCCTTAAAGATCGACATACTTACTTTACCATGATGATTTAAAGTCCTCGTATAGCGAAAGCCAGGAAAATAAAAAGGGCCATACAAAATATTAAGTATTGTAAAATTTAACGTAATTATTGAAATTTTAACGGCTTTATATACTTTCGAATCACATAGGTTAAGCATTACATTAGAGGTATTGAAAATAGAGACCTTGAAGACTCTTAAGTAAAACGACTAAGCTAACATAATCCTTTTTTTACCCTTGATTAACAAGCTAATAAAATGATGCTGACGCGGAAGACCCCCCCTCAAAAAAGGGAAACGTTAAAAAAAAGGAATATATACCGGGTCGTATTGATAATACTAGTTAGGTAAATAGGAAAAAAAAAAAAAGGATAACAAAGATTTAAGAGTAAAGCTTAAGGTATAAGGAATTATTAAAATTTTCGGTAAACCCTTGGAAAAAAACGATAAGGTCGAGATCGACAGCCTATTATTTTGAGGAGTTATGTAATTTGTACCCAAAACCGATTTTAACCTTAAAAATCCAAATATTATGATCTTAAACTCGAGAATTATCTACGAGGTTGAGGGTAAAACTACGGGGCGACCGTACGAAAATCACGACTAATCGCTTAAGGATACGGTAATAAAGGTAGAGACTAAATACTCACGTAATCGCTAAACATTTAGAAAATTAACCAACATTTATTAATTAGCTTGGAAATAAGTTGAATAACTAGGACTAAAGGTAAATTTATACTTAATAACTATAATATTATATAAAGCCATATATAGTAAGCAACGGATTTACAACGGATTATATTGCTAAATATGACACAGGAATTCCGTTCCAAATACCTTTTAGGCATGTTGATACATTGTATTAAGTTATTATACAGATTATATAAGTAGGCGGTTACTAGTTTTTAACCTACCAGTCGCATTTAAAATCCAGTTTAACGATGAAATCCGTAATATACGATCCATTCTTATTAGTAACGTACGAAAAGAACTTCGGTATAATAGGCATTGAAATTAACGATTCCTTTTTTGTCGAAACGGCTAGCTTCATAGTATTAAAATAAAAAGCGATCGAAAACTTTAAGTTTTGAAATTATAAACTAATGACGACATTGATGGAAAACAATTCACTTAACTTTAATAGATCGTTAATCCATATACTTGTTGTTAATATCGGTTTAAACTTTCGTTAAAAGGGCTAGGGCACTATTCTTGCCACAATCAATAAAACTAAAGAAGCTAAGGCTTAACAGTACTTAAAACAATGTATAAAGGGTAGTAATATTACCACCTTATTCTAACCAGAAAACTTATACGATTTATTCATTGCGGAAAAAAAAAAAAAATGGATAAAGACTTTAATCGACTGAATAAAAGGTAAGAATAGTCAATGCGAAACCTGGACCGAAGAATCAAAATAGTATCAATCGACCTTTTAAAGGCTAAGCTAATAATCTTTACGAACGGGTCTTTTACAAATAATACCGACTTATCTTTACAAATTAGCGTTATAATAACCCTCGTTAACGAAAATTGGCGAGAAAACCAATTTAATATCATCGGGAATCTAATTTACTGGTTTTCCGTTAAGTTTAAAAAAATTACACGAAACGTATTGACATTGGAAATTTATGGAATAATATCGGGCTTTAATATAGATGTAGTATTGTAAAAGAAAAACCTTAACCATATTATTAGGCAACTACAGATTCTTTTTATCCTGGTAGTAATTTATACGAACTTAAAAAGCCTCTCCGAATACCTTTTAAAGTTCGGAACCACTAGTAAAAAGCGCCTAATAATCGACGTGATAAAACTACATGAAATCTACGAAAAAAGTGAAATTGAGAAGTTACGATAAATTAACGGCAAAGACAATCCTTTGAATATCATAACGAAAATATCCCCAAACTATGCCCTGGAAAGGTTTGTAAATATCAATAGGCTAATTATACACATCGAGAGCTACGTGAATAAACCACCCAGAAATCCCAAGTCATATAAGAGCGGATAGGGATGTGCTAACAGATTGAAAAACTGCCCGGGGAGTGATAATATTAATCTATTTGAGTGGCATAGTTAAACTTACAAAGGGATGTGGCGGAAAAACCTTTTGTGGGAGTTGATAAATTCGGACCTCAGGGCAGTGGAACAATTAGGGTTAAATGGGGTTAATTTGCATGTAATTCGGTGCAATACCATATGGAAGTCAATTGCAATTGACAGGGGGTACGAGGCCGCTGTTGAACGCTATCTGTAAAAGATTGGTTAGTCACACTAACGTACATGCACAAACTAAAAAGCTGCCAGTGTTGAAATAATATTACATATAGTACAGTAGGTTAACATTAACTACAGTAAAGTTAACTGTACTACAAGTGTATTGCTTTGTACGGACTTACTGCATTGAGTGTAAGTCGAGTGAAATACGCTACACTTCACTTTGAGGCACGGGCCAAGCAATTAACTATACAAATTACAGTGCGGACCGGCTAGCGGTCGGCCAAACCTAGAAAAATACATCCACTATCTGACCACACAATACTAATGTTACTTCGATCAATAGAATCGACAACGTTTCAACGTCTAGGTCTACCAACATAAAGTATTTTACATTATTATGTCTTACGGACTTTAAGACTTTGTATAACTTGTTAATAATTAGATAGTTCTAACGCCGGTGTAATTACCGTATTTTCAGCTCCGGTAGGTTTAAAACAACTATTTCCGGGCCTTAAAAATAAAACCATTAGTACTCCTACTTTAAGGCAAGTGGAAACTTTTGGCCGTTTTTAACCAGTTCGTCCATATTAACATCGAAGTTAACGCTAAAGGTTTTTATAACCTTTAATTAAAAAAGGGTTATGTGATTGAAAGATATAAAACGTATTATCTTCATAATAGTTTAAATTACCGTTATCCATATTAATGATAAGTATTCGCCTAAGTTAACGCTAACTTTAGCTTTATTAGAATTTTGAAAATTCATTTTGATCATTATAATACTTTTCCTCCGTAATATTATATTTTGTAAATTACTTTTTATTTAATTACTTATTAAATTTTTATTTGACATAATACCTTAAAACGTGTATTCCGCGTAATGATAGCTAAAGTCAAAGGTATATAAAGGGTTCAAAGTTCAATTAGGGTAAAGGTAAAGGTTTTTACTATCTAAACTATATAAAAAGGTATAGTTAGCTAATTATTAAATCGTACCGGAAGTAGTATTTTCGTATTCTTTAATTTGTTTAGGGGCGTTAGTAACGTTAATTGGCTCGTCGTCCTCGAAGTTTGCGATTTAATTTAAATAGTTCCATTTAAAGGTAATGGGTTATAAAACGTGGTATATTTCCTTTTTATTATTACGCTTAGCGGGAGGGTGCCGAAATCAATAATATCCGGACTTGTTATAAATCTAATATATTTTATTATTATTATTATTACAACGATAGTGTTAGCAGTTAATTGTTTGACCTAAAGTTAGGCCTTGTTAATGTTAACGTAGCTATTATCTTTAGTTTATAGCCGGCAGGCTATACTTTAGATGTTATAAGCACCCGTACTTAAAATTAACATCATTAACTACCGCAAGATTTACTCTTACCACATTGAAGAAATTACCGGCTTGGGAAAATATATTAAGCGAGTTTGGTCTAAGCGTTATTCTAATGGTAAGAGAAGAAAGTTATTAGCAAAAGAAGAATTCTTTTACAATTAGTATTCGAACGTTATAAAATGTATTCGAACTTACTAGTACCCGTAATTATTACCCTTACCTGCTTGCAAAGTATAGATTCGTTTACGTAGGCTTTTCCAATTACTTTTTCATATGATATTAACTTATTAATTGTTTAATGAAGAATATCTATGAATATTTCTACGTCTTTTTTCTTCACTGTTATTATAATTTTCTCTATGGTAACTTGATTTATATGGTATTACTTCAAGTAGACGTTATATTTTAAGTAGCATTTTATATTATCTTAAATTTCGCGAAACGTTGTAACTCTATTCAAAAAGGTCAATTAATATTCCTTAGGGTACTTTATCAGGATTCCGGAAAACAGTGAGTAAAAATCTAAAAGTAAAAACTTTATTTGCTTACAAATATTTAGGAAAGGTATTATTTTGGTATCGTAAAGATTATAAGTCTTTTCAGTTAACTTTTTTATATTATTCGAAATCTTAACTAAATTTATTAAAAGTTTATAATTAATATTCAATATTTTAACAGGTTTTAGAGAAAGGTCGCGATTGTTATCCTAACTTTAAATAGTATTTTCTGGTGATCTAAATCTTAAAGCTTCTGAAGTATAATGTTAAAGGTAATTACTAGTTGCTTAACCCGAGTGGTAAAGTTTTATAATAGGACTTGTAATAGGCTTATACGCGAAAGCGAATTTAAAGGGCGAAGGTTTTTAAGGGGCTTAAAAACAAGAGATAGGTATTGAAAGGTTTTTGACGGCTTAACGATCCTGTTTAATTGACTAGTATAAGGCGTCGACGTTGATATCTCTAACCAGGTTAGCGATTGTTACTTTTCGTGCCTTATCGTTACTAAAAGCTTATTTCGCGTTATAAAGTAAAGGCGTTTAACTACCAAATAGGTTAATATACTTATCTCTCGTACATAAAAAGGTTTAACTTAGATAAGGATAGAGGAGAGGTTTCCTGGATTGCGTATAAGGTCGTTAAAGTTTTTTTAATACTCTTTTTTTTAGGCCGTGCGTCTTAAAGGTATTTTTTAAGTTGGATCAGGTTAATTAATGTCTTTGTTAACTTAGTAAAACTTTTTTGAAGTACGTGAATTTCTTGACGTTTGAATTATTTCTTTAATTAAAACTTAACAGTCTTATAAATATTCTTTTACATTTGCATAATTCAGTCGACAAAATACATACGATACTTACGAAAAGTAGAGCTATCGCGGTAACATTTTTCTCCACCAATTTACTTAATAATATAATAGCTAACGAAATTGGTAAAATATTTTTTCGTTGGGTTTTTATTAATTATTCGAGACTCAAGGTTGTTGTCATAAAATGAGGTAAAAGTAGTTTCAAGTATTTTAACTATTTTCTTCCTTTCGAAATCGGTAATAGTTTTGAAGTAAGCGTTAACAGTCAAAATTATAAGTTTTTGGCCTATGTAGGATTTGTAAGGCGAAGGACTTGGTAATTTTGGGGTTAAGAGTTTGGTATTTTAGTGTAAAGTCGCGTGGAAACTTAGTGACTTGATGTAAGGTTGCGCGACGTAGTTTTTTTGGTGTCATTTGGTGTTTTCGTTTAAATTAGCGAACTTAACGATTAAATTGGCGTATAGAGTGAAAATAGTGAAGTAGGGTAAAGGTTTGGTGTAAAGGGAAGGTTAGAAGTCGTTATTAGTGGTAAAAGTGACCGATTATTTGTTATTTTAACGTAAAGATTTAGTTGGTTTTTTATAGTGGTAATATACGTAATAGTATCAACTTGGCCGTTTACCAACTTATTGAACTTTAAGATTTTTGGCAGTTAATGTTAACACTTTTTAAAAAGGTTTAATGAAGATTTCTTAGTATTTTTTCTAGCGATATCGTCGCCGAATTTCAGATTACCATTAGGGACTAACGTAATTTAAAAGTATTTTTTTGTTTTCTTATCGTTGGGAACTGGTACAGTACTAATCAAAGATCTTTGTAAGAATATTTCCCTCATCCTAGCCGCCGTTGTTGACATAAAGTATAACTAGAAATTAGCCTCTTCTTTTACTAAGCTTATTTGTGCTTAAACTAACAAGCAGGCAAGCACTAATTAATGTTGGTAGTTCTTAAACGTTGCAACTTTATCGATTTGATTGGTAGAAGTAACAGTAGTATTGCGTGGTCAGATGGTGAATGTATTGTTCTAGGTTTGGCAGACCGCTAGCCGGTTTACACTGTAATTTGTGTGGCCAGTTGCTTGGCCCATGCCCTAGAGTGTAGTGCAGTGTACTGCACTTGACTTACACCTAATGCGGTAAGTCTCTACAAAGCAATACACTTGAAGTGCGGTCAACTTTACTTACAGTAAAGTTGATCTACTAAAATGCATGCAATACTATTCCAACAATTTTATCATATTTACGTAATGAGTGGGGTTCTTCGCCGAATTTTACAAACTTTGTTTTGTTTTTCAAAAGAAGATGCTGATTTTTAATGTGATAAAAGACGAAATCAATATTTTAACCGGATTTACACTAATTGACGTTTACCTGTTGAAAAATGGTAAGGACGTATATATGGGTCTAATAACATGAATTGTTTCATTTTTGAATTAAATTGAGTTTGTCCGCTTGTTTCTTAATTTCGAGTAGACGTGGGCAATATATAAGCGATATAGGTTTTAGTTTTATAATTAGGGTCGTTTTTAGTCCTGTTTTGTGCTGTCTATAGGTGCGATCGTATTATTGTATTCCAGTCTGTATTTTGGAGTAAAGACTAAGCTAAGGGTAGGAATTTACCAGATCATCATAACAATAAGTAATTATGAGAAGGATGACTAATGAGTAGTCAATCTCGAGAAAAAGTAGTCTCGTAAAAAATCACGAGACGGTACCTACCCCAAGGAGTTACAACAAATGCTAGGAGCTAAAGGGGAAAAAAAATGTCTTCATCATTCAGCAACAATAACAACCTTCCCATCATTTTCCTTTACCTTCCCATTATTATTCTCAAAAGCCTCGATTAGATATGGGCCATTCAATTCTAATACGGGTTTCCATTCTTTGTCGCGATTCGTAAAACCTTTCTATCTAAAAAGATGTTAAACCTAATCATTTTTGCAACAATACCGATCCATCAATCCAGCTAGTATACGTTATACTTCCCAATTTTTTATTTCTAATTCATCGTCTTCGTAATTAACTGTCTTAAATAATAGTGTAAGTTTTTAAATATGTTATTTATAAAGTTGCGACAGAGTGATAAGTAAATAATTATAATAGTTAAGTAAATTCATAAGCTGGGTGAAAAGTTGAAAGTAAAAACCAAATTATTAACCTTTTTTATCCTTATGTGTAACTTTATACGCAGTAAAGATAATTTACGTTTTTGGAAAAACGGTTCGTAAGCTTTTCCCAGTATCAGCTACCCTTTATCGCCCACAAAAAAATTATATCAACCATAATTTCAGTTGTATCGCTTGTATATCTTGGTAGAGACGATTTATATTATTAATTATACATTACGTTGTAGATATCTTCGTATAAACTTAATTGATACCTATTTACGTAGCAGAATTATTGTAAAAACATCTCATAGTATAGGAAGTTTAATTCCGAATAAATATTCGGAAGGATTACGTTTCAAAGTACGTAAGTATATATTATTCAAGTCTTTTGAAAGCCGGTACAATATTAACCTAATATTATTTGGGTATTGGGCTACGAAGTGGCTAAAACCATCTCGACTACTTAATTTTTCTTTTTACGTATCTGTCATCATGTTGATAATAAGTTATCATTATTATCAAGCGTATTCCAAATTCATTCCAAAATCATCACTAAAAAGATAATATAAGTTTAACATTTCTATCTACAATAATTTGCCGTTAACAAAGGCAGTAGTACAACGAAAATTATGAAACCAAAATAATAACCTGTTTCTGTGCGGTGTAAATTATATAGCTATGAATTAAAAGCGTTTTCATGGATACATTACATGTAATAGGTATTACGGAGTTAAAAGATTACATGCTGAGTAATATCCTAGGTATCCCTTTAAATACCATAACTAACGATACGACTCCAAAATCAATACGAATTGTATCTATTGTTTTCTTGGGCGCTTGAATAGGCTTAAGGCAGCTTCATGGTTTCTAGTTGTCGTTACATAATTCTCAGCAATACATACTATCCCTACCGTATATTTTTATAAGCTTTTATTATCAAATATAATATACCCTATTTAAAGTTACCATTATTTTTTTCATTTTTAAATAGTTCCTTTTATCGTTTACTTTAGCGAAAAATTCTTATACCAGTGTTATTCAAACTACAAGTCTTTTGTAACTACTTATATCACGATTAAATAATAAATGTTTAACCAATCAAAATGGATATACAAATTTGAAACCATTCAAAGTCATGTTCTTATCGTTTTTATCATCCGTAAAATTTGATTCAAGTTCCATATTCAAGGATATCTTTACGATAACCCATTCAAAAGTACAGTCGTATATTATCAATTTTTTTACGCATTCATAAGGTACATTATAAAATGATGCTCCACAGTTAGTAATTTAATGATGATTTTCTATTATAATAGTATGTCTGTCTTATAGGGTTATCGGTCTCCGTTAAAAGGCAGGCGACTCAAGGTATTTCATACCAAATTAAGCAGCTCCGGCAAATGAACTTTTTTGAAAAAAATATAAATTGAAGTACTATGACGTATTAACTCTTCGTCTTTTTACCTTATCTATAAATATTATATTGGATAAAGTTTGGTTTATAATGCCTCATGTAGATTTAAAATCGTTAAAAATAGAAGTTAACAAAGGCTTACCAATTAATCTTATTCGTAGGCGTTTACATGCTTATATAAAATAAGCGACTTTATATTTTAAGAGGTCGTAATTAAATTTAGCACGAGTTGAATGGCGACTCAAAAACTTCATTTGTTTAATAATAGTAACTGAAATTGGTTGTCCTCTTTACCAAGAGTAGCCTTTTTAAAAGTGAAAGAACATAACTTCAAATCCGAGTTCAAGGTTTCCATAAATTTTAAACACAGTTAACGACTTGGATTTTGATAATATAACTTATGATTTTTACGAAAATAAGCCTTTATTTCTTTAAAACACTTACTTTGACTAATTATAGAATATATAACTATAACTTACGTATAATACAACATCCTTTCATAGTTACAAACTCAAATTATCCCTATTTTCTTTTCTAGTCCAGTAAATGTTTTTGAGGTTGTAAAAGAATCTTGACAATTATGCGTAACAGGGTATTGGTAGGTAGAATCTAAATACTTGTTCATATGAATAGGTAAGTAAAAGAGTAATCAGAAAGATTGGTATTATAGTATTAAAGTAAGATGATTAAAAGAAGCATCTAGGGGTGCACGCCATAGGTGGGGGCTTATAAGCCCTTCACCCAGAGTGTATCACTCTGAAATACCTCTTCTAGGCTGCTCCATGCGTTGCCATCGGTCTGTAATAGCCTTTTCAGACCGCTCTATATATGATACACTTTATATCTTGTAAGAGTACAGCCTACAGCGTGATACGTTACCGTGCACTTTTTAGGAGTGTATCCTATAATATAGTACACTAGTACTTGGCCTATGTATACTATATATAAAGGTATTTAGTAATATCCACATTGGTAATCTTTTCTTCTTTTCTTCCTTATGTAACGCCTGGTAATAACAGTGAAGTTGTAAAGATCCAAATTATCAGTTTTTATAGTAATAGTATTATTATCGTATTAATTTGTAAAAATGTCTAAATTTGTCGTTTCTATCATAAAAGTATTGTCGCCGTATTAATTGAAAAAAATGAAAATTAGGGAATTAAGTTGAGATTTATAAGGTTTAGCTGCGAGAGTGAATATAGTTCGGCTAAAATTACTAAGGTTTGGTCGCGGTAATAATTGTAGTTCGGCTCTGGTTAATATAGCTAATTAGTGGTGATATGGTTGGTAATAGCGCCTTTCGTGGTTCCTAACAAGTGTAATTGCGTAAGGGTAATTACGTAGGGATAATTACGTAAGGGTGTTTATATAATTACGTGTTACGTTAGTACAAAAAGATACATCGCTTTTGGTTCAGGTAAAGCCTTTCTCTTTTTTAAAAGGCGTGTAATCTAAACTAATATAAGTCCACATCTTAATTTAATCTTTTATTTAAATTAATTAAACCAAATCGCTCCGATAAGTAGATTACTTGACTAATACCTATGTATTAACCCTTTTTTGAAATAGATTCCGCGTAAAAACAGAACGGCTAGGCGTCGTTTGACGCGAAAGTACCGATGCACCGTCGCTGCTGCTGCAGCCGCCATCACTACCGCTAGTAGCCCGCCCTCATCGGGTACAATCTGGTTGATAGCGGCTTCTCCACCCGCCATCGCTACTCTGTCCAACCTCGCCATCGCCGCCTTATCTTCTTTCGTCGTCGTTGTCACCCTCCAAGCCCTGCTGCCGCCACCGCCTGGCCTTTTTTCGATGTCTCCGCTATTACCCCCCCCCCCCCCTTTTTCCTCCTTTCTCTCACCCTTCCCTAGCTTTTAAGGGGAGGAGTAAAGGGGTTTTAAGATTATAAACCTTACCCTCTTCTTACAAGTAAAAACCTTATTATTTGTAAAAGCCTATTTACGCTGTAAACGTAGCTTAACTTAATTACATTATATTTCGTATATTTTAAATTCAATCGCTCGTAAACTTTAAACATTTTTCCCTTTCAATAAGTAGTACGAGGCGGATCTGCTCCGCCACTTTAAGCTCCGTATCGCCAAGGTACACCGCGAGGCCTCTTTAACGCTTAAGGTGTTAAAACAACGTATCCGGTTTTGTAGTCCAGGGCCGTTCATAAACACGCTTTACGTATCATTTATCGCATCCGCGGTCGCGAGAAAGTCTATTAGCGATCAATACGAAAGTAGGGGTCATTTAGCCTGTTGTTACCGTCATTAACGGACTAACAATACGTTCACCCTTGTTTCGGTAATCGTAGAGCTAGAGGAAAAAGCCGTATTACACGCCCGCCGGCTTTATAGTATGTTTTAATCGAATTTTCAAAATTTCTTTTGACAGAAATATAACGTTTTCGGTGCTTCAAAAAACAATCGCAGTCGTAAATAACTAAAATTAACCGATACTAACGAATAATAAGCGCTAAACAGCGGTTTAAGAAGTCGGCAGCCGCCTTCATTTTTTGAAAACGAGGCATATATATAAATTACGTAGGTAAATTTAACAACGTTATAGCACGTCGCTGTAAAGAAGGTAATACTCCCCTTACACTTTTACCCATGGTTATACAACATCAGGTGTAAGGCCTCACCCTCACTACCATTAGTAACGTCGATAACGATAATAGCGGAGGCGTTAACATATAGGGAAAAAGCGATGCGTAGGATAGTAAAAACGCGACGGCGTCTCCCTCTTCTTTTAATAATAAATAGATACCCTTCGTGCCGAGTCGGCGTATCCAGCTATTATATATTTCGTTATGTAGTTATATTATAGCTGTTTACAAAAAAATTTCATATAAGTAACGTGAAATATTTAAAAGAAAACAGGTAATAAGCCAAAATCGGTACGATATCCTTGATTAAAATACAGAGTGAAGAATGGTAAAATATTTATTAGTATTAAAGTGTGTAACGCAAACTGAAATAATACAAGGAGAGCGGCACAAAATGAGAAAATGATGCGGAAAAAGAAACGAATAGGAAATCCCGTCGGGTCGAGTCATACAAAACAAAGTATAACAGAATATTGAGAGCGGTATGAAATAGCTAAACAAAGGTATAAATCGTAGATCAGCGCAAATGACGGAAATCGGACCGCTCCAAATCGTCAAAAGTAATGTGGTAGCCTACTGCGTTCGCAAGACCTTTTTAGCCACACTAATAAACATCGTACTTATCGATATAAGCGCTTATAATACTTCGTTCAGGATAACTTTAGTTATCGCATCTGCTGGGTCAGATTTGGTATCGATCTACCGTATTTTCTTAACTTTACGGAGTTTGTACGACTCGTATAAATCCATAATATTATTATCATTCGCTTCTTATTCATAGTACCTAGCCTAACCAAGCATTCATAAAGCTAAAAGGAGTGAGTGTTTATGATAGAAGAAACGGAGTGTAAATTAAGGTTGGAAATAATTTTTCGGACCATTATCAATATAATTGTACCCGAATCAAACCCTTTGACCATGTTTTAAATTTCTAAAGCTATAACGTGTCTTGTAACCTTTTTAAACTTAGTGAATCTCTAATAATATTTCCACAAATTGTAACGCCGTTCTGGGCTGGTATTTTGTTGCCAAGAATTAAGACGAAGTTTATTTTTGAACTGCAGTCGTTATCATTAGTTAAAAGATTGTTAGTAAAAACAAATAATTTTGCAATACGTATTTCTAACGATATAAACTGTGTATTGCGTTTTAAATTGTATACTTTTCATTCAAAACGCTTGTTAAACGCCTTATATATGTCGTCTTTCTGTCTGATTTAGTATTACGCAGCGATAAAAAGGTTAAATGCTGCCTTTAGCTATACTATAATAGAGACTTAAGCGTTTCATACTCGTTAATACTTATATTAGTTGGTTTAATTCACGCTATTTACAAAGAAAAAGGTAATTGAATCTAATTACCCGTTTTATATAAGGCTCAAAACGTCGTTTCAGAAAGTGATAGTAATGTTATTAACATCGATTATATAGTTCTTCGCTAGATACGTCTTAGGTTTCCTTTTCAAATCGACTTCCAAAAGTTACCTCTTTTTAAACGTGGAAAACGAGGCGTCATACAACGTTAAAATATCGTTTTTCTGCATACCTATTAACGTAAAGCCCTCTGAACGGGCTTTTAATACCAATAAACACGGATTAAAGGTGTATTTAGTTATTCTGAACCGTTTCTGATAATACCTTTAGTGGGTATTATACAAGTAAATACCGACTTCGGATAAGTTGTAAAGTAGTTTTATAATATGTAATATCGTTTTGAATGGGTAGTGGTACCTAAAGTTCTTTAGCATATCAGCGAAAATTCGTTGTTCAAGCTATTTATCAGATTGGCTATATACTTATAAAATATTTCGAAGTTCGATATATAAGTTATACGGTCTATTAAGAAAGGCCGCGAATATAAAAATCAAACGGTAACTAGCCCATTATAATATAGGCAATTAGGTTATAATATCCTTTTTACCTTCGTTATTATATCCTTGAATAACTAAGCGGGTACTTTTGTAAGGTTTTCTGGTTTTATTTAAAACTTCGTAAATAAGGTGGGTTGGAAAAATCGTATAGGTATCGTAAATAGTTGGGTTGAATTGTTTAAAATCAAAAACGCCTTGATTAATTAAGGTCAATATCTCCATTTAGGTAAATTATTCAAACAGGGCGCCTTAAGTGGTCATAATGCCCTCGTGGTGGAGATCTATGTTAAATTTACGGTTTTCAATTTCTTTTAACGTAACAAAAAAGTCTGTAACAAAGTTCCTAAAACGTTTTTTGGTTTTTAAACTGAAAGGACGCCTTCAGCGGCGAGGTTTTGGTAAGGTTAGTTCAAACGAACCGTTTTTATTTAGTTTAGTTGCGCCGGAATTATGTTTCAGGGGCTAATCAGAAGCTAAAATCGGTTTAGATTCGTCGTTTTAAGATATGTCTCGTTCATGGTTTTATTTTTCCTGTAGTTCAGGGCCGTTTATTCACACCGCTTTTTTATATTCGCTTACTATTATCTAACAAAACGAACACATACCCTTTGTTAAATTAACGAATATATTATAGCATTTAAACCCATTACTCTTCTAAAAGCCAGTTCATCCATTCTTCGTTTTGTAAACTAAAACTTCAAATTATGATAATAGATTCAAAACGCTAGTTTTACGTGGATCATTACTTATAACCAACGATTTAAACACAGATTTCTCAACCCGTAGGGAACATAATACTGCCATAGCCTTCGACGGAATATAAGCATTCTATACTATAAACGGTAACGGTAAAAAGTTTATATAGATCTTCAGGTAGGTACTAAGACCAAAAACGTAGGAATAAGCCCACTTAGGCTAAAACTATTTTTAATGGTATTAACCTCTATTTAAAGAATAGATTCCTTAAAACCGATACTCTTTAATTCCTTGGATAACACCGCATATATTTTTTTAAACGATCCATAATACCGTTTACATTTTTTAATACCCTGTATGGCTTTTACTAAGATTTTCCTATACTCGTTATCGGCTATCCGAATCCTAGTAAGCCAGTCAGTAAAGTCGAAGACCATATTAACGTCGTATATAATTCGGTTTAAGGGCCCTAAGTAAACGTTAACCAACAATTAACCATAACGTCCCAACAGTCTGTAACGAAAGCTTTTCGTATAAATTTAACGATCTGTTATGATGCTACCGCGTCGACGACGTAAAGAACCAGTTAACTATCCAAATATATAATATCAAAAATCACTTCGTAATCGAAGTTTACATCATCTTAAAGTCGAAACTAAAACCGTCGTAAAGTTTATTAGTGTAATTAATACTTATAGCAAAACTTTTGATAACTTTAAGTACGTTCTTTCCTATATCCGTATTACTTACGGCGTAGAGCAAACATAAAAAGCATTTTATAACGAGTTATACGAATCGTCTGTATAAAATCTGAAATTAGGCTATATTAAGTAAATAGTCTTAATTATACGTACCTCTGAGAAAAACCACAAGTAGCTGAACTTAAGTCGAAACGGTACGGATCCGCTATTTAAAACGCGAATAAGTTGATTAATCGTATTCCGAACTTCAATTCCTAATTTCTTTAAATTCGCCAGTAAAATCAAAAATGGTATTTTAAAGTTTATCATATAAATCAACCGGTTCAAAATATGTATTTACAGTAACCATCCGAAATAACTACGCTTTACCTATTCTAAATAAAACCTTTCGGTGTTTTCTATTTGGTACAGCTAAAATTTCGAAAACTTCGTAGTAAATGCATTGAATTGCCGCTTCCAGGAAGTAAAAATTTAGGCTATACTAGTGTCAGGTATAATTCTTGAAAATTTATTTCTGTATTTATTAAAAAATGTATATTATAATGCTATATGGACGTTAAGCATTTCGTTTTCCTAATCTAAACCTATAATATGTATAAAAGAGGCGTCCTGTAAGCCGGCGAAAATCCGTTAAAAGGTCTTATCGTCTTCAGTTAACTGGTAGGTATTATTAACCTTAAGGTCGTCTTTTACAGATGTATCTTCGTAAAGGTAGGCGTCTAATCCGTTATTTACGCCTTCGTACTCGGCTACGTATATTGAAAAATTAGCTTTTATCCGATTCTTCAACGCATAATCGGCACAAAATTGTCATTCAATCCCAATTTACTCGTAAACAATGTGATTTATAAACCTGTAGCCGATTTTGTCGTATACGATACACCGCTTTTACAAACCCGCGAGACTCTAAATACTCTTTCATAAGAATTATTGTAATCGCGGTATATTTCTTCTCCTTCCGAATGATTGACCCTATCCCTTATTACTAGGGTTCTCTCTTCAGTACCTATTCTTTATAAATTCATTTTACTTCATATTAACTTTAAGTCTTTGATCCAAAACATGGTAAATTGTCTTAGTAAGGTTGAATTTGGTAATTAAACTTTCGCCTTTAGTTTTATGAGCAATAAATGCTAATCCAGAGCTCTCCTATTGGCGTATAAAGATTTTAAGCGATGTTTCAAGGCTTATACAAAATGCCTTCAAATCTTTTTCCGGTTTAAAAAGTATAAGGTCGAAATCCGGGTTTTCGCGATGAATTTTCGTTACTACTTGGATAAAAAGTTTGTTATCTTTATATTTAGGTTTAAAGGTTTCCTTGTATTTTGGAAACTTTATTAATAGTGCGGTAAAAATCTCTTTGATGGTTTTATCAGCGTTTTACTATTATATTTTTACGAATTCTCAAGTCTTACTCGTCCAGTTCTTATTGTAAAATTCGTAGTTAATTTCTGTATCGATATGTGATTTAAAGCCGTTATAATACTTTGTAAATGTATTAACCTATGTTAAGAAGTACAAATACCATTTTTTATCTTATCTGGATAGTATACCGGGTAAGATAATATGAAATTGTAATGGTTTAATGTCTAGTTTTTTACATATATTGAATATCGTCCGTATTTTATTATTAAGCATATCGTACGGTTTACCGCTGTAATTTTACTCCCTATCCCATCGATTAGCGAAGTTTGTAAACTTTATAAGATCGCTTTTATCAGTGGGAAATCGATGCGGTATAAGGTTATAGTAGGGGTCGTAATTAGCGGGTATTAGTTTGTAAGGAACGTATTATCTTTTTAAGCCGCTTATGAATTCCCAAAACGGGCTGTTCTTTATGTTTCAGTCGTGCTTGCTATAGTCGATCGGGTTGTTTTCAGTGTTTTAGCCGATCCCGTTATAACCGAGTAGGCTGTTTCTAGTATTGGGTGAACGGTCAAATATTTGGTTCTATTCCGTAATATATGTCGGTATAGGGGTGTATTATACTTATATGGTAAATGATAACTATGGTTTTTTTTCCCTTGAGGTCTTTACTTCTAATTTGGGGTATAAGCATAGGACAAGGTCATTTTACTCTTCGTTCCCGTTGTTTCGTAAGGTAACACCCTTTTGTGAATTCCGTCAAGTACAAATCTTTATCCTCCTAGTCTAACACATCTATAAGTGACGTTGTTTCTAATAAGGATTTTACAAGGCTGCTATTTCTACCCCCTAAAGTATTAATACCTTTGATCTGCAGTTGGATCCGTAAGGCTTTAGCAATGGTAGAATTCACTAATTGCTACATATTTAACGTCTAACTCGAAAAGATTTCATGTAAATCATCCAACAAATCAGGTCCTTAGGCTTCTTCCTCCTAATAGCGAAACATAATGGCTAAAATGTATATGTATACTATATAGGGTTTTAGTTTTTCGATTGGTATGTCAATGGTGTTATCCTACAAACCTAAATTGATTTCGTATATTATAGCTTTCCTAATTTCTATATGTTTCACCAAAAAATCGAAGTAATTGTTGGCTTTTTTTAGTGTTATTGGTTTTAAGGCTACAGTTACAAGTGTTATAGGGGGGTTAGATATAGTGATTTCTATATATAATTAGTATATTAAAGCGATAAAAGTTGGTGATTTTGAGCCGTAGTTGGATTTAGGTACGTTTAGATTTTAAAGTTTAAGGTCTTTAGTTTTACAAATAGCGAATAAAAACTAGATAAGATAATTGAAGTGGTTGGAATAGGGCTTATTAACGTTTTCTAAAGCAAATGAATATTTAACAATACGTAAATAAAACGTAACCACAAACTAGTAAAACGTTTTAAATTAGTTTTATTAACGTTTTGTAACGCTACATTAACAAAGTAACTAATGAAACTCAAACGTTATAAATACTAAACTTAAAGTACATAAAGTAAACGTAGTCAAACTTAAAATACATAAGGCGGATGTAAGAAAATGGGTAGGTTAAAGGAAATGTAGATTGTAGCGAGGCGTATTGTATAATCCTGTGTGATAATTGGTCCAGATTGGTATGTTGTAGACGCTTTTCGTAAAGCGATCGGTTTGGTTAGCGTGTTTGTAACCGTTCCTAAATTAAACGAACGGTTTATATAATTTATTCGTAACCGCTCCCATTTTTTACGAATGGTATAGATTATAGATTTCAGACGGGTTTTAACGAAATTTCCGAAACTTGGTGATATTTGTTTACGTGGCCTAATATGTGATAAAACTCTCTTCAAAAAGTACTCGAGTACGTTAAAGCGCCAAATAAAGATTGTTAATGGAGTAATAAGGCTTTTGATAAATAAAACGCTAAATAAGAGTAATAGTATCGTATTAAAGTTGTCCTTTTTAAATTTATTTAATCTTTACAGTTTTAATATACATTAGTGTGTAATTCTTATAATAACAGTGTATTATAACAAAAATAGTAAGGACCACTACAGCATCCCAATATAGGTATTCAAATTCTATTTGTCTTTTAATTTTTACACTGTTTGTAGTTAACCTGGTAGGCTATCAATTGTTGAATATAAGGTCTAAATACTTATTTACGTGAGTAGGTAAGTAAAAAAGTAGTCAGAAAAATTGGTATTGGGATATAAAAGTTAGATAATTAGAAGAAGCATTTAGGGGTGTACGCTACAAGTAAGGGCTTATAATCCCTTTACCCAGAGCGTATCCCTTTGTAATACCTCTTCTAGGCCGCTCCACGCATTGCCGTCGGTCAATAATCTCCATTCCAGACCACTCCATGCATAATGCACTTTGCGTCTTGCAAGAGTGCAACCTGCCGCGTGACACGTTACCGTGCACTCTGCAGGAGTGCATTCGGCAATACAATGCACTGCTACTTAGTCTATGTATACTATCTATAAGAGTATATAGTAATATATACAGTATTATTAGTCGTAAAACCCCAGTTACTTTCAGGTATATCTCGAGTACCTTTAAATTTTGAGGGGAAAAAATTCAAAAACCTTAAGTTATTTTTTAATGGTTTGAAAGCCTAAAGCATTCACGAAAAATCCCAAACTTTTAACCAATTAAAATCCGACAAAAGATTTTTTTAGCGATAAAGTAACACTTATTTTTGTTAAAAACGAAATAAAGTTTCGAATAAGCGAGGTATTTTTCGAATATATAGGGGAAAATAATTGTATCGTCGATAAATAAACGAAAAAAAGGTCGAAATTTGTACCCCATATCGAATTATGAACTATATAGTAATAGAGTTTTAATTGATACAGATTATTTGATTGTATTACGATTAAATACTCTTTTAACACTAGCAACGTTTTTTTTTTGTAATACGTACTATTATTTTAAGTTAAGAATTAACGGTAATGAAAACAATTCTCCGATTCAGACATGTCATCACTCCATTTATCCCGGTTAGTTTTGCATCCAAACAATACCCTAATTACAGCTGTCTATACCACAACTCCAAATATGAATTTCTTCTATTCATTTACGTAAATTCTCCATCAAAACCATTAATATTACGAACATATATACAACTAACTCTCCAATTTTTACCAACAGTTTTGAATAAAGGTTGTTTTACGCATTAACCTTATAATTTGTCTTTCATATGCTAAGGTATAACTGCCTATTCTTATTAAGTGTCGGCTTATTTACATATCCTTTATTACCAATAGTCAACTAATTGTCATCCATTAATTCTTGTAGGAAGTCATTACCACAGCTTTAATTATCAAGTTAACGTGGGTATCGTTACCGTTTCCTCACTTAAACTCGTAGATCTTTCGAACTTTGCATACTTTTTTTAGAGTTGGTGCATCTATTATTTAAATTTCTATTAGTCATTCAGATTTCAAAAAGATACTCAGAAAGCTTTTGGAAGTTCGTATAAATAATTATTGGCGTCATCAACGATTCACATTTTTTAATAATAATACTTAATGTGCTATCAGTTACCATATATATATCAAATATTGTTATTGTACCGTAGATTTTAGATGTTAATATGATTTGTATAATATCGTTATATTTCACATATATTCCATAAATAAGATTCAATATTATATCAAATTGACCGTTAAATTTATTATGCTTCACGAATTCTATTAAAAGTACGATTCATGACTTAAGGTTTGAGTTGTGAATGAAAAAAAAGTGTATTGAAATCACTCATTGGGTCATTCTTAGATCTACCTGTACCATATTATAATGCTTTCATCTAAATTATCCGTTTACTATTAAATACGACTACTTAACTTATTAGAGTTCCTATTTAACATATTGTCAACTTATTCCGTAACGAATGAATCATGAAATTTTTTCAATAGACGAATAATTTCAATATAAATTACCCAATCCTTTTATCCAGGGGAACGTTAAACTTGTGCATTATCGGTCCTATTGATTTTTACCAAATTGGTGGCTTGTTTTTGTTTTTCACGTAGGCTTAGGTACAAACAGATATCGCTATTAACACCTTAAATATAGATTGGCAATTCGTTTAAGTTATGTTGTGTACCCTCAATTAACTTTATAATAGGCTTAAAATTTTGCAAATCTAAATCATTTCAATCCCATCGTTCTGCTATTACAAAGCTTATGATAATCATTAAAATGTATATATTTCGTTGTATAGACAATAATACCAAACTATTCACCGTTAGAAATGATTTAATCTGAGTCCAGAATTTATAAATTCATATTTAACCTAGTTTACAAGTTTATTTAATAAGTTAAAAACCAATTGAAGCATGTTTTATCCAATGTTTAAAAAGAGTTGTTGTAACATGTAACCATTTTAGTAAGTTATTTATCCTGTAGCTTTTTATGTATTTCTGTAACAGACTGGTGCCTTCCTAATCTCGAATCAAGAGCGAGCCTTGAAATACGCGCTACCGAATCCGCCTCTGCTTGCAAGCGTACACTGCATTCGTCTATGCTAACAATACAGGTGGACCTCGCCTACATAATATCAATAGACAATCTGTAGTAGAGATTTCCTCTTTTCTTTCTTATGAATCTAGAATGATAAATATTATTCGACCTCCTAAAACGATAGCTAAAATTTATTCCCATCATAAAAACACTTCGATTTTTCCTCTTCGATGTGATTTTAATTGTTTTCAAGTATCTATTATTTAGGATAATGTATTTTGCAATGATAACCTAAGTTTAAACCACTTAGCTTTGAATTAGTTTCTTTAATTACGCGTAAAAACGAGTCGTAAAAATATCTTTCAAGAGCCTTTAATCACGTAATTTAACGAGTTCACTGTGTAAGAAAAGAGTTTATCTAAAAATAACGAGCGAAGTTTGTTAAGCGAAACTACATCATTTACAAACTGATGATATATACCTAATAACATAAACCTAATTTATTGATTATATTTATAAATATGAGTCGGTAGTTAAAAGTCGTTTCGGATACGTTTACTTTATTAGTAATTATAATATTTGTAATGTTTAACAAATATCTTTTCATTTGAGAAGGGCCGTGACTTTATTTTATACGCAAATTTTCCATTGGACAACGGATACTAATATAATTTCCGCGTCGTTTTCTATAAATGTATGCGTTGGTTGTTCTGATAAAACCGATATTTCGTATTCATTTGATTTTGATCGAAAACTCAACGGTTAACTTAACGACGTTAATCGTTAATAGGATAAACGTAACCCCTTTAATTGAACAGTAAAGTAATTCGATGTTGGTTTATTTTTTGCGTGGTAAATTATTCTGATACGTAGGTTCACAAGAATAAATGTTTTATTTATATAAAAATTTTGTTTGTAGGCGTTTATAATTACATCGTAGTCGATTATAATCGTGGTCGAAGTAACTGATATATTATATTGAAAGTGGTGATTTGTAACTTCTTTGTTTGCCAGACCACTAGCTGGTACGTACACTAATTTATATAGCCAATTACATAGCCCGTACTCTAGTCTAAAAGAGGTACCTACTATATTAAACTTGTAGTCAATACAGTTGATCCCACAAACTATGGTTAATTTCCAGTCAGTAGAATAACCTTATCATCAATCTAGTTAACTTGAATATACTGAGATTGACTGCTGTTCCAATACTAGCAACTTTTTATTTTTATTCCTACATATTCCAATGCAGTCAACCACTAATTTTTGGTAAGTCCTGAATTCCCTCCTCAATCCGCTCGTCAAATCCCTCTTGATTCCAATCAATTTATACGAAAACTGACTCCAATGACGGCTTTTTGCCTCGTAGCTCCGAATATCAACTTCCTCAACTTCTATACATAAGTCTTTCGCTATAGACTTATACTTATTACAAACTTGTACGTTAACAATTACGTATCCTATACCAGTAACTTCAAAAATTCTTTTCTTACACGCTACTACCTCTACCATTTGTAGTATTATAGTTTGATAAGGTAGCTCTATTCTTTCGCTTCACATACCGGGAGGGTTTTGTAGAGCTATATCTGTTCAGTTAACATATTGTTATCTACCAACCTTTTCAGAACTTTGTTAGGTATAAACCAAGTTATAGTGGTAACGGGGTTATGTTAACTGTTAATTTATCGAAAATTATCGATTTTACAAACTTTATACGACTTTTTTAAAACTATTACGTTTATTATCACACTGGTTTTATTAATCCTATGTAGTTTTAATAGGTATTTATAAAGACTTCGTGAGTTTGTATATACAACCAAAGATATTGGAGTCAATCGCTACTATGTAGTAATAATTCTTAACGCACCGATAGTTACAATACTATTATCAAAGTTTTCTATTATATTATCAGCTTCTAATATTAATATGCTTAGTATAATACATTAATACTTGACGATTATTTATTATTCGAGGTAACTGGTGATTATAAACTGTATATCATATTTTCCCTCGTAAACTAGTATTATCGAGGATTCGATTAGGAATATAAGGTTAGTACTAATTGCCAAAACTTATCCAAAAATATCATCAACTTTAACATCGTCACATTTAGCTATATCATATTAATAGCTTCTTTCTAATTATTAATTTACCACTAAATATGTTCATTCAACTTAATAAAATCTTCATTTTATGCATATTGAAGTTGTGTCGTAATTTATGAGTCGTAAAATATTTTTGATTTGTATAATGTAGAGAGATTAGCCGCTCAATCCCTTTACTCCAAAAATTGTCAGGATGTTGCCTCGTCGGTTTTACTAATGTTTATCAAACTCTTTAATTGATCTATTTGTCTTACATTAAGATATGTTCCACGTACATCGTCGAAACCATGGATACGGATAAAAAATTACGTTAAATCAAGTGATATAACCTTAATTAACGTTTTGATCGGTTTATATTTTCAAAGACCTGATTTCTCGATAACAAGTTCTTCAGATGCTTTGAATCCAACCTTTACGAAGGGTATATCGTTAGTTTATATACCAATAATACCGAAGTCTTCACTTTGTAAACTTTATTAATAAAGGTTAAATATGCAGATTTTTATACCCACCCTATTCTAAAACTACTTGAGGTACGCTAAAAACTAATAAACACTTATTTTGGCTCATACGTATAAAAGTTTGACGTATCGTATCACCGTATTAGTATAAATCTTGTTTTTTTAGCTCTTTAAATAGTTTTAATAGTATAATTAGTTAAAATTTTGTCGCGGATTACTTGTATGTTTGCGTAATATCACAGCTATTAAGATTGAATTTACTGTTTACATTAATAATTAAACTGGTATAAACTCCAAAGATTAAGTGCTGGCTAATCTTTTGGATCATAGGCGATTAAGTGAGGATTTCGATTTTGTTTTTATTACTGTATTTCTAAACAATTAGCTATAACTTTTTCTATGACTCATCCGTTGATTTTTTTTTTAACCTCGTGAACTATCTTCGATTTTAAAATAGTAACATCTTGCGCCTTCAATTGCGCCGAAGGTATAAATTAAATAAATTTTTGTATAGAGACCATCCCTCTTAATTCTCTCCTTTTTCTCAAAAAGATTACCCGGTATATTATTAATGCCTTTAAGACGCAACTTTAGGGCGATGTTTCCATTTAATCTCTTTTTTCAAGATACCTATACTATTTCATATACCTTGCCAAGCTTATAATCCTCGTTACCGTCCTTTTTTTCAGTTTATATTTCCCCTCTTGATGGGTTTTAACGTTTTTAACGTTTTATTGGCTTATTAACAATCGGCTCGAAATGTTTACAATATTTAATCCATTCTTATTAAGTGTTTCATGTTTAAAGAGAATTTTAGGATGAAGGGTTTTTTATGACTTAACTTTCATGATACAGGAATTGACGAAACCATTAACTGTTTTAATCATTGCGTTTTATTTAATAATACTTAATATCTTATAAGTTTTATCACATCTACCCAGCTGTCTTTACGTAAATATTTGAACTTCAAAGTATAGAGATAATACGATCGCTATCGATAGTTCATTCATGATATTAAAGATGTTGTTGATCTACCGGCGTTCCAATTTCTTTTCTTAGTCTCTTCAAGGTTTTAATTTATATCGCAATCCAATTTTATGTATTTAACGATATTGGTAACTTGATTATCATGCGTAGGTAGTTTTTTAATACCAGTTAAGTTGGTATAAAACTGTTGGGGATAAAAATGGTATTGAAGACATTACTAATATTTATAGTTGTGTTTTTAAATTTGTAAAACTGTAGATTTCAAACCTAAAAATATCAACTTGATATTTTATTGTAGTAAAATTGGTACTATGATAATGATTGAAAACTTATAGGTGTCATAAATACGTATTAATTCGAAGAGTATGCAATGCCTCCCATATTTCTTTCTCCGTAATGGTTTTGAAAAGCTTGGTGGCATGGAACGATGTAACGAAATCAATAACACAAAGTACAATCTTACCATCCAAGTATAACACGTTAACGAAGACTTCAAATTGAAAATATTGATCTTGTTTTAACTTTTATTTAACTCTTAAAGGGGTTCGGCGATATATTAAACAGTAATAACATCGCTGTTCAATTTATTTTAGTGTAATAAAATTCCTATTTTTGTAGTCAGTCGTCTTAAGGACTTAATATAACTTATTAGTCGCCGGATAGTTAAACCAGTTATATAGTTAACGAATTTTAAACTTCTTTAAGTTTCGTATTTCCATTTTAACCTTGACAAGTAAAACCAAAGTTTTCCTTATTCTCAATGAATTGGAAGTCTCTAGTCGTTACCTATAACCAATTCTTTAATTCAAATATCGATATTAATATCGACGCTTTTTATGTTTTCAAGATGAAGGAAGAAAGTAGTAAATGATTCCAAAATGTGGAAGAGAAAAGTTCCAATGATTGTGAAGATGATAGTCAATCCTAATGAAAATAATTTTTAAACCAAACAGTAACTATGGACCTACTAGTATCCGTAAAATCAAATTCCGTAATAATATTAGTAGTCTTTCGTAATACGACGTGCTACGAATAACTTCCTATTGAGTCACTTACTGCTCCAATTTTGGGTATAAAACCTTAAAAGACTTACTTTGTATAACGATCGCAAATAGTGAATAAATTTGTAAAGTCAAGATCGTTATTGTTATCATGATGCAAAGGATCCTTACTTTTAAGTCGGTACAAGAAAACTTGGTCGGCCAGTGATTACATTGCTTTTAATCTAATTCTAACATTTCTATACCAACCGATAAATTTCAGTTTTATTTCCTAGTTTCTTATCTACTTATCTTTCAAGTTTGTGACATATTCAATATATTACTAGTTAATAAGATAGGTATTGATAAGACTTCATCGTTACAACGAAGTCGATTCGATTGGTTGATGTAAATGGTGCTGCATTGAAAGTGGTTGATGTATTGTTCTAGGTTTAGCAGACCGCTAGCCGGTCTATACATTCATTTTTATAGCTAATTGCTTGGTTTTTGCCCTAATCTGAAGTGGGAGCATACTGTACTTGGCTTGTAGTCAACACAGTAGACCCACAAAACAGTATACTCAACTTGCTGTGTGTATAATCCACTTTATTGTAAGTAAAGTTAACTTACGATACTGTACTTACTCCTGTTCTAATACTAGAGGCTTTTTGTTTTGTTCACGCACGCCAGTGTAATCGACTAATTATTTTTGGTTGCTACTAAATTACATATTCTTTTACTGGCCAAAAATATGTTCATTTTAGTTAACTTCCGCTTCCAAATTAGCCTCAGTTACCGTTCCTTTTTTCACGGCTTCGAGTTTCAATTTTACTCATTCCTGAAAACATATTCTCCGTTAAAAACTGATATGGAACCCTAAACCTAACTTTATCAATTAAAGAAGTCGCTATCACCAACATCATTACCTTAGCAATCTTTCAGTTTTCTAGTATATCCCTAATTGATAACACGTAATTTTGCCCCTTTAGTCGTCCTGTTAATGAATCTTTCGATGCGTATAGTTAGTATGTTACTACCCATAAACCTTCTAAGGTCTTGGTTTAGCGACATCTTTGTTATAGCATTAATGAGATTACCCTTCCTATTACTTTATCGAAACTCCTCAATTTCTCCACATTTCTAGGTTTTAAGGAGAATTATTACATATATTTTCGGGCGTCTTTAGCTGGTAGTTACGAGTTTCAAATTTTATTTGAATAGGCTTTTCGAGTCGATACAAATTACAACATGAATAGAGGAAATCTTTAGTTGCTTTGTTATGACGTTGAATGTTTTTCTATAGTAGTATGCCTATATTGAAGCCATCAATTATATCGTAAAACTCAAAAGTCAAAACTCTTCGTAGGATTCTCTTACATTTAACACATGTTTCATAAATTAAACTTTAGGCATCATTTAACTAGTTCTTTTTCCTATCTTCATTAATAAGGGTTACTAGAAAGCCAATTTGTAACAACAAGTTTGTGTTATTTATTAAGAAACTGTCCGTAAATAATATTAACTTAGCTTTTAACAAATTGATTACGATTAAATTGATTCCACGATTTATGTTTCGTATTTGATATTTAGT
Organism: Anisogramma anomala; assembly: GCA_038502455.1. Taxonomy (NCBI): domain Eukaryota; kingdom Fungi; phylum Ascomycota; class Sordariomycetes; order Diaporthales; family Gnomoniaceae; genus Anisogramma; species Anisogramma anomala. The sequence goes on along the minus strand of JASMMZ010000001.1, from coordinate 21,017,691 downwards.
CTTTTTTTAATCCGGTTCAAGTTTTTGGTCGTTAACTCCTATTCTTGTACCGTAATTAATAGGTCGTAGGAGGCCTCTGGGTGGCATAAGGTGGCGATGTAACTGTTATGTGCGAGTTTTTTCAAGTACCATTAGGCTCTATTTACGTTAATCATGTCAATTGAAGCCATTTCAGCGCACAAGTTCTTTTGGCAAAAGATAAGGTCAATACCTATATTAAGGATACGGATTAACGATTCGATAAACTTAAGTCTATCTCTTTTCTTCAGAGTTACAACCGGCTTGTAATTTTGAAACTTTGAGTTCTTAATCGTTTATCATTCTGATGCTATAAAGTTCGTTGTTCTTAAGATAGAAGTATTGTTAGTTTGTATATTCATAAAGCCGAAGTTTTTCTTTCACATTAGTAGTAAGTATAAGTCGTAGGTTCAAAGACTTTATGATTAGCCGTGATTTGAAATACAATTTGTAGGTTAGGAATTCATAGACGCCTGTTTTAACCAGTCCGTATAAAGGTTAGATATATTGTATTATTATCCATGGAGTGTATTGGATTTGTAATTCCTGTAGCAATTTTAAAAATACGATACGATATAGATAAGTCCTTTATTATGTGTACGTTTGCGTTATATCACGATTATTTAAGGTGAACTTCCCTTTAGTCTTGGCTAGTAAACTTGTTTTTGAAACGATTACTAAACGTTAACTGACTTTCTAAATTGTCAACGACTACGTAGGGATCCAGTTTTTATTTTTATTATAGTATCCTCAAACAATTAGACGTGAATTCTCGTACGGTCATCTCATGGTTTTACCCTTGACCTCGTATATAATCTTCGATTAGAAGATAGTGATATTTAGGTTTCAAAGGTAAAAATCAGCGTTAGGTGCAAATTATATCACTCCCCGAATTAGGAGTTTGTTAATTTTATAATTTATCGTTGTGTTTAAAGGAATTGCTGGAGGTTTCAGTAATACTTTATATATAGAGCTTTATAATTAAGTTTTAATCGTCTCTTTCTCCTATCTGCCCCATTAGTATTATAGATACGATTGGTTATATATTCCTCGTCTTTTACGTTTCTCCTCTATATTGTTAGTTTATACCGGCGTCGCTTGAATAGTTTATCGATAACGGAAGTGGAAGTGTCGTGTTAGCTTATTTGTTTCGAAGTTGTTTATTATTATAGTTAGTCACCATAACGTATGGTTTGACCTGAGTTGTACGGAATGTCGCAAGGCCGTTAATAGTTTTACCAACAATTTTCAGTTAGCGATATTTAAGATTGTTATGGTACGACCTACGATAGTGTTTCAATTAAGTTTCAAATGCTGTTAACAATTGAAGTATAGCGGAAGACGAAACGAAGTTACACTGGTTCTTCGTATAGCAATTATATATAAGGTCAGTACACAGCACATTACGTACCCTCGTACGAGATACATGCGGACTGCGTCGGTATTACACTCGGGTTACGCCTAGGTCAGATAATTTATATTCTATTTCATTTAAAGTTAGGTAACTTATAAGCGTAATACTTAATGACATTGATTTAAAATATACCCTTCCCTTTATTTAAAAGCCATTGAAATTACGGTATTTCGCCAGTTAAACACTATATACGGGTCGTATCCACTTAGTATGTGGGCCGGGGGTAGGCCAGACGCGAGCCATATAACCCACATTTTAACGCGCGATATAACGTATTGGTCGTGTTAATCCTGGGTCGCCTAGGCTATATAACGCGCTTTCTAATACGTCATATAAATTATATACTTTATAAATCACGGATTACCCATGTCGTATAACACTCCTTTTAACGAGTTGTGTAATGTATAGCTTTTGTCGATTTCAGTCCACCTATTCTTATAAAAACGGCTCTTATCGTAACTTATAAAACCTTCTTTTTTTTTACTTAGTTAGTCCTCCTCTCTTTACATATCCTTATTACGTTATATTATCATAAACTTAATCATAATCCACTGTCTCAATCCCTATTATAGATTTTGATTTCCTGTTACCTTTTTTTACCTATAGTTCATTGTCATTATCATGAGCGCCGTCTATAATGGTCCGGGTAAAAGTTATATTACTAACTGAATACCTCATGACGATAAATGACCTTTACTTAATGTGTACTATTTTCGCATATTCTAATGATATTATAGTTAAATGTATGTCATAACCCCTTCATGTCATGACCAACCTTATACTAAGTCATAATCAAGACGAGGTTGAGTCCCTCACGGTATAAGTTAAAAATACCTTTATTTCTCATATTTATTCTTTATTAATTTTTGAAATACCCTTAGCTTTTATTGAAGTTCACCGTATTGAAAATTATTACGTTTACCGTAAAGTATATAATAAAGTAAACCTAAAAATGAACTTTATGTGAAATCCTACTGAATATTAACCCCTTTATACATTATGTTTAAAAATGAAATTACTTATAGTTTTATTGGGCTTACGCGCTTCACTACAGTAATTTATCGTAGCCTTTTAAAACGAATATTACATCTTAACCCCTATCCGGAAACGCTAAAGTGATATTCCGGGTTATTAACCCGTTTTCGGTTTGACTTTCTCCGAATTCCTGAATCAGTTTGCATGGTTTAGTAATATTGCTCGCGTTGAGGGCGTTTTAAATATTCCGGTAATATAAGTTATTATACCCTTAACTATACATCTTCGCTGTTTCCTCTTTTTAGGCACGTTTTTTCCGAAAATGCCCCTATGTTTCTCGACCATTTCTCCCGTTTATCGCGATCGAACGTCTTCGGCAAATCGTATATTAGATCGAAAGGTCTTTGCCCCGGTTTTCGCCAGTACCCGTCGTATACCCTTTTATAGGTAAAATATGACGAACGATATTTCGGGCCTAACCGTCAGAGCCTTTTGTAATGATTACACTCAATACGTGTAAGTATCAGTAGTAGTCAGAGGAGTTTATGTTAGCAGGTCGGTTGCAGAGGTATTCGTAATACAATATCAACGACACGTCCTTCTCGTAGTGCTTATCAAAAGCTGTGAAGCTATTCTGAGGAGAACACTTAGATTGATAACTAAAGAGCTATCTAATGAATCTAGGAAATGCCTAGAGAGTGTATTCCTTATATATCCAACTCTTCAGTCCGGAATCACTTGTCTATGTTGCTAGGAAGCATAGGCGATCTCTTGCCTATGCGGACTATGTCCTGATTCTTCTTAGGCGTAACCCTATCCCTGTCTGTTCTTCGCCTGATGTGTTGGACACTTGGCTCTGAGTGGATAAGCTGCCTGCCGGCCTGTTTCCTAACCCAACCGTTATCTGGGTTATAACACCCTTTATCTACCCAAGTCTCATTTGTTAACCTTATATAGGAGTGGGTTCACTGAGCTAAGCGAAAGCGTGCCGACGACTATACTCGTACCGACTGTATTGCTCGAGAGTAAACTAATGTGTTATAATCCCTTATATCCCGCTTAAAGGGCTGTTTTACCCGCTCCGTTTCGCGTTATTCGCCTTTGTCGACCTTTTCTAGTATCCGCTCCGCCTAAAGTTATCCGCCTTAATCGGTTTCACTTAATTCCCAACTATCTCCGCGTTAACCACCTTCGTCAGCGTTGCCTAATAACCGTTTCCTTTCGTGATGTCCGCCTCCGTCAACCTCCCCTAACGTGCAAGGTTAATCCTAATAACGGTTTTAACGTTATCGACAATATGTTTAGAAGAAATAAAATAACAATAATAATATTTTATAAATAAACCCTGGTAGGCTTTTAGTAACAGCTTTTGTATAGTCAGATACTTATTCTAGGAGGCCGGATGGTATATACCCGACCCTATATATTGTATTATATTATAATAGTAATAGATTTTTACCCCTTTTTACGAATATTATATTATTTTACAAGTAAAGAAGATTCATTCGAAATAAGCTTTTTAAAACGTATTCGACTCCGGAATCAAAACGTTAGGTCAATATAAAATGAAACATCCCCTCTTATTTTGTATTAAATTTATTTTAGTCTACGATATACTTGCGATTTTATAGCAATTTTTTCTTTCACTTATTCAAACACTTTTACTTAATTAATATATAAAAGATTCCGCTTGGTCTCGACTTTATACCGAAAATATTTTAAACTTAAAATTTATCGTATATACCTTCCTTTATATCTTCCCTAACGAAAACTAATCTTGGGAGTATGACGGATAAACCCCACGAAGAAAAGGGGTTCGTAATTAAGTATTCAATTCAATTTACAAAGAATACAATATAATTTTTAAGAACATTTAAAATAATTTTTAATGGTTTCTAAATGCCGACAATCCGATATTAATTATACATTTAGTGGAACTTATGACTAAGGTGGCTCATTTAAAGATTACATAAATTCATCAAAATTCAATTGCTTATATTATATGATTTTGCCGGGCGTCGCCGACGGCTTATCGTTACTTTCAGTTGTTGCTAAATATATATTATAACTGTTTCAGAATGGTATACTCCTTTCATAAATACGTTAAAAACGCAAAGGCTTTTCTTACCAAACTAGTCAACGACTTTATTTTCCTATTGAACATCATGATAGGGGATATTTAGTACCCATTAACTTACTGATTCTTATTTAATCCAGTAAGAGTTAATTGCCAATCATTTCATATATATTTATAAATGAGTAAATATAATATTTAAATAAATTAATAAAGGTGAATACGATCCGTAAATACTTCTTCATTTCCTGATTCATTCTTTCATCATGACTATCTATTTAAAATGATACTTCGTCAATGAAAGTTATTTAATTTGTTGAAAAGACGTAAAGTTATTACAAATATATTTACTTAATTCGAATTGTTATTCTTCATAATAAATACCAGAAATCCATATAATCGCTATTACATATTGTCGGTAGGGTCTAAATGACCAATTCACGGGAAAAGGTAACCTAGAAGAGTAATCATGATGATTGGTATCTGTAGTATAGTAAAGATGAAGATAATTAAGAAGTATCCAGAGGTTTACGTTATAGGTGATGGCTTATAAACTCTCACCCAGAACGTATAACTCTGGAATACTTATTCTAAACCGCTCCACGCATTGCCGTTAGCCTGGAATAACATTCCAGATCGATTCATGTATGGTACACTTTTGCGTTTTACAAAAGTATAGCCTACAACGTGACACATTATCGTACAACCTGTAAAAGTGGACCCTGTAATACAGTGCACTACCCTTTAGCTTATGTATACTATCTGTAAAGGTATATAATAATATCTATATAGGCAATCTTTTCTTTCTTCCTTGTATATTTCGTACCTATAGCCTAATACTAATAGTGTTGTTTTTGTATTAGTCGCAAAAACGTCTCAATCAATAGGAGTAATAGTGTTATTACTAGCGTATCAATCGCAAAAAGTTCAAATTAATAGAAATGACAATATAGTAAACGTATTAATCGCAAAAGGTTTAAATTAACAGTAGTAACAATATTATTATTGGTATATTGGTCGTAAAAAGTTCCAATTAGCAATAACAACAATGTTATTATTATCTTATCAGTCGTAAAGAGTCCAAGTCAACAAGTTTGGCTAAGATTAGCAAAGTCTAGCCGCGGTGGTGAAGGTAAGTCGGCCCTAATTAGTGTAGCTAAATAAAAACGATATAGTTGGTAATAACACCTTTCGTTATTTCTAATAAGGGTGGTTACATGGCGGTAATTACCTAAAGTTAATTACGCAATGTAATTACGTAATCACTTAGTAAGTTAATATAAAAAGATGTATCGCCATCGCTTCAAACAAAACTTCTTTTCTTTCTTTTCGTCAAAAGCGCGTAATTCGAATTAATACAAGTCCATATTTCAATTCAACTTCTAATCTACACAGCTAAACTAAGCTGTATTAATATATAATTCACTTGGCCTACACACGTACTAACCTAATTCCCGAAGAAATACCGCGTAAAAATAGGATTACCAAGCGCCGTTTAACGCGAGAACGTCGTCGTCTCACCGCCGCCGCAACCGCTGCAACCACCGCCCCCAATACCACCACCACCACCACCACTACCACTAACAATAACAACCCGCCTTTGTCGGGCATAATCTCCTTAATTACTGCCACATCAACCGCCCCCGCTGCGCCGCTCACCGCCATACTACCAAGCTTCGCCGCCGCCACGCCGCTTCATTCCGCCACCACTATGCCGCCTAACCTAACCGGGGCCTTCGACTCACCCTTTCCCGCCGCCGCCGCGCCAACCTATTTATCCCCACTTTCTCCATTCCCTTTACCCAGCTCGGGGAAGGAGCAAAGAGCTCCTAAAGTTATTAACCTTACCCTTTCCTTACGGGTAAAGTCACTATTACCCGTAAAAGCCCCCTTACACCGTAAACGTAGACTCGCGTAATTACGTTAGGGTATATAAATCTTAATCCCTCGTTTCATTAGCTTTTAACTCCCTTCTTTTTAAATAAAAAGTACGAGGTGGATCCTCTCCGTCGCTTCATACTTTGTATTGCTAGGATACGACGTAAAGCCTTTTTAACTCATTAAACGTTAAAACAACGTACCCGAGTCCGCAACCTTAAGCCTCTAATAAACCCTCCTTACGTATAGTTTGTCGCGTCTGCGGCCGCGGGTAAGTTTATTGGCGATTGCCACGAAAGTGGGAGTCGCTCAACGCGTTATTATCGTTACAAGCAGATTGGCAAGTTACATATCCACGTTCTGGTAGTATGAAAGCTATAAGCCGAAGCCGTATTACGTGCCCACCGGCTTTTTAATAAATTTCATTCGAATTTTAAAATATTTTGTGCTGAAAACATTCGTTCAAGACGAATCGAAAAAGAATAACCGCATATAATCAAAATAAGCCAACACTAATTAGTAGTAAACGTCAAACGGAGGATTAGGGAAACGATAACTGCCGTCGCCACCATAAAACTGGGCCTACGTATATATTACTTAGGCGAGTTCGATGACGTTATCGTACGTCATTACGAAAAGGGTAATCCCTCTTTTACACCTTTATCCAAGGGTATAAATAATGAGATACAAGGTCACATCCTCGTTAATATTAATAAAATCGTTAAATATAATGGTGGTAACGTTAATATCAAGGGGGAAAATAACGGGGAGGATAATAGGGACGCGACGACGTGGACCTTTCCCTCTAATAGTGGATAAATTCCCTTTCGTTTGGGCTGGCTTTTCCGGCTATAATATAGTACGTTGTATTGTAATTTTATTTCTTTTTACAAGCAAAATTCACGGGAATAAAGAAAATATGAAATATTAAAAGAGGTAATGTGTCAAAATCGGTACAAAGAGTTATATCAAGTAAAAGTAAGACGTAAATCGGGTTAAATGATATCGATAAGCCGATCCAATTCGTCGTAAGTCGGTGTAACGACATATTAAGGACGTAAAACTTTTTCAATAACCCTAATAAACAACTTATTTATCGATATAAATAATTCCAAAACTCAGTTCGGTATTAACATTGTTAATACGTTTACTAAGTTTAAATTATCATTGATTTATTTGATTTCCTCGATTTCCAAACGTTTTCATAACTCGCGTGAAGCTATAATATTAATTACTAGTTATTTCTCGTTTGCAATACCTAATTTAATTGATTATTTATTAAGCGAGAAAATATCATTATAAATAACCAAATGGATAAGACGTAAATCAAGGTTAGAAATAATTATCCAGATTGTTATCGTGATAGTAATATCCGAATCGACTCTTTTAACTATACCGTAATTTCGAAAGAGAAGACATTTCTTATAACCCTTTTACACTTAGTAAAGCTTTAATAATCAATATTTTCACGAAACGTAAAGCCGTTCCGAGCCAGTAATTCGTTGTCGAAGACGAGTATAAAGCTGATGTATAAGTTGTAGTCGTTATTATTAGCAAAAAATCCGTTACTCAAAATAAATAGCTTTACAGTACGTATATCTAGCGGTATATATTACAACTCTCTCTTTAAATTGTGTATTTGCTCTAAAAGACGGTTATCAAACGCCTTATATATATTGTTCGTTTAGTTGGTTTAGCATTAAGCGACGATCGAAAGTCGAATACCGCCTTTAGTTACGCTACAAACGTAACCTAAACCCCGCGTACACGCTAACATTTATATTCGTCAGCCGTTCTTACGCTATTCAAAACGACAAAAGTAACTTTATGTAACTATTTTTTTACGTGAACTCTAAAATACCGTTTTGAAATGTAATCGTAATACTATTAAAATCAATTATATTATTCTTTAACAGGTAGGTTTTAGGTTTTTCTTTTAAACCGGCTCTTAATGTTTCCTTTCCTTAAACGCTAAAAACGAAATGTTACATAAAGTTAAAGTATCGTTTATTTAAATTTCCGTAAGTATAAAGCCTTTGGATCGAGTAATCGATATTAGTAGGTATGTATTCAAGGTGGAATGAATTATGCAGAATCGTTTCTTATAATTTTTTTAAGAAATATTATGATAATATATACCAGCTTTATCTAAGTCATAGAAAAGATTTAAAATAAATGGGATTATTTCAAATGGGTAGTTTTATTTAAGGTCTTATATCATATTTACCGAAATCCATTTCTTTACCTATCTTTCAAATTATATAGAAGTTTATATTATATCCACGAGTTTGATATACAAATAATACGATTCGATAAAAGACGCTACGAATACAAAATTCAGGCGCTGATTAACTGGTTATAACGTAAATAACTCAATTATAATATTATTTTTACTATCGTTGCTATAAATTGTAATAACCAAACGAGTTTTGTCGTAAAGTTTTTCAATTTCATTTTTTTACCTCAGAAACTACGCAGGTTAAAAAAATACTCTTAGTACCGTAAATGGTAAAATCGAATTATTTAAAACGAAAGACGTTTTAATCTATTAAAGCTAAAATTTCTATTTAGGTAAATTATTTGAATAAGGCATTCAAGGTGGTCCTAATACTCTTATAGCGAAGTTTTAGGCTAAATTCAAGGTTTGCAATTCCCTTTACGTAATGAAGAAATTAATAATATAGTTTTTAAGGCGTTTCTTTTCGTTTTCCAATCGAAAAGTCGTCCTCGGAGATGAGGTTTTAATAGGATCTACGTATGTATACCGATTTTATTTAGTGTAATCAGGGGAAAATCGTATTTGAAAGCCGAAGTTAGATATAGAGTCGGGTTAAATTCGTTGTTCTAAATGGTAATGTATAAGCTATTTTAGTCGTTTCCGTCGTTTTGGAAAGAGGTATATAATCAGTTTTGGTTGTTTTGAAGATCCTAACCGATTTTTTTCACATCTTTTCTTTATCTACATACCATTATTTCTCGAAACAAATTTATGTCGTTTGGAAAATTACCTAAAATATTATAGCTTTTGAACCCGTCAATCTTTCAAAATCCAATTTATTTATCCTTTATTTTTCAAACCAAAAATTCAAAATAAAATAGTAAATTTTAAACGCCGGCCTTAAATAGGTTTTTTTCTTATAGCAAACGCTTTAAACACGTCGTTTTTAGCTTGTAATAATCGTAAAATTACCATAACTTGTTCCACGGATTTAGCTTTCTATACCGTAAATGGTAAAAATATAGAGTTTGTATGAATCCTCGAATACGTACCAAAAACGAAAAGCGTAAAGATAGGTCAATTCAGGTCAAAAGTGTTATTAACGACGTTAAACGCCATTTCAAGGATAGACTCCTTGAAGCTATTACCCTTTAGATTTTTCGACAACATTATACATACTTTTTTTATGGTCCGTAGTATTGTTAGCATTTTCTAATACCTTATAAGGCTTTGACTAAGATCTACCTATACTTACTACCGGTCATTAAGGCCTTAATACGTTATTCAGTAAATTCGAAAGCCGTATTAACGTTGTATATAATTCAATTAAAAGACTCCAGGTAAACGTTTAATTAAAATTTTACCAAAACGTTTTAATCATTTATAATAAAAGCGTTTTGTATAAATTTAGCGTCTCAAAACAATATTATTATATCGACGGCGTAAAAGACTAATTAACTATTTAAATACGTAATATTAATAATTACATTGTAATTAAAGTCTGTATTGTTTTGAAAGCGGAATTTAAACTGTTGTGGTGCTTATAAGTATAATTGATACTTATGGCAAAACTTTTCGATGGCCTTAAATATGTTCTTTCCTATATCTGTATAGTTTGCGATGTAAAGTAGGCGTAAAAGGCGTTTTACAACCGGTTACACAAATCGTCCGTATAATATATATAATTCCGGCTATGTTGACTAAATGGTTTCGATTGTACGTATTTTTTTTTTAAAAAAAAACCATAAGTAGCTGAATTGAAATCGAAATGGTACGAATATACCATTTAATACGTAAATAAATTATTTACTTATATTACGAACTTCGTTTCCAAGCTTAATTATATGAATTTATAAAAGTAAAAATCGTATTTCAAAAACTATTACGTGAAATTTAACCGATTTGAAACGTTTATTTGCAACGATCATTCCGAACGAAAACACCTTGCCTTTATCAAATAAGATTTTCGGTATTTCCCCGTACGATTTAACTAAAACTTCGAAAACCTCGCCGTAAACGCGTCAAATTAACGCTTTCTGGCCGTCGCAATTTCGATTGCTTTAATATTAGGTAGAATACCTTAAAACCTATGTTTGTACCTATTAAATAACGTAAATTGTAACGATTTACAGGCGTTTAACACTTCCTTCGTACAATTTAACCCGGCTATATACCTAAAGAAGGTATTTTATAATAAGGTAAAAATATAATAGGTGGTTTTATCGTCTTAGATAAACAAATAGGCGTTATCGTCCTTGAGGTAGTTTCTTTTAATATATTATCGTATAGGTAAACATTAAGTTCGTAATTTACACCTTTATATTTAGTTACATATACTATAAAGTTAATCCTTATTCGATTTTCGGGTACGTAATCAGAATAAAATTATCGTTTCATCCGAATTTACTTGTAAGCGAGGTGGTTTATAAATAAATATCCGATTTTACCATATATTATATAACACTTTTACAAACTTATAAGGTGTCGTATATCTTTTGGTAAGTATTATTATAACTTAGATACGTTTTTTCCATTTCCGAATAATCGTCCATAACTTTTGTTACCGGGGTTTCCTCCTTGGTACCTGTACTTTAAGCCTTTGTTCTACCTTTAGTAAATTTTAAGTCTTTGGTCCAAAATATAGTGGATTATTTCGACAAGGTCAACTTCAATGATTTATATTTCGCTTCTCGTTTTATTATCCACGAATGCTGATTCGAAATCTATTTACCGGCGTATAAAGGTTTCAAACGATATTTTAAGGCTGATAAAAAAGGCTTTTAATTACTTTTCTAAAAGTACAAGTTCGAAATCCGGGTTTCTATGATAGGCTTTTGTTACTATTGAAATGAACAGCTCTTCGCCTTTATATTCCGGTTTACCAGCTGTTTAACACTTCTGGAATCTTGCTAATTGGGTGGTAAGGATTTTCTAAGGGTTTTTATCAGCATTTTTCTGATTGTTTTTTTACTAATTTCCACGTTATACTAGTTCAATCCATATAGTATAGCTCGTATTTAATTTCGGTGTTAAATTAGAATGTAAAACGATTATAACACTCGGCGAATATACCTACAGATATAAGGTAATATATATACTACCCTTTAATTTACCTGGAAAGTATACCGAGTGAAATAACGTAAAATTGTAATACTTTAATATCCTGTCTTTTATATATATTAATTTCAATACGTATTTCATTATTCAATACTTCGTAAGGCTCGCCTTTATAATTATTATCCCTATTTCATAGCCTGGCAAAGTTAGTCAACTTTGTAGGGTCGCTTTTATTCATGGGGAAAAGATATGGTGAAATGTCGCGATAAGGGTCGTAGTTAAAAGACATTAGTCCGTAAAGTACGTATTAGCGTTTTACTTCGCCCATTTCCTCTTAAATCGGGGTGTTTTTCGTATTCTGGCCGATTATTATTTTCTAAGGCGGGTTATTCTTTTCGTTTCAAGTTACTCTGTCATAGCCGGTAGGGTTATTTTTTACGTTTCGGCTAACTTCTTCATAGCCTATCAGATAATATTCTACGGTTAAAAATCAGTTTTTTATTCAGTCTTTCTCTACAGTATGGATTGGTATAAGTGTATATTATATCTATGTAGTAAATAAATATTGTAGGCGTTTTCCTTCCTCGTAGTTCCTGTTTTGACCTGGGATATAGGTTTATTTCGTTTAACGTATAGTCCCCCTCATCCTAATAACAATATCTTTTAACCCGTGAAAAGAAAATCCATTTACGAATTCCGTAATTTATAAAGTTTTTTCTTTCCAATCGAATACGTTGGTAAACTATACTATTTCGAATAGGACCTTTCTAAAGCGCCTATTCCTACCTCCTAAGGTATTGAATCCTTTGGTTTCTAGGTAAATTCGTAAATTTTTAACAATCCTAAAGTTTACTTTATGCTATATATCCAACGTTCAAAATGAGAAATTGTTTTAAAAATTCGTTTAATTCGTTAGATCTTTAGGTTTACTATTCCTAATAACTTTATATAGCGGATAAAGTGTATGTATTTACGATATAGGGTTTTAGTTCCTAAAAAAGTAAATCTATGGTGTTGTCTCAAAATCCTAGGTCGATCTCCTTTATCATAAATTTTCTAATTCCCATATACTTGACTATGAGATCGAAAGAAGCGTTTATCTCCTCCAAGGTTCATTTATTTAAGGCTATAATTTAAATTATTTTTGGACGTTTGGACGATATGTTCAAATCTGGTAATCTCGTAATATATCTGGGTATATTGGAAGTTTGGAGTCGTCTAGCGAATATAAAACGAATAAGGTCATTAATATATTTTAACTCATTTTTATTAACGTTATAAGATAATTAGATTTTCTTCATTAATTTTTATTAACTTGGGTAACGTTATAATAATTAAGAGGTTAAAAAAACTTAAAACATTACAGGTACAGGATTTAAAATAAATAAGGCGAACGTAAATAAACTTTAAAAAATTAGGGTCATTATAAAAAAAAAGGTAAGGTAAGGGAACTGTGGTGTTGTTATATGCTCCGGGGTACGATAATTTATCCATATTTACGTACTGTAATAGATTTTGATAAAAGAAGTCGATTAATGACTTGGTATATAATCGATTTAGTAAGGCGATGAAGTTATTTATTTATATGTAACCGATCGTAGTTTTGGTAACCTAATATCTGGTATATCCTAATAAAGGATTCTGAATCTTATTGGTTTAACTTATGTATCCTGGTACGTAATAGGACATTTTCCAAAAAGTTCCTAGGTACATTAAAACGCTAAACAGGGGTTAATAGTATCGTAACGAGACTTTTAACAGATAAAACTCCAAGCAGAGGTTAATGATATTGTGCCAAAGTTTTCCTTCTCTAAGTTACTTAGTTTTTGCAGTCTTTATATACGTCGGCATAAAATCCTTATAAAAATAAAATGTTCAAGCACAAATAGTTGGTACTGTTATAACATCCCGCTATAAGTATTTAACGAATATTTGTCTCTTCTTCCTAAACTATCTACAATCGAACGAATCGGCTACTAAAAAATGCCTGTAGCTTTTAAAAAACATATTCACTTAAAAAAGTAACTTAAAAAGTAATTAAGATAATGAGTATTTATAGTATAGTAAAGAGAAAGATAATCAAAAAGTATCCAGAGGTGTACTTTACAGGTGAGGGCTTATAAGCCCTCTCCCAGAACGTAAAACTCTGGAATACGTCTTCTAAACCGCTCCACGCATTGCTGTCGACCTGGAATATCATTCCAGATCGATCTATGCATGGTACACTTTTGCGTCTTATAAGAGTGCAGCCTGCAGCGTAAAACGTTATCGTGCATCCTGCAGGAGTGCAGCCTGCAATACAGTGCACTGTCTTTTGGCCTATGTATACTATCTGTAAGGATATATAGTAATATACACACATATCATATGAACAATTCGTATACTCTTCGATAGTTTTAAACCACATTACCATTTTTCGGTAAGGTCTCTACCTATTTACGTGAACGTAAAAGAGTAGAAGAGTAATCATAAAGATTGGTATTGTAGTAGTAAAGGAGAGGTCATGTTGAGAAGAGACATTTGGAGAGTGCACGCTATAGGTGAGAGCTTTTAAGATCTCACTCAGAGCATAACACTCTAGGAACATCCTTTCTAGACCGCTTCATGCATGGTTCACTCTGAAAGTGCAATCTGCAGCGTATCTTATTATTATGCACTTTACAAGAGTGCAGCCTAAACGTAACACATTATCGTATACGTTACAAGAGTGTAATTTATAGCGTAATATACTTCCAATTACGTATACTAATTATATTGATACATTATCATATCCATAAAGGTTATCTTTTATTTTACTTTGGTACGTTTCGTATTTATCATCCAGCAGTGATAGTATAGCTGTAGTATTATTTGTATCCATAATACAATAGTAATAATATAGTTGTAATACTGTTTGTATTCGTAATTTAGTAGTAACAGTTCAATTTGTAATACGGGCCGTATTAGTCGTTTAGTAGCTATAGTAGTATAAGTTCGTTTCTAGTTAGTAATAAGAATGGTATATGCTATCGTTTCAAGTAAAACTTCTTTTCTCCCCTCTTTTTCGTTAGTAGAGTAGGGGTTTTACGGTTTATATTACGTAACTTTTTTCTTTAAGTTGTTAACAGTTGTAATTATGAAAAGCATAGCCTACGTTTCGAATACATAATTCTAAGCGTTTAACGTAGGTAAAAGCGGTGTTAATACGTATTCCTAGGCGGTTTATTATCGTAAGAATGCTTTGTATTAACGAAAACGTTACGAATTCATTTGTTATAACCGTAAAGGGCGTATCTAACGCGATATCCAAAGCGCTCGTTGTATTTTTCAGGGGCTAAGGCCTGTAATATTAACGTAATCCATTTTATTCCCTAGGTTACGTTTCGAAGTGCTATTGAAACCCATTTTTTTCTGTTTAGATCAAAGCCGAATTATCAATACGACCCCTCCCTTTAATAAAGTATAATTACGTATAAAAAAATTGGCCATTCATCCTTCTAGAGTTACGGCACGAATCCTGTATTCGACCCTACTTTCTTAAGGAGGCGCGTTTTGAAATGTTAACTTAAACCTTCCTTTTCATAGGCTCGCGTTCCAAATAGCGTTTCCGGCCTTGCCCCCTCATAAAATCGTTTAAAATATGCCTTTATTCCTTCTTTTTTCTAATGGTGCGGCCCGGATTTTATATCCAAGCCCTCCTTCTTTTAATGTTTTGTGGCGTATTCCGTATCCTACCTTCCCTCCTTTTAAAAGCGTATTTTGAAAAATACGTATATCCCTCCCTTTCTCTAATGATACGGCCCGGATGATGTATTCAAGCCGTCCATTTTCTAAAGGGTTTTTAATAATAATCCTAGTCTTTCCTCTTATACACATTAATTTTTTTAAGGCTTCGGCCCAGACCATGTATTCAGGCCTTCCGTCTTTTAAAGTTCTTTCTGTTTTTAAGGGTGCGGCTCAGATTTGTCATCCAAACCTCCCGTTATTTCGAAGTATCTCGATGTCGAATCTTGGCCATTCACTTCCTAAAGATACGTTCTAGAAAGTTTATCCAGACCTCGCTTTTATTTAATCCCATGTTTCTAGCAGGGTTTCTGGATCGTTCCCCTCTTAAATTTAAGTTTTAGATTTTGTATCCGGAACTTTTCCTCCTTAAGGGCGCGATGTAAAATACACGCCTGTTACTCTTTTCCCTCAAGTATGCGGCTCGAATAACGTATTTAAGTTGTCTTATTTTTCAATATATGTGCTGGGAATCTTATTTGGGTCCTCTCACTTCTCAACCTGAGGTTTCGGCCCGGGTTATTTATTTAAACCTTCCTTTATTCAGGGTTAAGGTTTAGATAACGTATCTGTGCCACTTTTTTCCTAAGGTTGCGTTCCGGACTTCTTATCCGGCCCTTTCTTTTTTCAATGTTTTTTATTTCCTGAAAGACGCGACTGAACTTGTTTAACCCAACCTTCCGTTCTTTAATTCCTCGCTTTTAACAATGTCTCTGGTGATTCTTTCTCGTAAAGCTATGGCTTGAATTTCCTATCTAGGCACTCTTTTCTTTAAATCTGGGGTTCTAATTGTAAATTTAGGCTTATTAGAATTCGAGTGCCGGTTAGGCCTTATAACGCCTTTTAATAACTATACGAATATTACTTCAACCCTTTCGTTCTTTCAAGGCGGGGGTATCCGTCTCTTTTTATCTTTCTAAAGCGAGACCTCAAAAAGTTGGCCTGTAGTAAATAGGACATTTACAATATTACTATATACATTACTAAGTATATTAAGTCCTTCATTTCGTATTTGAGTACGTAGATCCCTTCAAATTAAAATATTCTCCGTTTGATATATTTCTAAAGTATACCAATAACTTCATCCTCCAAATTGTTCAATAAATGAAAACTAGAAAAAGAAATATGCTAAGTACATATATTATAATATTAATAAATGATGCTGATAACTTATATATCTGTATGTAAAGGGCTAAGGCTTACTACTAACGCTTTCATCTCCTTATTCCACAAACTTAAGTTAATAAACTTTAAAGAGTTTTCCTGTGAAATATTACATTCAAAAATTGAACTCATATACTCGCGGGCTTTAGCTAGGTTTACTTCGTACAAATCCATAAAGGAAAAGGGTGCGAACGGTGTATCTAAGCTAAGCAAAGTACTAGAAACGATGTTGAAAATATTTAAATAGTTCCAAAATACTAATATTAATATGAGCGGTTCGGTTGGTAAATTTGGGGCGTGAGTGGTTGTCGGGAACGTTCCAAATGCTATATTCCAGCCGTTTTCTAGTTTTGTAAACGGTTTGGATGTTGAGTTGTATCTGTTTTGGTTAATCAAGAGCTGTCTTGGTGCTGTGTTGTAATCGCTTTTGGGTTTCGTAAGCGGTATGGATGTTGCCTTTTAGTCACTTTTAGGTTCCGTTAACGATCTGGATGCTATGTTATAACCACTCCTAGGTTTCTTAAGCGGTATGAATGTTACGTCTTAGCCGCTCTTAGATTCTGTAAGCGGTTTGGATACTGCGTTTAGGTCGGATGGGTCCCAACAAAGGATTCTGAAACTTAGTAGTCTTGGTTCACGTAGCCTAATACGTAATAAAACTCTTTTTAAAAAGTATTCGGGTACTTTTAAAACTTTAAAACGAAATAACAGATGATGTAATGATCACACTAAATACCCATGAGTAAATAGAAGTTGTCATGGGGTTTATGTTAGCAGTAAGGTAGCAGAGGTAACAAAGGTGCAATATCAGAAGATGTTTTTCCGTGCTGTAGGATGATCATTAGTCGTTAGGCTATTCAGATATAAAGACAGAATACTTAGATTGACAACTGAAGAGCTATGAAGGAAATACTATCTATATGGTAATGACCGTGTCCTTATATCCTATGGCCTTCATACCATCTTCAGTACTGGACCGCTGAAGTCGCTGGTCGCTTCCTGCGGTCCAACGTAATATCGACTAGACCGCTCTTCGGTCCTTGCGGTCCCAACCCTAACCCTGGGTCCTTACCTGAGAGATCCCTGGCTTGATGTGTTGGACATCAGGCTTCTGATAGCGCAGCGGACCGCGGGCCTATTCTATGACCTACAGTTGGTCCTTGGGTTATAACAGATGACTTAATGGGGTTTTTAACAAACAGGACTCTAACTGGTTCATAATATCGTATTAAAATAATGATTTTTAAAATTACCTCGAATATTACAGTTTGACTACATTCCAGGTTTTAAAGGCACTCCTGCGTAATTCCATACTCCAATATAGTATTTATAGAAAGTAGTATTAAAGCACAAACAGTTGAGACCGCTACAATATCACGCTATAAGTATTCAACTTTGGTTTATCTATTTTTTTCTTCGTTCTTTATAATAGATTCAGTCGGCTACTAATTGATGTCGATGAGGTTATTGTTTATTTCCAGAAACGTAAAAGAGTCGAAAATTAATCTTAAAAATTGGTATTATAATAGTAAAAGATAAATTATGTTAAAAAAAGGTATTCGGAGAGTGTACGTCACGGGTGAGAGCTTATAAGCTCTCACTCAGAGAGTGCTACTATGCGAACGTTCCTTCTAGACCGCTCCATGCATAGTGCCCTTTTAAAGTGCAATCTGCAGCGTGTCACGTTATCATTCACTCTACAAGAGTGCAGCCTGTAGCGTGACACGTTATTTTGTACGCTGCAGGAGTGCACCTTGCAGCATGAAGTACTGCCAACTATGTATACTAATTATAGTGATAAATAATAATATCCACTCCTTTAGCTGAATGAAATTGAATAATCTCTTTATAACAATTAATAAATATTATAACCCACTTTCGGTAACTGATAGGTTAACTATAAAATCGATAAGAATATAGGATTAATAATGATTAAAGATGAAAAAAGGTTAAAACATACTAATTATAAGGTACGACGAAACTTTGTACCGTTATACTACGAATATATTCGACATAAGGGTCGCATAATTTCGACCATTTCATTTTAAATGTCATCCCGTTAAAAAATGAGAAATGGAGAGTTTTTATGAGAATAAACTGAATTAAACAAGTCGTAAATTTACTTTCAAATCTTCGTCGTTAATAATATCTCAATCGGTAGCTACAAATGGCTACAGTAATGTAACGTACCCCTCGGGTCGATATTACAGTTTGTATTTCATAGCGAGTATTTTACTATAACTAGAAAACATTTAACGTTTTTGGTAACCATTAAAAGGATAATCGCGTATAACGGGTTATTCGTTACATTTTAGTTTGATAATTTAGTTAAGGCGCCCGACCATAAAATAAAATTACTGACTGATATTAACGATGTATGCGATATTAATGCAGGCTGAACCTAAGGCTATATTATAATTATTAGCACTTTGATATTGCTTGGTGTGATGAAAGTCGATATTATGAGCGCAGGCCGGGCCCAAATCGATACCGTTAACGCTAACACCTCAGAGTCCTTCAACTCCTCCTTTAAATATCTATTATCGTACTTTGATTACCCGCTTATCGTCTTAACAATGTATCTATGAACCCTACCGTAATATATATTTTCATAATATATAAGTTCAGAGTTATTATATATGATTTAAATTTCGAAATAAGTGGAAAAACCCGCCTACGACGTTTTTCAATATTGGGTTTGTTCTTTAATTTAATAGTCAAACTATTCGCGCAAAGATCCTAGGCAGCTGGACGGTATCGTAAGTAATCTGTGAGAAACGAAAAATATCGGTTTATTAAGCTGAATTTTCCAAAATTAAATATGGGAAAAAAATACATTGATATTTTATAATCAATTAAAATAATGAACAAAAAACAAATATTACATACTTCCGATAATTTCGTCTTTCAATGGGATATCATCATAAAAGTCCAATTATCGTAAATGATATAGTAAAACCTCGCGTCCGATAATGGTACAAAATAGTATATTATCCGTTTTAAAATATTATTTCTATTCCTGTACGATAATTAAACTTTTACAGCTATCCCCGAATAATCAATTTTCATTATCGTGAACTGATTGAGATCTTAATATGATGTATTATGGGTTGTAAAAAATTGTTTTTAACGTTTGAATTTATATTCCTTCTAATCCAGCCATATTCATCTAGTTTCATATCTCGTAAGATAAATAAGTAAATCAACTCAATTGAAAAAATCATCAATAAAATTTCGATACAAATTGGTAAACCCTGAGAAACTTCAACCTTTAGAATGGTATATAGGGATTTTTATTCGCGGATAACCCGGATTTTTTCGGGATCGGTCCGAATACCTACGCCAATTGTCGCGATGAAACCAAGGTATTCAACTTTTTCAAACAAGAATTTATATTTTCTCATGTTTATAGTTTATTCGGCACCGTAAAAAACGTCACAGAACCACGTAAACTTTCGTTGAATAATCCTATTTAATACTGAAAAAATAAATTAAAAGTTCGTTATAGTAAATCATACTAGACTTATTATAAATATCCGCTGTTATATAATTAATATACCTTTAAAACTAAATCAACGTTTTCGTTAACCTAAAATGGGATAATTAAATATTCGAATAAGCTGACAAAATACCACAAACCGTTAATTTCTCTTATTAAGCTATAACTCGAATATGGTAAAATCTGTTTGAATATTAAGCATTATAATTTATGTCAACATTCTCAATATACGTAGGGTTTTGCTAATTAAACATAAAGGAAAACAATTCTTCTTAAGATTATTATTAAAAGCTTGGTAATCAAAATAAAATCTCTATTCCCTCTCCCCCTCCCCCAGTTTTCAAATGAATAATATTGGCGTCATAATAGATAAAACGCTTATAGAAACTTGATCCTTATTTATAAAATCAGGAACTTAACGCCGGAATTTAAGAAATTGATTTCGTAATATCGAATATAACAGCCCCTATCATTTATTTGGTAAAACTGCATTCTCGTTCGATTTAATATAAATATAGTAATCAAACTTTCCCCGGTACGTGAGTAAAGCTATTATATTTTCTTCATTAAATGAAACGCAAAACTTCCCTAATTTGAGCAAGAAACACAACAAATTTTCTTCACTTTTACGACTATTAACAACGTCGACTATATGACTCGCTTCCATTCGTAAAAACCAATAATAAAATTAACTACAGATAACCTTACGTACACTATATCGTTCATTAAAATTATATCATCAAATTAATAAACCCTGATTTAACAACACCCCGAATATTACCTATCCCCAGGCGTATTATCTTTATATATATTACTCATTCTTTTTAATTATGAACCATTCAACGACTTATGCTGATGTTTGAAATTACTTATGAATATCGTATCAATAATATACCCAAGATTTTATCCCGCTTTATTTCGGGAATAATATATACTAATATCAGGTTCAACTATTTATTAATATTGACGCGAAACTTATCTATATAGTTAATTCGAGTATTCTGCCGTAACTCCAATATTATACCTAAATTCTAAAATATAATAGATAAACTTATTTTATCTTTAACCGTTAAGCCACAGCCGCTTTTACAATATAATAATTATTATAACTAAAATCAACTTCGGCCTACAGAAAACAAATGCTATTTGAAAGTATTAAAAACAAAAGATGAATTCTCGTTGATAACTGGTTTTATTAAATTAAACTTCTTTTTATTTTTCTTTACAATTATATCGTTAAAGTTATAGAATTCCTAAACGAAATTGGATTTCAAAGTCAAATTTTCTTAGTTACCGACAATAAAAAACCTTGATCAACCGTTTCGAATTCAATCGGAAGTACTTATAACAAAGGAAAATCCAGGCAAAATTTATAACCCTATCAATAATTCGACGAGTTACAACGTAAATAACGCTACGTAACCTATTTAATCCGACGTTTTTTTGCTGTTATCTACGTTACCCAACGTTTTTGATTTTAAGCTTATAGCTGTTAAATATTCTAAAATAAACAACTATGATTACTGCGATCTTTTAACGAAAATACCAAAATAACATAAACCACCGTAATAATTATATCTTTATCCGGTTATTTTACTTATACCAAGCCCGATAATCATCGATTAAAACGTTGCTTTTGATTCGAAAACTTTAACTAGTTGGCTAATTCATAATATTTCGATAAAACCGCGATAAAATCGATACGATCAACGTTTATCATCGTCAATTCATTTCGAATACATAAAAATATGGAAAAACGCAGATAAATAAACTTAACGGCCACAAACTAATTTAAACCACCCGCTTCAACAATCAATATTTCTAACCTAATAGTAAACAATACCTGTATGATTTTATCGCTTATAAATAATTCTTGGAATCTGACGAAAGCCTCATCCCGTACTTAAAGATCGTTAAAAACACCTTAATATAATCGAAAACCTTACTCGTATCGTATATTTCCTCGTATCTTTCAGCCTCGTAATATCCTATAATCGCGTGTATCATTGCAGACGTACAATAAGAAAACACGTAAAAAAAATATATATCGAACTTTGTCAATCCACTTTTTATCCGCCATTAGTATAAATTCGATTGTTTCGCGAGTTGCCGACTGCCCTAAAAGAATCTATCGAATTTCAGTTTGTCAAATCGCTTCCGGTTACTTCTAAACGTTAGGAAACCAGCCTCAATAACTGTTAAGTCAACTTTAGATTACTAAGTCTCAATTAGACTTAGGCTAAGTCAGATGTAAGGTCGAATATAAACGTAGATCAAACGAGTTATTATAATTACTTCATGTGGATATTACTATATTCCCTCATAAATAGTATATATATGCTAAGGAGCAATGCACTATATTGCAGGGTGCACTCCTGCAGATTGCACAATAACGTGTCACACTGCAAGCTGCACTCTTGCAAGACGCAAAGTGAATCATACATAGATTGGTTTAGAATGACTAATCCAAACCGACGGCAATGCGTGGAGCGGTCTAGAAGAAGTACTCCAAATTGATACGCTCTGCCTAGAGGGGTTATAAGCCCTCACCTGTGGCGTGTACCCCAGGATGCTTTTTCTAACATTAATATTTTACTATAACAATCCCAATTTTACGATGACTTTTTCAATACCTCAATTTCACGTAAACACAAGGATTTAAACCTTACCGATACTAATGAATAGCCGACTTGGTCGATTATAGATAGCGTGAAAAGAAAGATACAAATATACGTTAAATACCTATAATGAGAAGTTGTAACGGTTTTAACTGTTTGTGCTTTAACACTTCATTTTTATGAAAATTACACGTTGACGTGTACAAAAACTGTAGAACTTAGGTGATTTTAAAAAAGTAAACTTCAATACGATACTATTAACCCTTATTTAGCTCTTTATCTATTAAAAGCCCCATTACGCTACCATCAACCTTTATTTGGCGTTTTAACGTACCTGTGAACTTTTTGGAGAACGTTATATCACGTACCATACGTAAATTAAAACCACCAAGGTTCGAAACCCTTAGTTAGGATCTATTTGATTGTCCACAATCTATACCACTCGCAGAACACAGGAACGGTTACGATTAAAGTATCCAAACCGCTTTATTAAATTAAGAACGATTACAAATATACCAACCAAACCGATTGTTTTACCAAATTCGGCTACAACATACCAATTCGAACCGATTACCCAACACTGAATTATACGATTACACTTCCTTTGCCTTACCTATATTTTCCACGTTATCCCTATATATTTTAAGTTTAATAATTGTAACGCTCTAAGTTTTCCTAACTATTAGATTAATGAAACATTACTAAATGCCAAAAAAGAAAATTTGAAACGCTTAATTAGTTTGTAGTTACGTTTCTATTTACGTATTATTTGTAATTTACTTTTACTAACAAATTTAATTAACCTCATTTTAACCGCCTTCATTATTCAATTTACTCTACATTCGCCTTTTATACGAATCTTCATTCAATAATTGCACTAAATTACCAAGTTAAACTGTTTTAACGTACTAAATACATATGAAAACTACTATCCCTAATAACCTCGTGATACTTATAGCTATAGCTGCAAAGCCAATAACATTAAAGAAGGCTAACGCTTACTTTGAACTCCTAGTGGAATATATAGGAATCAAAAAGTTCATAATATACGAAATCGACTTAGGCCTTTAAGATAACACTATCTATTCTCTATTCGAAAATACTGAAACCTTAGATCGTAAATACCTATATTTTAGTGGTAATATTTCATTATTGGGTGAAAAAAATATAAAGACTTAACTTACTAAATAATTTTAGTCAAAGAAATTCGAGTTTGACGTTGGATATGTGGTAAGCAGTAAACTCTATCATTACCAAAGCCTTACGGATCCAACTATGGATTTGAGATATTAATACCGTAAGGGGTAGGAATGGCCGCTTTGTAAAAACCTTATTCGAAATAGCATAACTTATTAACGTACCGGACTAAGAGGATAAAGATTTATACTTAACGGAATTTTTAAAGGGGTATTACCTTACAAAGTAAAATAGATTATTGTTGAAAAGATGGGGACGAGGCATAAGACGATCTAGTTTTATATCTTTACCCCAAGTAAGGAGTAAAAACCCCGGAAAAAAAGAACGACCACAATCCTTATTTACCATAAGTACAATATGTAAAGGGACTGAGTCCGGAGCTATCGCTCAAGGCGATAGGATTCTGTCTATAAACCTCGATGAAGAAGAAGGAGAAGAAGCCCCTGCTAGGGAGCGGCTATGGAGCTAAGATGGTACAGCCATTTCCCCAGTCATGTGACGTGTCCTCGAGCAGCTCTATCCCTGCTTTGAAGCATCGCAGGAGCGAGTACAAATACCAGGGTTTGATTCCTGTTAAATATTCTCTAAGCACTAGTTTGTAAAATTACCCTTAAATATACCCCTATTGTTCCTTCCCATTTTTTTTTTAAAAAAATGTTGTAGTATAAGGCGCTGTAAGTATAAAAATGGTACGCGCGCTTTTAAAACAACACGCCTTCGTACGAAAGGAATTAGGCTAACGTTACGTAAAAGTGGATTTAACGCCCTCCCCTTCCTATAAATAATCCGTAAAGTCCTAATAACAAAAGATAAAACTTCTTTTTTAACCTTTAACTTTTTTATATAATGTTAATACTTATAGTTATTAGTATAATACTTATTCGTTTCGTAATTTTAATACTCACTTTACTTATCAACGTTAAGATAAATCCTTAGCTTGCTGTCGAGGTAAATAAAGTCATCTGAGATATATATTATATATTTTAAAGCTTGATGAATCTTATTAACAAGAATAAAGTTATTGTCCTAAAAGCTATTGATATATACCCTAACAAAACTCGAAAATAAACATATTTCGAATAATTTTATGAAGTAACATATAATTCTAGGCAGGTTTGCCAAGAAACTAAGGGTAAGTGGTTCTAATAGCCGCGAAATGGCTACTAACAAATAACTAAATACTACGGCTTAGTATCGCCTCTATTTCGTTAAAGCTACAAATCCTGGTCTTGGTTATACGTATACGCCACTCGATTCAAACCCGAATATAAACGAAGCTATTAAGGAGTTGTTGAAGGTGTATCTGGCGTTCGGCTTTTAAAACCAAGGTAAGTACACGTACTATAAATCGCCCCTAGGTATTAACGAGCGGTTAAAAAACGTATAAACTTAGGTGATCGCCGCTAAAAACGTTATAAGAGTACTTCGTGATACATAGAGTAAGGTTGATACTCGAGGCGAGGGGGGGGGGTTATACCCGTTACTTTTGTACGGTCTGGGGGCCTCCGAGCCATACAATTAATAAATGAGGAATATAGTGCTTAGGTAAGTTTTTCATAACCAGGTAAAAACTTAGCGGTGAGGGGGGGGGGCTAACGAGTCATTAGGGGGCGCTATTGAAAGTAATATAAAAGCTTATTACGGTTTCGGAGTGCATTGATATTAAGTTGAGTCGTATGGATGTTAAACTAAGCTAGGTTACTGAAATGGGTAAGAAAATACAAGGTAAAGTCTTGGACTAGGATTTTAGGGATATATTTAAGTAATTATAGACCCGGTTATTTTTGTTCGCTATTCATCTTTATGAATATTGGTACATTTATTTGTTATTCGCTTACTAACAGCTTATACGTCATTTCGTTTGGTGAAGTAAGGTATAAAATTATGTCCGCTTACGAGCTAGGCGCGAGGGCTTATCGTTATATTTAACTGGTCCGTAACCCGATTCAAAGGTGTTGAATGCTACGGTATTAAAGAAGTTTAAAAGCGGTTTTTATGTAAGGTATATATAACCTACCCGTTTAACTAAAACTTACCATTCCGGTTAATTATAAAGTCGGGTACATCCGACTTAAGGTTTTTTATGGGCCCGTAATATACTTTTGATTTGGTATTTTCGTTTCGCTTTACTATCGTTGTTTTTAACAGTTATTAATTGCGGTTAAAAGTCTCGAATTTACTGGCTTAGGAGATGATTCGAAGCGGCTCCAATGAGTTAATCTATATAAAATCGAGGATACTTCCCGCTCGGTACGTTAAGTTAGACAACGTAAAAGTTGATTATACTAGTTACTTAGTATTTGAAGTAAATTTAAGTTAACTTTTTAAAGAATTTATTTGGTAGATGGTTTTTAAGGAAAATCTAAACGTCGTTGCCGACTCTAAAGCGTTTTGAAGGGGAATACTGTTTATTGGAGTCTTTTTTTATACATTATTACGTAACTTTTATTACGGCTTATAAGAATTCCGTAACTTCATGAATTAGTTAAATAAAGTTTTTAACCCTTACGTGTAATTTCGTCATCGAAATAAAAAAAACTTTGTACCGGTTAAAAAGGATTAATATAATAATTATAAGTTATAAAAACCAGATTAATACCGATAGTCGTCGTATCCTTATAATTTAGTATTAATTAATTACTAGATAAGAAATAGTTTTTGTCGAGCTATATGTGAATGACGATTAAAGTTAAATACGTAAATTCTTTTTAATTTACGCGTTCGGTTACGCCGTTAGTTTCGAGGTAAAAAACGGTATTTGAACGTTACTTTAACCTAGTTGAATTTTAAAGTCTTTTTTGAAACCTATTGATCTAATTCTAATTACGGTCGTTAATAAGCGTATATAAAAAATCATAAAATAGTTAATCATAACTGAAAAAACATTCCGTATAAGCCTTAAAGTTCATAGTAATTATAGACTTAAGGGTAATGACTTTACTTAAACGGTCCGTAATAACTATAAAGTGCTCGTTTTAAAACCGTTCGGAAACTGGAAGGGGTTTAAAAAGCCCTTTTTGACGGTGTTTCCGATAGATTATACGGCTATAAACGTCATAATTACGGCAAAAGCGGCGGACCATACGATTTAAGCTTGGCTAAAAATACGTTTTAAAAAGGATAGCGATAGTAACGTCGTGGCTTAGGTAGCCGGTAAAATGCGAATCGTAGGTAGTTTAAATCAAAGCGATAGTAAACGAGTTGTAAATTGGTACCTCAATGCGGTTGTAAAACCTTAAAACTTTATCGTCGCTTACCCGGTAATTCGAAATTAAAACCTTTAATGTACGGTCTTCGTCAATACGGATATCCGTTAAAAAGTATCGGTCGCCTATACGTATCACACGTACCAAGTGCGGGTGACTAATATCGCGTATAATAACGATATCCTAATAAATTTAAAGGTCGACGTTGGTAAAAAGTTTACGTTTTTTCAAAATTAAGTCGATGATGACGGTTTACTGAGAGACGTATGTACGCGGAAGCGACTTAAAAGTAGACGATTCGGGACGTAATCACTAGAGTATTCGGCTTAAGTAACATGAGTCCGAAAACCCCTTAAAATATCCTAATTTCGTTGTATTAGTATATTGGGTCGTACGTAATCTGTTACATCATTATATATTGACTGGAATGAAAATTACGAAACACGATTAAATTAGTGGATTCTTCGTTCGAAAAGCCACCGTATTGTTATAAAGTATTCCAAGTTTTTGTAATCTTTTACGATAGTAAACGGGCGCATTATACCTCAGAGCTCCACGTTTTATGTTTTTAAATAGCTTATAATCACAAATAGCTCCTTATTGTAGATTTTGTAGTTATATTTGGCGGAAGATAAGTAACAGGAGTAATACGTTGCTAAAAGTAGGTTGCTATAGTCGTTACGTTAAAAAAGGCAGCCTTTCAGGGCCTAATTGAATCAGTTGGTTTCGAGGAAGGAATCGCAATTAGAATCCCATTAATCTAATACGGGTTCGAAAAAAAAACTAAACTTAAACCATTTGAAAGTGGGTTTTCTTTCGGGTTTTGAACGAAATAAAAAACTACTACGAATTAATTATAATAATGGTTAGATAATCGTTGAATAGTCGCGGATAAAATAACGATAAAAATTTACAAACCTTCAAAAGTCCCGTATTTCTAAAACCGTTGTAAAGGCTGTGTATTTCCGGATAACGCGTAGTTCTCTTTGGGTTTATAAAGAGGCCGACGTCGGTTACGATCACAAATTTTAAATTTTTGGTTTTTTAAATACCGAATTCCTATTTGAATATATTTCGATGAAGTATTGTAGCATTTCATAAGTAAAGTATTTATTTGATTTTAGTTATATAATCATAAAATATACCATAGTAATGAATGAGAATATTGTCGAGGTAAACGGAATGAAAATTATCAAGGAAAGGGTGTAACTAATTATTAATATACCATTAAAAGGTGGCGAAGGCGTTGAAAAGTTCAAAAAGAGTGATAAATTACTTAACGAACCCAAAATATAAACGCAATACAATTTTCAGTTTATTTCACTTTTTAATAAGGAGCTTATTGAAAGAAGTTTGAAGATTTCACTTTCTAAATTACTTAACTTGTAAAATATTTGTAAATGTTTTTTTAATAAAAGAATTCGGGTAACGATTTATCCTCGTAATAATATTAAGCTTATAATAATCGATATAAAATCGTGAACCTTTTTCGGGTTTATGTAATGAGAAGGACTAAAAAGCTCGCTAAGCAATTATTTATTCGAATATAACCTTAATTAAATAATTATGTTAACGTTTTACGTAATACGAAGAGCTTTTTACGCGATATACCATATAAAAAGCCTTACGATACTTTTAAAGGTTAGCTTTAGTTATCAGTATGAAAAGAGATTTCATAATCCGTTTTAAAACGGTAAAGGAGTAGTTTATCGGCGAAAACTTTATCGAATAAGGGTATCAATTACTTAAGATTAATAGGAAATTTGTCGTAATCGAAGATAAGTGATTTCGAGGTGAATATTCTGTTAATATCTTTAAGGGAAATGGCGGTGAGTTACGTGGTAGCGATTCGGTTTTTATGGGCTTTTGGGAAAATAACGTGAAATATAACGGCGCCGACCCTTTTCAGCACTTTTTAACGGGCTTAATCCTTAGCTTTCAAATAAAATAGTAACCGACTCGCCTTAAAAATAACATATATTTTACGACTTTATAAGTAATTTATTAATATTGTATTGAAAGTTTACCTAAAATAACGTCGTATCATAAGTAAATGATAATATAGGTTTATATCCGATAACGATATTCGTCGAGGTTAACGTTGAGTAAGGTTATAAAGGAAATAATTTGTCAAGGAAAATTAGGCATGTAAAACGTAGTTTTACCAAGTTATTGTAACGAAATAGAAAAACGAGGTAACTTTAAACGGTTGGTAAACTATATATTCGCGACGTTAAAGCATTTATACCTTATATATATTCAAACGTTAATGAAACGAAAAAAAAATATCAAGTAAATTTATTATTTAAAAAAGCCATTTTAAAGTTTGGATGAAGCCGTTAAGTCGAATTGAAATTTTGCTAACTTTTATACGTAACTATATACTATATTTACGTTTTTCCATCCTTAAAATCGATAAGGTTTTTAACTAAAGTGAAATGGATTTTTATAACGATTTTATCGTTAAAACCGTTTGAGCG
The DNA here is from genome assembly GCA_038502455.1 of Anisogramma anomala. Taxonomy (NCBI): domain Eukaryota; kingdom Fungi; phylum Ascomycota; class Sordariomycetes; order Diaporthales; family Gnomoniaceae; genus Anisogramma; species Anisogramma anomala. Next base: position 20,988,131 of record JASMMZ010000001.1, on the reverse strand, counting down.
TTACGCCGGGTCCTATAAGTAGGTACGGATCCGGTAACTGTTCTTTTCGTAACATAAGTATAACTCAAAGTCTTTATTGCGGGAAAGTTTCGCGTAATTAACCTAGGCGGCGCGTCGCTTAAAAACGGTTTAAATGGCATTTACGCTAGTTATGATAACATCGCTCTAGTTATTTTAAACGGGCGTCTTACCACCATTATTTCCATTGCAGGAGGCGCTTCCGATAACAACAATATTAATGCCGCCATAACGAATACTGGAATTATAAAAACGCCTGTTAACAAATTAAATACGGGCGATCCATTTATGGTAATCCGCCGGTACATCGAGGGTAAATAACATATTAATAAGTATATTACTAATGTTTCCTTTCAAAATATCTAATTTAACGGGGGATTTCCAAGTTATATCGTCGGCTTTCGCGAACGAAGCCTTTTAAACATTAAAAAACGTGAAATAGTTTACGAACTCCCTATTTTATATTCTTAAGTTCAACGATGATTATCTTAGCTGCGGTAGGGTCGTTAAAGTATATGTAAAATATAGTTATAAAGGCGTCGTGATCGTTAATATTGCCGTCATTTTGATGGTAGAAGTAATTTTTATAGCGGTTTTTATGGGGCCTTTTAACTGTTAGCAAAAAACGTAAAATTGGTTTTTGAATACCGAAAATCGTAGCTTAATACTAGAAAACCTAACCGGCTAATGAAGTAATTTACGTTTAGGTAAGTCACACCAGTTAAAAGGGGCGCTAATATCGTAATCGAAGTTAAAGGAGTTGTCGTTATTTAAGGAGTTAACGCGGTCCCTGGGAAAAAACGATATAATAACAGTATCGTTCGCAATGTACGTAGGGGAAACGTCCTAAATGAAAAGTTAACCCAGAGATTGAACTGTGTCGGCAGCTTCGAGATTTCGAAACATATTTTTTAAAGCGTTTAATATATTAATATTTCGTTATTTCAAGTTTAAAACGAATTTGCGAACAACTTAATCTAGCTCGATAAGTTTTATACGTAACGCATCAGTAAATCGCTCGTATTAAGTCGTAAAGTAATTGTATTAAATCGTTAAAACGTTTTAAAGTTACTTCCTAACACTTATATTAAGGAATTACTTCAAGTCATAAGGATTTAAATTCACTAGGTTGGAGGATAATGATATAGCCCTATGTTATAACGGCTGAAAAACAGCTAAAATAACGTTGAATGAAAAAAATCTAAATTTATATATAAAGGAACTAAGCTCGGAGCTGTCGTTCAAGGTAATCGGATTCTGTTTATAAATCTCTATGAAAAAGAAGGAGAAGAAGCCCCTATTAGGGAGGAGAAGCTATGAAGCTAAGATGGTACAGCCCTTTCTCCATTCATATGACGTGTCCTCGAGCGGCTCTCTCCCTACTCTATAGAATCGCAGGAGCGAGTAGAACTACCAGGGTTAGATACCTGGTAAATACGAGCCAGTCAATAGCCTGTAACACAATACACTCTTGCACCGATAAATACTATAAAAACAAACCAAATACTAAACATTTTCTCGAACGATAGAAATAGCTTAATCGGCTATAATGGAATCAATTAAAATACTGGAAAAAGCCCGATTAACCATGGAAAAATCGATCAAAACACGGAAAATAGCTCGGCCTAGGAATTGACGAACGGCGTAAAACGCTAATTCGTACCTTACGAACTAATATTCGCTAATTATAACCCTTACCGTAACTTTTTACCACACTGTTTTCCCACTAATAAAAACGATCTTATGAAGTTGGCTAACTTCGTTAGGTTTTAGGATAGAAATGACAACTTTAATGGTAAGCCGTACGACGTACTTAATGATAAAATACGCGTTATGTTTAATACATATAAGAGATTGAATATTAAATCACGTTAATTTTATATTATTTTATCCGGTATATTGTCCGGTTTAGTCAAATTATAATATATGTATTACTTTATTTAGGTGGATATATTCGCAGAGTATTATAATAATTTCAAATCACATTTCAATACAGAGATTAACTACAAGCTTTAAGATAGTAATTAGACCAATATAGCCTGGGAATTCTTAAATTTCAATAAGAAAACTCTGATAAAAACCTATAGGAAATTCTTACCACCTTATTGGCCAAGGTCCGGAAATGTTAAGTAGCATTTGGACCGGAATATAAGGGTAATAAACTATTTATACAAATAGTAATGAAAGTTTCCCGCGGAAACTCGGACTTCGACCTTAAATTTTTTTAAATCGGAAAAAGACTTGGAGGCTTTCTTTATAAGCTTTCAAACATTATTTCAAACTTTTATATCCCGACAGGTAAGCTTCGAATTAGTATTCGTAACCGAAAAAGCTAAGGGCAAAGGTTAATTTACTAAATCAAACCTCGTCGAAATAATGTATCACGTCCTAGATAAAAGGTTTCAAGTATATGCGAAACAAGGTAATCGCCTTAAATATAGTTATTAAAGAAGTATATTCAGGGTGGAACCCTGTAAATAAAAGGTAAAGTAACTATAATCGAAGACGATCCTACAGTTAGGGATAACATAAAATACGACTACAATAATACTAACGAAAGGGAATACGAAACTCCGCAAGTTTGTAAAAACGCTGTATTGTTAACGGCAAAGTCGGCTGTTGGTTTATAAACTACTATGTTTAAAAGCGAATTCGGATTAAACGACAATTCTCGACTGAATATATATTTAACGATGGGAAAAAAACATATTTTGTAATATACGTAACCAAATACAAAGGAAATAATAAAGAATTCAACGCCTTCCCATAAGAAAATACATTTGGAGATAGCGATTTTAAATATAATGATACCGACCTATCAGTCCGAAACCATAAGACCGCTTAATATATCTTTTCCAGTCTATAAAACGCCTTCTTTAGGTATATTACAGGTTAAGATTACGTAAACAAAATGTTTGAAGCTAACATAGTGCTACAATTTATGTTTTTTTAACAAATACGGAAACATGTTTTAAGTTATATTATCTAATACTCGTGCAACCGAAATATTAACGGCCGGGAAACGATAATTCGACGCTTTTATAACGAAATTTCCGAAGTTTTAATTAAACAAATAAGAAAACACTGAAAAATCCTGTTTAATAAAGGCAAATCATTATCGTTCGTAACGATCGTTATGAATACGCAATTCGAACCGGTTAAGTTATATGTAATAGATTTTAAAATACAATTTCTACTCAAATCAACTATACATAAATAAGTTCGAAATTAAGGTCCATAATACGATTGAATAATTTATCCGCACTTTATACGGCGTATCTATACTGATTTAACTTAAGTTCAGCCATATGTGATTTTTACCAGATTTACGTATAATTAAGGCTATTTACTTAACTTGGTAGGAATTATAGATTTAGCATCGATGATTCAGATACTTGGTTACAAAACGCCTTTTACGCCTATTTTACGCTATAGGCTATATGAATATAGGAAATAATGTACTTAAAATTATCACAAAGTTTTTTTTACAAGTGCCAGTTATATTTATAAGCACCACAATGGTTTTAATTCCGCTTTTAGGACGATATGGACTTTAACTACGAAGTAATTATTCATATTATACATTTAAATGGCTAACCCATCCTTTATACCGTCGATGTAACAATATCATTCCAAGCCGCCAAATTTACGCGAAACGCTTTCACTATAAACTGTTCAAAATCGTTTATTAATTGCTAGTTAAAAGTTTACGTCGGGTCTTCAAACTGGATTATATACGACGTTAATACGGCTTTTCAATTCCACCGAGTGGCGTACGAAGGCTTGAATAACCAGCAACGAGTGTAGGTAAATTTTAATAAAAGTCTTATGGGGTACTAAGATGTATAAGCCATATTACGAATCGCTTGAAAAAACGTATATAGTATTATCGACAAAACTATAGGGTACCAATTCTAATGAATTTATCCTTTAAATAACGATTAACGCCATTAATAACACTTTTAACCCAATTAGGCTTGTCTCTACGCTCCTCATTTCTAATACCTACCCAAAGATCCATATAGATCTTGCCTTTTATCGTCTACAATATAAAGGGTTAATACTGTGGTGAAGGCCATAGCAGCATTAAATTCCCTACAGATTCAAAATATCGTATCCAAAGCGTTAGTTATAATAAATGATTTATATAAAACTAATGTTCTGAGTTTACTATTGCAATTTAAAGTTTTGGTTCGGAAAACAAAGGATAGATGTATTAGCTTTTAAAAGATCAACGTATTTAGAAGCTATAATGTATTCATTAGTTTGACAAATAATATAAGTTCGTTTCTCTGAATAATGGTACGTGAATACAAAAGAGAGATGAAAAGGAACGGCCCAAAAATCTCAGGATAAATAAAACCCAAAACGAAATACCCTCCGGAATAACGAATTTAAACCGAACCTAACTTTAGCTTTTCCCCAGAAACACGATTTCCGTCCGACTACTCCAGACAAAATCGGCCCGTTTGTACCAAATTTACCAAAGCCCTGCCACTGAAGGCGCCCTTTCAGCTCGAAACCTTGAAAAAAAAAACCCTAAAAACTTTGATATAAACTCTTTTATCACGTAAAAAGAGATGGCAAATCGTAAGCTAAGCCTAAAGCTCCGCAACGAAGGTATTATCCCTATCCCAAGTGACCTATTTAAGCAATGTACTTAAATAGAGATTTTAGCCTTAATAAAACAAGGCTTATTTAGTTTCAAACGTTTCGACCCGGCTATTTACGGTATTTATAGGATTTTTTTTAATCAGTTACATCTACGAAGTTAAGAATTAACCCGGTAAACCTTACCAAAAAACTCTTTTGTTCGTCAAGAGATATAACAAAGAAGCTAAAAAAGATATTATAATGTAATTAATTACGTTACAATTAGCTAGTCATCGCTAAATTTCTATATTAGCGGTTTCCTTTAACGTACTGTATAACCTGTATATCGAGCTTGAAAATATAATAGAAACCTATAGATAAATTAAGAAACGGATTAAACGATGAATTTATACTGATATGCCAAAGATCACAGGTAATATTACCCTTCCAAAACGATCTTACGTATTATAAAACCATTTTCTGTTTTATTTGAAGCCAGTATTAATTGGTTTATCAATTATTAAAGATACCATAAGGAACAACTAGGAATAATTAGTTCCACCTTCGACCCGTGTCTATTGGTATAGACCACCCGTTCGGAAGGTTTTGTATTAATAGGCATGCAAACGGACCACACTTTAAAGTTATATAATACCTCTCTTTCTGTATCTAAAGAGAGGAAACTTTGAAAATCCGGCTTTAAAGTGAAGTCTAAGAGGTTTACAATAAAGGACTACATAATTGATTTTAATAACGTTACCATTATCCTTCTGAACAGCGTTTTAAGCCTTCCTTAAAAGGGATAACTAGATATAGTTGCTTTTGTCGTTTTGAATAGCATAAAACGGGCCGACGAATACAAATGCCAACGAGAATGTGGCGTTTAGGTTGCTATTATAAAATAACTAAAGGTATAGTTTAATCTCTTTCTCGCCGCGTGATTTTAAATCGACCTACGAAAGATAAACATAAAACGTTTAATAAACGTTTTTGATAGAAAATACGTAATTTCAAGCGCGGTTTATAATTTATACCATTGAATATACGTATTGTAAAACTCTTTGTTTTAACTATCAATCTCTCCCCTAATAATCACGACTGTAACTATTAAATAAACTTATTTCTTGTTTTCGGTAACAAAATACTAGCTCGGAACGGCTTTACATTCCATGGAAAAATTCTTTATCATAGTTTTACAGAATATAAGAGGGTTATAAAGATCGTTTTGGCTTTCGAAATCTATGGTATAGTTGAAGGCATTGGTTTAGATATTACTATAACGATGACGGTTCGGATAATTATTTTTAACCTTGGCTTACACTCTATACCCTTCATCGTGTGTATTAACTTCTTTTTACTTTATAAATACCGGGTTGAATTGGGTGTTACAAACGAAAAAAGTTTTATGGTCGGTATTATAGCTTTAAGCAATTTATATAAACACCGTAAAATCGAATAAATAGGGTAAATCGTTGGAAAATCTAACCTATCCGATATAATAACTAAAGCTATATCAAACGGAGCATTAAAAATACTTACATCGATAAGTATACTGTTTTAGGGGGTTATTAGAAAGGTTTGGCGACCCTAATAAACTATTATAAAAAATTTCGCTATTTAGGATCGATTTGCATTACATTATTTGTACCAATCCACGATTTGTGCTTTTGTTTAGCCTTACTATTTCGTACCATTTCTAATATTTTAACACGCTTTGTTTTATATGCCTCGACACGACGAAATTTTCTATTCGTTTTTTTTTTTCTGTTTCATTTTTCTATTCGCGCCGACCCCCAGTTTTACCATTGTTTCTATTTACGATATTACACCGATCTTAGCGTATTTCCTCTTTTTGTTTTTTTGTATTTTAGGTTATATCTGTTACGTTTTGGAAGCGATTGTTTTATAAAGAGCTGTAATATTATTTTGTAGAATATTGTATTATAGCTGGGTACGCTTGCCCGCCCTTAGAGGAATTTATTCATTATTAAAGGGAAAGAGCGACGCCGTTGCGTTTCCACCGTTTTCCCCGTCGATTTTCCCCTTTTTGTTGGCGCTACCGCTGTTACCATTATCAACGTTATTAGCGTTAATAAGGATATGGCCTTACGTTTTATTAGTTATACCCTTAGAAAAAGGTATAGGGGAGAGATTACTCTCTTTACAATAATGTGCGATAACGTCGTTAAATTCGTTTGCATAATACATATGTAGGCCCCGTTTACAGGCGGTAATGGCAGCTGTCATCTCCTCAAACCTCTGGTTGGCGCTTATTATTAATTAATATCGGCTTATTTTAGTTATTTGTGGGCGCGATCAATTTTCGGATCGTACCGAACAGTATATTTTATTGAAGGAAAATTTTGAAATTCAGTTTGAATTTACCAAAGAGTCGGTAGGTGCGTAATACAACTTCGGCTTACGGCCCTAAAACCACTAAAACGAAGGTATAAGAGTAATTATTACGTTAATAGCAATGATAACGGGCCAAACCACCCCTGTTTTCGTAGTAATCGTTAACAGATTTACCCGCGGCCGCAAACGCGATACATGACACGTAAGGTGTATTTATTAGTAGCCCGGGGATACGGACCCGGGTTCGTTGCTTTAACGCCTTACGCATTAAAGAAAGTTTTGAGGCGCATATTAGCGGAATAGAGCTCGAAGCGGCGAACCAGATTAGCCTCGTGTTCTTTATCTAAAAGGAAAAAAATTAAAAGTTTATAAACGGATAAACTTAGGATATATGTACCTTAACGTAATTACGTTAAGTTACGTTTATATCGTAAAAGAGTCTTTACGGGTAATAGGGGTTTTACCCATGGGGAAAGAGTAAGGTTTATAACTTTAGGAGCCTTTTATTCCTCCCTTTAGGAACTGGAAAGGGGGAGGGAGAGAGAGGGGAGGGAAAGGTGGCGGCGGCAGTGGGAGAAGGAGTGGAGGCGGCGGTAGAGGTAGGCGGAGCCGATAAGGAGGAGGAGGCGGCAGCGGCGGGTAGCGGCGTAGTGGCAGGCGATGGGGTGGCGGCTATGGAGGATATTGTGTCAGATGATGTTGGGCTGGTGGAGGCGGCGGCGGCGGTGGCGGCGGCGGCGGCGCGCCGACGCTTTCGTGTCAAACGGCGCCTTATCGTCCTATTTTGGTACGGTATTTATTTGAAGGAAAGATTTATATATGGGTATTAGCCATAAACCTACGTATTAGAACTATTTGGTTTGGTAAAATGAAATAAAGGTTAAATTGGAGTGGGGATTTGTATCGGCTTAGATTACGCGCCTTTAAAAGAGAAAGAGAAAAAGTTTTACTTAAAGCGATAAGAATATATTTTCCATCCTAACCCAATACGTGATTTCATAATTATCTTTACGTAACTACTCCTACGTAATCACCCTTTGTAATATTTACGTAGTTACCCTTGTTAAATACAAGAAACGTTATTACTAATTATATCGCCCCTATTTTAGTTAAATTAACTACGACGGAACTAAAATTACCACTATAGCCAAACCTCATTAATTCCAACCGAACTATAACTACTACCGCGGCCAAATCTTATTAATATTAGCAGAATTTGCTAATTTAAATATTTTTCAATTAATATGGTTATAATACTGTTACTACGGAAACTATTAATTTGGACGTTTTGTAATTAGTATTATAATAATATTATCATTATAAAACCTAATGGTTTAAACCTTCGTAACCACAACTATATTGTTACTATTAAGATATAGTTACGGAGTATATAAAGAAAAAAGAAAAGATTTCTTGTGTAGATATTACTATATACGCTTATAGATAGTATACATAAGCCAATATGTAGTGAATTATATTGTAGGATACACTCCTGTACAGTGTACGGTAACGTATTACGCTTCAGGCTGTACTCTTGAAACACGTAAAGTGTATTATGCATAGACCGGTTTAGAATAGCTATTCCAGACCGACGGCAATATTTGGAGCGGTCTAGAAAAAGTACTCCATAGTAATACGTTCTGGGTAGAGGGATTGTAAGCCTTCACCTGTGGCGTGCACCTCTGAATGCTTCTTTTTGTATCAATCTTTTACTACAATAATACCAATCTTACGATTGCTTTTATTAATACCTTAGTTTCACGTGAACCCAAAGCTTTTGACCTTACCTACATTATAAAATCAATACAATGTAACTTGTATTATCATATAAATGAGATATATCGGCCTCAATTCGCCCCGAAAAGGGAGGAGGTATATCTACAAAGACGGAAAACGACGTATTGGCCGACGGTATATCCGCTTTCATAACGTTAAAATATAATGTAAAATTATTAATATTTACCATCTATCCGTGTACTATAGTTAGTATTCTTCGAAAAAGAATCAAATTAATTCATACTTATATATTATAAGAAGATCTATTATAATATATCAAATAGGTGACAAATGAAGTAAACTATTAAAATACAAGAAAAACTAAAAAAACGCTGTAATAAACCTTCGTATTGAACTTATATACATAGCCTGTATACAGCCCGTTACGTGACCTCGCACTTGATGCCTTCAAACTACGCCCGGACTGCGCCCGGGCCGCGCCCAAACTAGGTACCACATATTCTGTTACGTGCACAGTCACGTAACCTATAGACTTCATAGCCAATGGCCTGAGTCCATAACAAAGATTTTATAGAGGTTCCCACATTTTCCTATCTCATAATATACAAGAATTTTATTTTATGACGGCAATGTAAGTATATCGATTATCGTAGGGCCGTTTTTGGTATTAAGGGCATTATTAATTTAAGGACGTGCCGATTCCTTTCGCAGTTTTTTTTAGTGTTTCTCAGTAGGCTATAACTTTTTTCTATGTACTTTCTGATACCAGGGACTTAATTGTCAATCGTAGGTACGATTTCAAAAGCCATAGCGTCTGTATTAGACTGTTAAAGCCCATAATATTATTTAAGCCTTTTACCGTAATTAAAAACGTGCCTCCCAATCCGTAAAGCCTTTTATCTTTAAAGTTAGGATGCTATACGCATTATGTCGTAGCGTGTGAACTCTTTCGACCTTTTTAATGATTTAATAAGCCTTAATAGGTACCTATTTTCACTAGATTTCCATTATTCTAGTGTTCATCTTGAACTCCGCCATTATATAGTTAGTGGTAGTATCGTAGACAACGATGTTAGGTAGACCTAAATTCGTGTTAATTAACAGTATCTTCATTCTTTCTTATTTACATTATGTTTATAAGGACTTTAGAAATTAAAATCTGTAGACAGTATTTACGAAGTAAATAATATAAAAATTTGGCTTATCATTCAAGTAAAATATATAATTGAAAATCTTATAATTAAAGTCTTAGTCGTGTTCAAGTACAAACTTAAATTATAGGGGGGGTTAGTTATACATATTGTATTGGTGGCAGAGATTTTGAATAGCTTATAGAGTAATATATTCCACGCCTTCGTGCGTTACGGATTTGAAGACTTTATGTAGCCTGTCGACTGCTAGATAAATAAAACGACAGTATAATTGACGCATTTATAACTTCGTTAGATTTAATACCGTTGCCTCTAAGCCCTAAAGATGGAATTATAAATGCTCCCATTTGATGAAGAAGGAAAACTTTAAATTGGTTTTCACCAGTTTATCTGTGTTTACGTCGAAGTTACCGCCGAAAGTTTTTATGTCTTCCAAAAAAAGGAAAAAAAAGGGTAAAGAACTAGAAGATATGGAATGTAATTGACTCAACCATGGTTTGAATAACTGTTCTTTCTATTAATAATAGTTGTTCGCATATATCGATGCCAACTTGGGCTTTATTGGCATTTTGACCATTAATCTCCGTAACACTAGATTTTCTTCTCTACAATATTACGTACTGTGAATAGCTTCCTATTAAGTACCATTCTGCTATTGTATTTGGCATAATACTTTGAATAATGCGGTTCATTGAACGATTGCGAAGGTTAAATATATATAATATTTTAGAGGCTTAGAAACGATAAAGGTAAGTGTTTTAGCCTTTAAATAACATCAAAAAGCGTGATCATCTAATTATTAGGCTGCACTAAGGGTAATGTTTTTATATTACGTAACTTACTTAAGCGTATCATTACCGTTTAAATCTTCTTTGCCCTCGTAATTTACAATAAAATTGAAGTATTTTTACTCTAGGATAGTAGAGAATTAAAAGTAATATATCGCCTATTATTTGTAAAGTTGAGCCAAAGGGGGTCGGGTTAACCAATAACCGGACTTTCATAAATTGAATATCTTTTTTTGTTATTATAACAATAACTCATATGAATAACAGCTTTATTCAAGTCTTGTTCTAGTTAGCTTTAACGTAGTTGTAGTTTTGAATTCGAAAGTTTTAGACTGGATTTTAAATGCAATGGTTACTAGTATTTACAATAGACGTAATATATGATTACGCGGTCTTTTTTTTTTTATATTACGAAATTTATTAGTTCTGGAGTATATACCAAGCAATTTTGGTGTATATGTTATTACATTTGTAAGCGAGGACCGTATTTGGCTAAAAAAAGCTTTTACAGGTGGCTTCTGGACATTATAAGGCGTATTCAAACTCGTTTAAGCCCGTAATTATTACTTGCACTTGTTTGCGAAACGTGACCTCGCTAGTATACGCTTTTCCTATTACTTATTAATATAGTATTAATTTGTTAAGTATTTGGTTCAGTATATTTATTGGTATTTCCTTATTTTTTGTGTTAGCTATTATCGTTATTTACCTACTCGTAGCACAATTCGTGTGGTATTACGTAAATTGGACATCTTGTTCGAAGTAGCTTTTCATATTATTGTAGATTTTGCAAAAGGTTTTTGCTTGCGTTATGAAAGTTAGGTAGTAATATCTAGCGTAACTTATGAGGATTTTATGAAATAGTGAGTAAAAATTAGAATGAGAGACCTTTTTCCACTATCAGATGTTTAAGAAATGTATTATCTTGGTTTCTTAAAGGTTGTAGCGCTTTTCGTTATACTTTTCTGCGTTATTTTAGACCATCGCGAAATTTGTAAAGATTTCATAATTAATGTTCATCATTTTGATAGATCTGGAGGGAAGTTAGCGAAAGTTTTTCCAGTCTTTAATGGTATTCTATGTTGCTAAGTTAATCCGTGAAGTCTTCTAGTTACGATAATGGCGGTAGTTGTTAATTTCCTAGCCCAATGAATAAAGTCCTGTGGTAAGATTTGTGGTAATTCTACACGTATAAGCTTACCTACCATGAAAAGCTTTATTTTAAGGTATTTAACGATTTTGAGGTGAATATCAAGTAGTAAGAGGGACTTGGCCGTAAAAAAGTTTCTACGGAATTTGACGATTTTGTTTCATTAACCGGTGAATAGTGCCAAAGTCGATACTTTTTGCCGCGTTGGCGGCCATAAATTCACGAATTATGCCGCCTTTAAGTGTGTACTCCGCGTTGGTACTAAAAGAAGCTGTGCTTCCGAGAAAATTAATAAGTTCCTTATCGTCGGCGTATCAAGAATTAGTGCTAGCGGGGAAATTGAAGGCTTAATGTAACTAAGGATTAAAGGGAGGTTCTTTCGAACGCGTGTAAGGGATTTAAGGGTTTTTAACGCCCTTTCCTTTAAAGTGTGAGTTTTTCGGTCGTTTATTAAGTTAAATCAACTTAAAAAGAGTCTTTATCATCTTAGTGAAGTTTTTATCCAGTATATATACCCCTAGTTATTTTTATTACTTTTTTAGCTTAAACTTAATTCTTTTTTAAATCTTTTCCCGTATGTTAATATTCTAGTTGCTAAATAATTCAATGTAATTATGGAATGTTCAATTGTTACAATTAAAGTCGTTACCGTCTTTTTAGTTTAGGATTAAATAGATGAAGAATTTAATCCTATGCCTTTCGGTTAAATATTCATTGACATTTGGCCTTTCAAGTTTGTTATTGTAGTTTTTAGAAAAGAAGAGTACAAGGGCTTTAATTGACTCCTTTCTAGCAGAGTTGGTGATGACTTTAAAGTAAATGTTTACGGTAGCTATTTTAACGTTTTGACTAGGGTAGAATGTATAACTTGGTGTTTTAGACGAGTGGATTTGGTATTTTGGTATGAAGTTGCGTAAGAACTTGGCGATTTAACGTAAAGTCGTGCAATGTGACTTTGTTGGCGCGACTTGATAATTTTCGGTATCTTCGTTTATAGCAGCGATATTAACGATTGAATTAGCATAGAAGAAGTGAAAAAAATAAACTTGTAGAAAACTTGGTTTTTAAAGCAATGTTTTGGTGAGAAGGGTAAGGTTAAGAATCGTTTATTGTTGGTGGGGCTGAAAAGTTCAAAGTTTTAGGCTGTAGAACTTAGTTGTTTTCATAATAGTAACACTTGTAATAATAATAATTTAACCGTTTAGCAAATTGTCAGTTAGAGACTTTTTATTATCAATTTTAACGCTTTTAAAAAAGGATTTAGTAAAGATTTCTTGGTGTTTTCAACAGTAATACAGTCATTACCCCTGGTTTTCCGTGAAAACTAATATAGGCAAAAGGTTTTCTTTACTTACTGCCGTGGAAACTAACGTAATACTAAAGGCCTTTCACAAAAATATTTCCTTTAGCCTAGCCGCCGTTTAACATAGAACGTAACCGGAAAGAAGCTTCTTTTTTTACCTAGCTAATCTGTATTAAACCTAATAATAATTGATCAGTGTTGGTAGAACTTTATCGTTATAACGTAGTCGATTCGATTGGTTGATATAACTGGTGTTATATTGAAAGTGGTTCATGTCTTGTTCTGGGTTTGGCAAACCGCTAGCCAGTTTACACAGCAATTTGTATGGCTAATTGCTTGGTCTATGCTCTAGTCTGAAGTGGGCGCATACTGTGCTTAACTTGCAGTTCATACAGTAGACCTACAAAACAATACACTTAACTTGCTGTCAGTATAGTAAAATTTAATATAGGTAAAGTTGACTTACTATACTGCAATTACTACTATTCCAACAAACGGGGTATTAAGTATAGTATATAATTTACTTCGATTTACGTTTTGAAGTAGTATAAAGTGTTCATTAACAACCTTATTTGCTATAAACCTATCATCTTTAAGTATAATAAAGGAACTTATATAACTGATTTGAAGAAAATTAAAAAAAGTAATACCCTCCTCTTTCTATATTAGATAGCTCAGAGGGTAGATACCAATGAAGTAACGAAGGTGGTAGTATTGATTATGGTATTGATGGTAAGAATGCGTCATAGAAGAAATCTAAATTTTTACTATAGGGTCAAACAAACAAGAAAGACGAAGTATCCAAAGTTGAGTACAGACTATATGTAATTCTTATACTTGCAGGAATCCTTAGTTAATTGCATTAACCCCTAAGGCCAGTACAACTTTATGTGCATTGGCGGTCTGGATTCTAGGTCAAGTCTTCTTGTTGATTATATTACCTTAGCCTACCGCATGTATAGTCAATGTAATACATGTAGGCGAGGTTTTTGTTGTCGTTATTAAAGTCGTGTCTAGAAGTATGTACAAGTTGAATTTGGTGCCAGTATTATTATAGTCGTAAACGAGAACCGTAATGAATAAAAAAAGCCTTTACAGGTGGTGTTAAGATATTGTAAAGTATATATTTTTTGTAATCCGTATGAACTTGTTTCATTCGTTAGCGTACCGTGCTCCCATTAGTTTCTACTTTTCCTCTAGCTTATTAGCAAAGGATTAGCATATTCAACTTTTAATCAAATACGTTTATTTGGGGTTTCAACTTTTTCCTATCATGAAATGAGTAGGGGCATTTGTTAATGTTCCCGTTTATATGATACTGTGTGTTGTTAATATTATCATTAAAGTGACTTTGAAAATTATACTCAATCTCTCGATATCACTACTAATTTATTCAGTATTGAAGGTAGCTATCTTCGGTTTAACCGATAAGAATATTAGGAAATTACTAATAAAAGTGTTGTAACTAAAGTTTTTATTTAGTGGTAAATGTTGAAAAACGAAAATAATTTAATAAGAAAGAGGTATTACCACTGATCTTTATATTTCTTTTTCCCTTTTTAAATCTTAATGAAAATCGTTACTGCCGCATAATCCATATTAATTACAGGAATATCTCGAGGAAGAAAAGTGATGAAATGGTTGTAAATATATTTTGTATCTTTTTACTAGTGGTGTTAGGACAGGTGCTGATATTGGTAGGTAGGATAGTTACTTTTAGTAAAATTTGAAGGGAAAAAGCCAATGGTTGTGCTTACAGTAGGCTTACGCGTAAATTCACTCTTTCTTTATGACTGGTATTGTTGAAGGATTTGTTGAAACTGAATGTATTAATGAACTTGAGGATTATCGTGAGGTATTTGGTAATAATCTTCTTGGTGTTAAGGGGTTCTCTAATATTTTTTACTTGATTAATTGGTAGACTTAAGAGTGACCATAAATTTCAGGATTCGTTACACGTTGGTTCAATTGATTCCTTACAACTAGCGACAGTTACACAATAAAAGTTTTGGGTAAAAGGGGTTAAAAAAATTATAGGCTTAGATGTAGCCTTAAGAACGTATATTTAGCTGTTAAAAGATATCATTGCCTACCATACTTTTACTCTTTTTATGAATTTATTAACAATCTTGATTCGTAGTATATTTGCACAGTGTTTCAACTAGGCTGTTATCCTTTTAACTTTGAAAGACAATACAATTTCTTATTTACATACGTTAATCTTGAACATAATCTTAACTAATACTTATTTTTTTTATATATTCAAACTATAATTCTTATAGAACTCGACAAAATCGTATAAGCTCTCGATGCCTGAGTTTGAATGGTTATAGTTAAGGTCGAAAATGAAGTATCTGACGTAGTTGGTTATATGTTCAGGGGTAAAGTCTTCTTCAACCTTTATAAATTATTAGTTGTTATCAAACTGCTTAATGAAGATGATTCCGAGAGCTTCAATTGCTTCCTTTCTGATGAGCTCGGTAACGGTATTAATTTGGACATCTTTCAAAGTTATCATAACGAAGATTGAAGAGTATAAAGGGGGAAAGATTGATGTAGGAGAGTAGATCGTAGGTTGTTCGTCGTTAAAGTTCATATTTGTAGTTGAAGGTCATAGAACTTGGTTGTTTTACGATTTGAAATTTGTAGGGGTAGTATTCACAATAGTACTGACTTGACCGTTTGCCAACTTTGGTAATTTGACGATCTTTGAGACTTTTAGGTGGTCAATCTCAACGCTTTCTCAATTAAAAATTTCTTGGTATTTTTGTTAATAGTGATACCATCGTCACTTTCAAGTGCTGATAAATAGTAGCACACTTAAAAAGATTCTATTTTGTCCCCTATTAACAGCAGGCGTAACGAAAGTAGCCTTTCGCAAAAATCTTCCCTCTACCTTGCACAATCGTAAAGCGTAACCGTAAAATAACTTCTCCTTTTACCTAATTATCTATACTACACCTAATAAGCACTAATCCGTATTGGTAAGCCTTTATCGTTGCAACGTAGTCGATTCGAATCGTGGTCGACATAACGGGTGTATTACATTAAAAAGTAATAATATATTGCTTCTACGTTTGGCAGACCGCCAGCCAGTCTGCGCACTACTATGTATGGGCAACTGCTTGGCCTGTGCCCTACATTGAATTGGGCACTCCCTGCAATTGACTTGCAGTCAATACAGTCAACCTGTAGTCAGTACAGTCAGCTTACAGTCAATACAGTTGACTTGGCTGTACTGCAATTGACTGCTGTTCCAACACCCTTTTCAATTCTTGAATTCGCGGTCCTCCTATCTTCGTCCCCGCCGCCACGTATCGGATTCCACTCACGTTGGTCAGATCGTGACCATCATAGACAGTCAAACCGGTTCCATATCTAACACGATTCATTCGCGCCCAGGTCCTGAAGCCAAAAACAGGTAGCGGCGGCAAATATAGGTGAAGTCACTGATTTTCGGTCCGTGGTGGGAGACACAGCGGTCGGTACTCACAACCAATGGCTGCTGTGACCTGTCGAATGGACCAACCTCCAGCGACTCAATCCTCCACCCCACCTGCTCAGCAACCGCAACTGATATGCAGCTGTTATCGACCCACAGCGCCGTAGGCGTCGCCATCGAGTAGTACCTGGCCATGGCCGGGTGGCTTGTCCACCCCCACAGCGGCGACCACGACGCACCTTGTCACCGAGTCCAAATCGCAGCTGTTGTCAGACAGCTGAAAGTTTTTTTCCTCGCAGCGAATCTTTGAAAAGGGCCTCAGGACTTCTAACGGGAAGTCTTCGAAACTTCAGAATGGAAGAGGATTCAGGTACCCAAGTTCAGGCAGCTCCGAGGCATCGGACCAGGGCCGCGGCACACAAACATTCCATACCCTCCCTTTCCCTGCCAGCCTCCCAACGTGCCGTCTCGATGACAATGAGCGCGGCAGACAGGCGCGGGAGTTCACCGCGGGGCCCGAGGCAGACGATGCCGTGGCCCGCGCGTTCCGCAAGCGCGACCTGCTTGCTGCTGCGCACGAAGGCGCACGACGCCAACGCCGTCCGCTCCGTACCACCAGATCAACGGCCTGCGGCCGTGCGATGTTGCTTGCAAGCACTTCGTATAACCGCGAGATGAACTGTGTGTGTGTGTGTGTGTGTAACGAACCGGACTTCACACCCCGACCCACCTGGAAATGTGGTATACAGTCGAACGGGACCGCCTTCGGTCGCGGTCCCGTATTCGACCCGACCGAAAATGACGAGTATCATCGGCCCACTGCCGACGGTCGCGTTGCGGAGGAAGAGGGTCGCTTCTTGCATCCATCAAGTGACATCGCGCGGCCCCTCTCGGGGCTGTCTCCACCCCCAGCGCGGGCGTCACATGCCAACAGGGACCGCAAGCACACGCCCAGTCGCGACGCGGGTGAGCCGGGGGCTCCTTTTGGTTGACGAACGACAAGCTTGGCTTTGGGGGCGGCCTCTCTTATGACAGGTGGTTAAGGGCAGGGGTGACATGGTGGGCACGGAGCTGTCGTGCAGGCTGTCACCGTCCGTCGCCCGTGACTCCCCGCCTCCTGAGCCTGTGACCTGAGGCAGAAGCAGAAGTATTCTCCGGCTCGGCGACAGTGAGAAAGGATGGGGTCCTTGCCAAGGCTGGTTTGGTGCAGACGTCAATGAAGCGCTAAGATGTGCACATCCGTATCCACGCATGAACCCGGTGCAAATGAGCATGATGAGAACATGATGTTGTCACTGGAATGTGATTGAATGATGAACCAGGCTTGGTGATATGATATGCAATCGATGTGGGTATATCTGGTATCAATAAAATTCGTGTTTTGGAACCTTCCTTGCCCAGCCCCGTGCGAAGAGGCTACGTCCAAACCCGCTCGAATTTGTACCAAGGACTGGCGCTCCAGTTGCACTCGGAAGTCTGTTCCTTCTTTTTGTCAACCTGGTCGAAGGGTCTTGCGCTCCATGCTCCTGTGACATCCGCTCGATGTGCCCCACTGCCGATGAAATCTCGTGGCGGTGCGTGCCGATGACCCTGCAGAACCAGGCGGCGGATGCCGAACAACCAAATATTTGCTACAAGCCCAGGTGCCTGAGGACGACGCCGTTGATAGCGGACTCCACATCCCATTCGGAGAGCGGTGAGTTACAACCAGTGGCCGTTCCGCAACTGAATCTTGAAGGGGTTGCCGGCTGGCCACTGGGCCGTCAATGACTGTTCCATCCCATACCGACGTGCCCTTGGGCCAGGTAGTGTTCCAGGGTCTGGAGCTGGTGCCCAAAATTTTGTTGGCTCATTTGCATCTGCTGGCCTGGCACAACACTGTGTTGTCCGTAAACACTGCGTCTTTCAGGGTAGGCGCTATGTCGCACCGCTGATACATATGGATCATTCAGGGTAAGTGTGTGGTGGTGAATCGATGTGCTGGCATCTGAGAAGTATCGCTCGCCGCCTACTTTAATCTCTGCATCAGCATCGCCATCCACGTATCCATCGGCATCTGCCTCTCCATCCGAGTCGTCAGACTGTGCCGGCGTATTGGCAGTCGATGTCTTCGGCTCGCTCGCTGGGGCGGTGTGACCAGCAGAGCTGGTGGATGCATCCCACCCAACATTCAAATGATCGTCTGGCAAGGATCGTGGACGAAATTGCGACTGAATAGGTCCTTGACGAGGCTGTTGACAATGTTGTTGCAGTGCCGAGTGGGAATATTCTGGCGACAACGTGTGTGTGACTGAATTAGGCGTCTTCAGGGGTGCAGGGACCTCTTCAAGCGACCTCGGCACGTTAATGGAATTTGCTGCCCGCGAAGTTAGAATGAAATTTCTCCACCGTTCAATGGCCCCCGAGACCATTGCGTCGACATGTTGGCGATCTTCGGAGAGTAACGTGGAACTTGGTCGCCCGCTGTCGCCAGCTTCTTTCCAGAGATCCGCCATCTTCTCGTCCACCGTCGAGCTGCGCGATGCCTGGCTTTTCGGCTTTTCTGACCGTGAAGACTTGTTCAGGTGGTCGACATGCGCCTTCAAGCTCGCGTTCTCCTGTTGGAGGGAGTGCTGGTAATTTTGGAGGCTTGTGACCTCTTTGCGTCCTTTTTCAATGCTCCTGACCATCTCCAACGCCCAAAGCTCCTGTTGGCACTGGGCTGGCAGCATGTCCCAAACTTGAAATGAGGCCTCCAGGTGCTCGTTGACCTGCCCTTCTAGAATTTCTGTGGAGTTCTCTGGAGTCTGGTGCTGGAGGCTGGAGGCGTCCTCTTGGAAAACCCCCTTGGACGGAGAAAGGATCATACCCTCCATTCCAGTGCTTGCCGTGACGGGGCGGAGTACCTTCCATTTGCGAAATTCGTCGCAGAAGTAGGTCTTTAGTGCCTCTTTCTGATTGTGGCCAGGTGGTGCGATGGACCAGGACGACGAGAGGGAATGTGGGTTCGATGAAAATGAGGTGGGCGGTGATTCAAGAAACTGGAGGCAAAGCGCAGGGAAGTCCATGAAAAGGGGATTGGAGTCAAATGGCGTTGCTCTGCCGTCGATGGGAAGCCTTGATGGATGTCAACAGCATATCGAGAGCACGTTGGGGTTTGACAGATGCGGCGCCTCACCTTGCAGTCCTCCAAGAACCCATGACTTCACGTAGTGCCAACTCGGCAGCTTTCGCCGTGTCGATGGCATCTTGGTAGCGCTGTTGGATCTCCAGTGAAGACTTCATAGATCTACCATGCCCATTGTCCATGCCAGTATTGCCATCTTCGGTGTTGGGAAGTCGTTAGCAATGTCGTCCAGTGTTGTGAACTGAGGTGCGAAGGCTGACAGACCATCTAGGTCGGGTCTCTGAATGGAAGGAGCTTTTGGGGGCGAACCTGGTGATCTGTTCATGATGGACTCGGTATCCGACGTTCCATAGCTGGTCTTGGACCCGGTGTGGCTTTCTCTAGGCGCCGAGCTGTTCCTCCTGACCCCGCCTCGGGGCTGACGGCGGGTGATGCTGCCTCGGAGCTTGCGGATCTCGTCGACATTGTGTAGGCCGTCGGGACACTTGGGGTTCTTTCTCCTGATATAGAGATCAAGGTGTCTTCCGAGCGAAGATGACGTGAAAGACTGGCCACAATAGGGACAGTGCCTGTCCTTGGGGACCTTGGAAATGCCGTCGTTTTCCATAGTCTCGGTCGGGCGGTGCTTGCATATAGGGGCCTACGTGATCGGATTCGGAGGCTTCGGGGCGGTGGAACAGTGGATCAGGGCGTTGTGCTAGCACACAAGAGTACGCAAGCGTCGGTGATGGATGGTGGGTGTCGGGAGTCCAGCGGATGGTGGTGCACTGGGTGGCATAAGCAAGTGCAGATATATGTACCACCGACAGGGTGGGATGGGAGTGATGTATCGTTTTGATGCCAAAAAAGATGGACGGTCAAGTAAGCGTGTGGGTCGGGCAATGGAGAATGGAGCGGGAGGCACACCACGAGGCCAGGGCAGGTCGGGATACAAGAGGATTTAAAAAATCCGTGCAGTTAGTAGGCTTCCCGAAGTTGATACGCGACGGGGGATTTTGGGCCCAGGCACGAGTAGCAGAGTGATCTATCTACTCCTCGTCCCATTTCCCACTCACCGGTGCCTATGGGCATTGGGGCCTATAGCAGTCCTGTACAAGATGGGGAGGGGGAATGGGGATCAGGTCCCAATGACAGTGATAGGTCCGGTACCGTTTCTTGAGTCTTACCTAGGCTTATCCGCAGCCCCGGTCGCGTTTGCGAAGGGGGAAGAAGCGAGGAAACATGGTGGCAGGACATGGACATCCAGCGAGCCCAACGTAGTGGAGCAGCCAAACGGCGGGCACGAGGTTGAAGGAAGGGTACACGAAGTTCGGGCCGCCCACACAAGGCCTTTTCCCAACATGGCATATTCCGCTCACACAGCGGAAAGGGTACACAATCTGAATGCTACGGTGACCACTGACCGGGCGAGTGGAGGAGGACGCCGGACGTTCGAAGAGCCACAGTCAGACCAGTGAAATTCTCAGGAACCTCTGGAATGATCTGTGAGTTGTGCAAATACGTGGGAAACTCGTCCGGAGTGTTACCACCAATGCTTCGATACAACCTGCAGCCTTGGTGAGGTCGATTGAGGTTGAGTGATATCGGGACGCAGGCTGGAGGACGTGCCGTTAAGTGAACTGGGGCCCTTCCTGGCTACAGATCAATGTCTCGGTCACCAAGTTCCCAACTGCTTGAGCTTCAACACCAGGGAAGAATTTGGAGAGCAGCTCCAGATGGTATCACGCCGAGTGGGAAACATCTCGATGACACGGGCCTTGCTGGGTACCCCACCCCTGCTCAACTGCGATCCATGGCTACCCCTGCCCCTGCCCTGCCCCTGCCCTGCCCCTGCCCTGCGCCTGCCCTGCCCCTGCCTGTCAGTGGTGGGTCACCCATGGATCACCCGAGCTAAGGACAAGAACAAGCAAGTGGGGCTGCACCCACTTTGGAGGCAATGACAAATGTTAACACCACCTGCAAACTCGGGCTGTGATGACTTCACCTGCCATTACCCTAGTACCTGCCGTTTTTCGCTGTTTCCGCTTATCGCCAGCCTCGCCGTCCCAATCGATCTCGTATCTTGCAATCAAACACCCTACGCCGTTCTGAATGTCCCTATAGGCAGCGTCGAAAAATTAGTTGGCAGCATGCCTCGACCCCAAGCCCGTCTTGCGCACGACAGACGTGTGTCACAACCGGTTGTTGCACTGCTTGGCACCAAATACAAGCCGGGGGTCCCAATTCTGGCTTCACGAGTTAAGCGCACCGAAGAATTCGATGTGCCCCTCACCTCTGACTCTCAAAGCCACACGCAACTTGCCCTCCCTACATAGTACTTACCAACTACGACTTCATGACAAACTCTCCTCCTGAGCTGACTCGGTCAAATGGACGGGGGCACTCCACGAGGCTGCCGAACAGAGACAGAACCACCCAAGCATTGCTATTCCGACCTCGACCCCGGCCGCGACTCCCGATGAACCGTGGCATAAGACATGGCCTCATGCTGCCAACACATCATCCCCAATCAGGCCGCAGTCATCCCCGATCAGGCCGCTGTCATCCCCAACCAGGCCGCTGTTTCCGACGTAAATTGGAAGGAAGAGCGTGACCTTAGCCTAGTAGGCGCCCAAGGCCACGGAACAGACTTCCCATCTTGATTCTTGCTGGCTCATACAAGACCCCAGCCATCGACACTGTCTCCCTGCAAGGCTATTTTGGTGTCTTAGGATGGGCCGGGAGTGCCTATGTCACAGCTGCCGTCTCCGTTACAAGGCAGGGGTCGGGAGCAAGAAATAGGACCTTTGGGCGAGCCTGGCCAAGCTTGCCAGGCCTGCCAGGCTTGGAGCAAAAAGACCTTCGAGCGGGCTTTTCTGCTTTCCTGAGGGCCAATTACACGACGTCGGTCAGCAGCATGTAGCGTCTTGTCCGGCTCCATCAGCCCTGCTCAGAGACCAGGAAGTCTTGTGGGGGCCCGTCCACTCACACGCCCGGTCATTATCACGGGAGCTCCCGCTGTCAGAGGACTTGCTGGCGACCCATTGGCGACCCATTCTCTCGAGGAACTCGGTCACCTGTTTTGTCGACGTCTCCGAACAAGTATCGCCGTGCCCCTTCTGCCTTGTTTCGATCGCAATTTGCCCTGCGCGTTGGCCGCTAACAATCAAGACACATGGGAGGTTGGACCATGAGACCATGGTCTCTCTGCAGGATACTACCCTGCAAAACGCCCACGGGTCCCCTATGGATTTGCACACCCTTGCCATCAATACATCCATTTTCGATACAAGAGCGCACTGACAGCTTTCATCTCTCTCTGAGCTTACGGTCCCCATGCTAACCACGCTGATCAGGGTGTATCGGTTCATCCTTTTATCTAGCCTTCTCTACAAATATCATGGTGCATATTTCACAATGTGGGATTCTTCGGTGGCGAACTTTGGTCACCCAGTCTTTCGCCGTATCTCCCACGGTTACCTCTGCCACCGGCCATTTTCTACATCACGGGCATATTTTCTGAAGCTAGCTCTCTTTTGGAGCCATGTTGTCGTCGAAACCGGGCATATTTGGCAATGGCCCAACTCCTAGGGAGTCTGCCGCCTCCTTCTACAATATGAGAGCTAGGCGATCATGGTCCAGCAGCGAGACCTGTCCCAATATTCTTGTAACAGGACCACCATGGACCCAGGAAAGTAAACGGCCCTGTGGCGCTTGTCAATAGTAGTATCCGGCGTTCATACTCCACCTAGCTGCCTCCGCGCTCTCGTGAGTCGGCCGAAATTTCCCAAAACGGTGATTTCTGTTCATTTCCCTGGTCGAATCGCTGGTGCATTTATACGTCATGTTCCCTCAAGGACCGAAATATTTCCGCATGTGAGTTCCCAATATGGCAGTAGGCCGTAGCAGGCGCGCGACCCATGGACAGTGTCACCGTCCATATTCTGATGATCCGCAAATGTCCCCGCCGCCGTCGTCTCTTTCCCACATCTGACGATCCCCGATCTGCAGCGTCCATCTTGGCCTCCAGCACCATGACTCCCGTCCACATGGAACATTTCGTCAACGCGCACAGGCACTGGGGGAATATGGTGTACAGTGCCGGGCTCCCGCGGGCCGTCTCCATTGTGGAGCCAGACCGTGAGGGTACGTACCGGTAAGGCTGAATAAGGTTTGTTGACAGATGCATATGTCTATATTTATGTACAGCCACCTTCCAATTGGGAGCTCCTGCTTACCGAGGGTGGGGCCTTGTTTAGCGCACCCTGTCAGGTACGTACCGCACACGAGCTCGGTTATGCGCCGTGCGCCCGCCCGTGCCCAGGTCTTGTGCTGTTGGTTGTTGCCCACACGCCACCAATATCGCCTTTCATCACGAGTACGCTGTCCACGGCGTCTATTCCAGCCGCGATGAATACGCATGCCATATTTCACCACAATGGTCGGTGTTTTCATCTGTCATTCGGCCAGCTACGCCTCACAATAGTGAGTTTACCATCCTTCCCGACACATCCACGTGCAGCCCGCCCCCACAATGGTTAGTGCTGTCACCAGACCCTCATACGATTTCTTAACCATCAGCGAAAACTTCAAAATGGCTTTTGCCATGGCTACAGTGAACAGAGTCAACAAGGTTACGCGCGCCGCCGGCACGCCTGCGGAGGGTCCCGCCCGCCCTTCGCAAAAAACTCATGGGTCATTCCAAAAACGCTAGGCAACTGGTCAGTTTCCTGCGGAGGAGGATACTGTGACGTACCGTATCTAACGCGTTGGTATCGAAGCCCTTACCAAAGCTTCTGACGCATGAAAATATCAACTTGATATATGCGAAACGGTTAATCGGGTTTACGAATAGGTTGTCATCGATTTTATTACGCGTTTCAACAAACCTGGGTATGCGGAACACCGGGGATTCGCTAAACATATCGCGTATTATATGACGAATAAAATTATATACGAGAGCAGAAACCCGTATTTTTAGTAGGGGCCCTGTTGATAGGCCTTACCTGATAGGCCTTTAGACGTTGCAACTTGTCGATTCGAATCGGTCGAAGTAACAGTAGTATTGCGTGGTCAAGTGGTAGATGTATTGTTCTAGATTTGGCAGACCGCTAGCCGGTCTGCGCACTACTTTGTATGACCAATTGCTTGGCCCGTGCCCTAGTCCGAGGTAGGCCCCTACTGTACTTGACTTGCAGTCAGTACAGTCAATCCCACAAGCAATACAGTCAACTTACAACCAGTATAGTTGACTTGACTGTAATGTAATTCACCTGCTAAAAGTTGCAGTCAATATTGTTCCCACAGGCCCCGTTTTACGGCTTTTACCCCCTTTGAAAAAGTTTATTTAAATTACGGCAAATTAGCTTCCAAAGTCATATGTTCGTTGTTTCTTACCGTATTGGTATACGCTATTATATCAGCCTCTCTTTTTTTATTGCGCCAGATTTTACCGTCGAAATGACTTTTTACGGTATATTTATTTGAGAGGCTTTTGAAGCTGTTATAACAAGTTGTATTCCCAGATTAATTAACTTATAGTAAGTTAACAACCGCGTCTTAACTTTTAAAAAAGGCGGAAAGACTTTGCTCCTCTAAATCAACCTAAATACTACCCTTTTAAAAATGCTTCTTAAAAAGCGGCGAAAGAAGATTTAAGGGTTTTTATTAAGGTCTTAAAGGGTTTGAATGCGACTTCAAAGGTTTTGTATTAAAATACGCTTTGAAATAACGTTGAAAACTCGGTCAAATCATAAGTCATTTTATTTATTAAAAATTTACTAAGTTTATTATCTGTTGAAATGATATCATTATTTGGCGGTAGTGTCTTAATACTTATTCACGTAAAAAGGTAAGTAAAAGAGTAATTGTTAGATTAGTATTGTAGTAATAAAAGATAATCATAATAGGAAGGAATATTCTAGAGAGGGTACGCCACAGATGGGAGGTTATATATCTTCTACCGTACAGTGACCCTTTTGCTGTTCGCTGTGGAATACTCATTCCAGACCGCTCCATATATTGCCGTGCGGGTTGGAATAACTATTACAGACTGCTTCATGTATAATGCACTTTGCGTCTTGCAAGAGTGCAGCCTGTAGCGTGACACGTTATCATGCACTCTGCAGGAGTGCACCTTGCAATACAGTGAACTGTCACTTGGCCTATACATACTATCTATGAGGGTATATAGTAATATCCATATTATTAATGTTTTTGTTTTCAAAAATACATTACTCATATATTTCCTTTTTGTAGAGATGCCTTTGTTATGTTAATGTAAAAGTATTACACATACGCAAAAAAAAAGGGATAGTCACATAATTTAATTGAATGTTAAAAAAACACTTACTGAGATATTCACGATAATAGAAAGAAATTTATTACGTAGACTAAGTATACATTGGTAGACATTTCTTATTGAGATTCAGTTGAACCATTTACATGTATTTGAAGATTTAAATCAATTTTTTTAAAAATTATTACCGTTTTTCGCCATGACCGAATTAATAAAATGTAATATTTTGCTTATAAACGGCATAAAAATAATTTTACGCTGTGAAAGAACTAGGCTGAATCTGTCGCTTAAGTCGGTCGGATACTGACAATGATCCTAGAGAGAAAGGAGGAAGAAATCACTACTAAAGTGCTATTATGAAGCTAGAAAAAAAGTGTTGCTCGGTTACATAACAGGTGTAATCGAATACTTAAAAACGGCTTCAAATCATATTGAGAACATGGTAACCGCTAGGGCTTAATTCCTGGTAACCACTAGCTCAAACACTCGCTTATAATATTACTCACGGCTTACCCTTCTCCCTCCCCTAAAAGCGTTTCGGTAAAGGACGGTAAAAGGTATTGGCGAAGTATAAAAGGTGGGGAAAAGTGCTTTCCTACCAAAAACTATTTAGAAGCAGTTTAAATTATTATGGTAATGCATGGAAAATCCCTGTCGTCAATTGTTTTAGTATATCGTAAAAAGTGCCAACATTAATCTCCTGCCACATTTTTTATAAATAGTACCAATAAACTCATTTATAATCACATGCTAATTTACGTCTTCACGTAATAATGCAACACCTCCAGACCTTACTCTATACGTATCTATAGGTTTCAATCTTTTTGAAGCCTTTTTCTAAACTTTTTTAGTTATTATCATCTTGCAGGTCTTAAAAAACAAACGTCAATATATGTGCTGAGGTAGACATAGTTATACGAGACGTAAGTTTCATTTCTTCCAAGCTTCATGACCTTTGATAATAGGCATATAATTTTCGTAAATTCGCTTTATCAATATATATCTATTAAGCACCGAAGGAGAATATATTGAGAATACGTTGATAGGATGATATATAATTTACGCAAGATTTATTAACAGATTGAAGGTGAATATAGGCTATGGTCACAACTAGAAAGCTATTAATAATGAATTTAATACCGGCGTTAAATACTGTCTATATGTTGTTAACATTCAAAACCGAAGTTTCAATTACATATATACTCACTTAAATACTAACCCTAATAAAAAAAAGGTTCTTAAACAGCTTTTGTAGGTTTTTAGAAACATTTAATATTGAAACCCAAAATAACCATCATAGCTTTCGAATCTGTTTGAAAAATGTTAATGAACGGTTAATTGATGTATAAACTTAGTTTGTCACCATTGAAAAGTTTGAGAAAGTCCGTAGTACTTTTTAACGTAAAATCAATACGCGGGGCGGTAGTAAATTGGTACTGTTTACTCCTGTTCGTTTACATTGTTTTTATTTGATGTACATCTTGAGCGAAAAACGTGGTTGCTTGGTGAAAAAGAATGTATTGTAAGAATAGTAATACATTCAGTACATTAGATCAACTTTACTTATAGTAAAGTTGACTATACTGGCTGCAAGTTGAGTGCATTGTTTTGTGAGACTACTGTATTGGTTCTAAGTTAATACAGTATGCACCCACTTTATACCGGGGTATGAGCCAATCAATCGGCCATAAAAATTACTGTGCAAACCGGTTAACGGTCTGCCAAACGTAGAACAATACATCTACCTCCTTACTAATGCAATACTACTGTTACTTCGACCACGATTCGAATCGACAACGTTACAACAATCTAAGGCTCTATCAACACTGATTAGTGCTTATTAAGTTAAGCATAGATTGACTAAGTACAAGGAGAAGCTCCTTTCTGGTTACGCTTTACGTTAATAACGGCGGCTAGAGTAAAGGAAAGATCATTGCGAAAAACTTTTACTACCCTGTCGGTATTTACAACAATATGTGAAGAAGACCTTTGGGCTGCGCTAGTCTCTATGGAAATTTAAAGGTAGCGACGGTATCTTTATTGGAATTACTAAGGAATCTTTACCAGATCTTTTTTAAAAACATTAAAATTAATTGTTAGAAGTCTCAAAGTTTGTTCAGCAAGTTGGTAAACGATTAAATTAGTACTATTGCAGGTGTTAATATTACAAAAAAGACTAAGTCCTACAAATTACTACATTTAACCTTCGCCCTTTCCCAATAATAATAAAAAATATACTACCTTACCCTTCATACCAAATCTTTACCCCTATTATACTCTTTTCACTTCTACTAAGCCAATTTAATCGTTATGATCGCTGCCCTAAGCAAAGTTACCAAGTCGCACCAAAAAAGTAACGTTATATAATTTAACGCTAACTCTCTAAGTTCATACACAACTATACATCAAAAACATCAAGCCCTTAACCCACCGGATTCTACTCTACCTAGAATCTGAAAATAACACCTCTCTAAAAAATTAAGAAGAAATTAAAGTCCTCAGATCCCTTTTTAAAAATAGTACAATAAAGACTTTTAGGGGGTAAATGTTGACGAAAACTCAACTTAACGGCACCTGTTGAACTTCTTCTGCCACTTTATTATTAAGTTAAACGGCGGCAAAAAACTTGACTGTGGTAAACTCGTTTTCCGCAAATATCGTAAGTTTTTCGAAGACTAAACAATTATCATATAAAAGATGATTTAAAAAATTATAAAGTCTAGATTAAAGTTAGAACTCGAATGAATAGGGATTTACGTACAGAAAAATACTTTACCACGTTGACAATAACCCTTTTTAACCTGGCTAAACTTAAAAAATATTTTTGAGACTTACGACCTAAAGGAAAGGGTACTAAAAAACCTTAACGCTCCTACACGCGTTTTCAAGAACCCCACTTATACCCTTAGTCAAGTAAAGCCTTTTTAGGTACTGAAGATAAGAAACCTATTAACTTGTTTGGTAGTTCAGCACCTTAATGCGGTAGCACCGAATACGCCTTCGGCGGCAACAGATTACATAAAGCAATAGCCGCTATACGGTTAAAGGAATTGACGTCGGCGCTTTACATCAGTTGATTCAACGAAATAGTTAAGTACCTTAAAAAAATTAAGCCTTTATTACCCTCTAACACTTTAATTTCCAAGACTCTTCAAAGCCTTCCTATGGCAGGTTTACCTATACGCATAAGCCTACTAGAGGTTTTACTACAAGACTTTATCCCTTAGTCCAGACGACTAGAAATTACTCTTAACACAGTGTTTATGGTATCGAAAGGCTTAAATTGACATTAAACATTATTAATAAAGATTGGAATAATGATTGCAACCTATTTTCATTACCTGTTAAAATGGTAAATATTAATTACAAACTTTTTACGAACTTCGCCAGGATTTTGAAAGACGTAGAGAAATATAACAGGAAGCCTTAAAACCTCCTCGATACGAAAATAATACACCCTTGAAATATTTATAAGTAAATAGAGGTTTCCCATTTTAACTTTTACTTACTGTTTCCTAAAATCCTTACAAGGTATGCTATAGACTATTACCTGGCCTTTTTGACTCTAGCAACCACCTCTCTCGAAGTTTATAATAGTATAAAAAGGCACGTCAAATACAACATCTACCTTACCTAATAATATACAGATTGAGCTACTACGAAGAAAAACACGATAATAGTAAAGAAAGAAAAAGTGGAAGTAATCACAAATATATTAAATCAGATATCTAATAAGTTGATGTCATATTCGTAAGAAATGTTAAGAGCTTACGTTAGTGACGCCACACTTCGTAAATAGGTACGAGCAACCGTTACGGGCGTTAACGAGGTCAAATGCGCCTTATAACACTCAGATGCCACTTACGAAAGCTTTTTTAGCTAGATGCATTCCTTGCTCGTAACCATAATAACGAGAATACCAAATTCGTTCCATACATACCCTTAGGCCGATAACTTTCCTAACGTAGATGAAAAAGATCTTACGGTAATTAATTAGGTGGATCGTAAATAAAATTAAAGGAGTTTATAACGTTTAAAATCTAGTTTATCGACTAAAAATTAAAGGTAATAGTTACTTGAATGTTAATAAGTCGATATTTTAAAAGAACCTATTAATCATGAAAACTATTGTCGTAATAGTGGTAAGAAATCTTAAACTTATAGTAAGTTTAGCTATTAGTTAACTCGCCTACCCTAAGCCGAGCGAAATGATAAAAAAGTAATATAATACATCCAATATATTACCACTGTTAAACATGATTATTTAAAATCAATTACAGACTTAAAAAGTAACCAGTTGATAAACGGTAAATATAGCCTTAAGTAAATTAAGTAATATAAAGATACGGTTTCTAAAGCGGCCTAGTAATTAGCTAATTACGTCTTTTGTACCTTTTAGGCGGTGAAGACCTTCAGATTCACCTTCATTAAGAAACTGAACCCTTATTTACCTTTAATCTTCGCAATTGTTTCGCGGATTATACGTTTGAAGATATTATATTAGATACAGTGGTAATACGTTATTTAATATGAGGCTATTCGTAATACTTAGCATTGCTAAAGGAGGTGCTATAAATACTAATATTAATCGTTACTATACCATTAAGGCTAAAGTTAAATTTGGATTAGGTGAATACCCATTCTTATTAGGGATAACGGGTAATTTGAACTATTATTAAGTAGATCATGTTGTATATCTTCAATTTACCTATCTCTTTCCTTTTTTCTTTTGGAAAATATAAAAACCTTCAGCGTTAACGTTAATGTTAACGTTAAAACAAACGAATTAGTTAAAAACGGTTAAAGATTTTTCTTTCCCTTTCAATAATGGTAACTATAATTTCATTTGTAAGACTAAAAAATAGTGGTATTAAACCTAACATATCCGGAAATACATTAATTATAACAAGTATTTTACTACCAGACTGTTAACAGGTTATATGAAGTTTTAAAATCTGTAAGATATGAAAATGTGAAATATTTTACACTGGAAGTATCGAAAAACTTTGATACAATTGTTAAATATATACTTAACCCCCCCGAAAATTTCAAGTTTATAGAAAAAATTTGATATAGACCATAATTACGATATTTTTTTTGATATATATTTTACCTAGGTAATACGCCTATTTTTTACGTCTTCAATTTCAAAACTCTTTTTGACGAAAATAAGTTCATCAAGTCTCTTTTGACAAAAAAATACAAGGGAAACGCTGAGGATGTTATAGATTGACACGTACCTAGCATTACCGAATATCGTGGTTTATGATACCGATATCCACTTTGCAGTAACGGAGTTTTGAAAATATATTAAAATAATGGTTATTAAGTATAAACAGGTGTTTATTAAGGCT
The DNA here is from genome assembly GCA_038502455.1 of Anisogramma anomala. Lineage (NCBI taxonomy): Eukaryota > Fungi > Ascomycota > Sordariomycetes > Diaporthales > Gnomoniaceae > Anisogramma > Anisogramma anomala. The sequence continues at coordinate 20,956,857 of JASMMZ010000001.1, read as the reverse complement.
CACTCAAGTATTAGAAAGGATAAAAAGGCATTCGCCATACTTTGCCGAACGTATGATGTTCTTACGCTGGAAATTAGAAGCTTTATGTATCCAGAGGTACGCCTTTAAATGGCTGTGAAAGGCTTGAATAATACTATATGCTCTAACAGCTTAATGCTAACGCTATTGGTTTTTAAAGCGTATTCACGCTTGACAAGTAAATCTCCGCTAGTGGTAAGTACCTAAAATTGAGCTGTAGCCTATGGTAAAGCTTTAAAGAAACTGCGAATGGAATCAATACGCCGTTAGGTTAACGATGCCATCAGTATCAGGAATAATCCTATAACAATTAACGTATTTGCTTAAACTTTATAGAGTAAAGTACTCGTGTAGCGGAATCCGGGCTAATGAAAGGACCCATATAAAATCTTAAGTAACGCTAACTCCAAAGTAATTGTTAAAATTGTGAACAACCTTATAACATTCCGTATAACCCAGGTTAAAAATTATATTGAGGCTATTAACTTTAAAGACCTTTAACCTAAACAAAAAATCAATACGAGCCTTTGCTGTCTATTATCGATAAGCTGATAAAACGCCGTCCGCGCCGACAACCACCGAAAAAGAAAAATACTAAAGAAAGGAAATACAAACCGGGTCGTATTTATGATACTGATTAAGTAAAAAAGAAAGAGAAGGATAATGGAGACTTGACATTAAAGCTTCAAATATAAGACATTATTAAGACTTAAGGAGAACCTTTTAAGGAAAGTAATAGGATTGAAATGAACTTCCTACCAACTTAAGGGGTTGTACAATTTGTATCGAAGGCCGATTATAACCTTTAAAATCCGAATATAACGATTTTCAGGTCGAGGATTATTTACGAGGTTAAAATTAAGACTATAGGGCGCCCGTACAAAAAGTTATATTTAATCGCTTAAGGATACGACGATAAAGGCAAAATCTAAATCTTAATATAGTCGCCAACGATTTATAATATTAGTTAATGCTTGGTAGGGTTTTTTGGTAGTAAGTCTGCTAACTAGAAATAGAGGCAAGTTGTCGATTAATAACCGTATTATAACGTAAACTCATATGTAGTTTGTAACGAATTTACAGCGAATGATATTATTGGAATTTTCATAAGAACAACGTAACATCTATTATTTAGAGATGGTAATGAGATATATTAAGCTATTTTACGAACTAGATCAGGGAGGTGTTAATTAGTTTTTAACGAACCTATCATTTCTAAATTACAATTAAGTATAAAGTCTTTAATATACGACCTGTATTTGCTAGTAACTTAAGAGAATGATTTAGGCGTGATATATATACAGACTGAAAATACCATTCTTATTGGAATCGCTAGCTTTATAATATAAAAATAATAGGCGATTAATTACTCTAAATTCTGGAATTACAAACCGGTTACAACGTTAGCGAAAGACAGTTAACTTAACTTTAATGAATCGTTAATCCGTATATTTGGTATTAATGCCGGCCTTAACTTTTGCTACAAGAGATAAGGCACTGATTTGACTATAATCGACGAGAGTAACGTAGCCAAAGCCTAATGGTACCTGGAATAGCGTAAATTTGGTAACTATATTATTACTTTATATTAACTGAAAGCCTTGTAAAACTCATTCATTATGGTATAAGTATAAGATCTAGCAGATAAAGACTTTAACCTGATAAATAAAAGGTGTAAGTAAAAAATACGGAATCTGGACCGCGGGATTAATATAGTTTTAATAGACTTATCTAGGGCTAAGTTAATAATTTTTACGGATAGTCATTTTATAAACAACGCCCAAATATCTTTACGAATCGGCTTCCTTCAAACCCTCGTTAATCAAAATGAGCGTGAAGACCAATTTAGTATTATCGGCAGTCTAATTCACTAAACCATTGTTAATTTTAACAGGATTATACGAAATGTACCGGATTTAAAGGTCTATGATATAATAGCAGGCTTTAAATTAGGAATAATATTGTGTAAAACTCTTAACATTATTTCCTGGTATCTATAGATTGCTACTATTTCGGTAGTAATTTGTACCAACTTATAGAGCCAATTTAAGTGCCTGTTAAAACTTGGAACCCTCAGCGAAAAACGCCTAATAATCGATGAAATAACACTTCGCGAAGTTTGAGAAGGAAATGAAAAAAAGAAGTTCCGTTAAATTAAAGAGAAGAACAATCCTTTTGATACTTTAACGAAGACATCGCTAAATGGTGCCTTTAAAAGGCTCGTGGATAGTAATATACTGACCAAAAGTATGGAGAGCTACGTTAATAGGCCGCCCGGAAAATCCAAATAACGTGGTGGCAGACAGAGATGTGCTAGCTAAATGAATGACTATGAAGGGAGTAACGATAAATACTTATTTAAATCGCACGGTTAAAGTGGAGGCTTATATGGGATTATGATGGACAAACTTTTTGTAGAGGTTAATAAGCATCTACCTTAGCACTATAAAGCAATTAAGGCTAAATAAGGGTCAAATTAAATGCAAATGGGTGAAATTTAATGTAAAAATCAACTGAAATTGACAGGGATATAGCTAATGAACAAAAGGATAATTCGATAGTAACCGGAAAAGATTGGCTAACCACAATGGTGTACGCGTACAAGCTAAAAAGCTGCCAATGTTATAATAGTAATACCTGCAGTGTAATAGGTTAACTTTAATTACAGTAAAGTTGACTATACTGGCTGCAAATTAAGTTTATCATTTTTGGGGTCTACTGTATTAGCTGTAAGTTAAGTATAGTATGCGCAAACTTTACACTAGGGTACGAGCCAAGTATTTGACATTACAAATTACTGTGAAGACCTGTAAGCGGTTTGCCAAAAGTAGAAAAATACATATACCATCTGACCAATGCAATAATAATGTTACTTCGACCACGATTCAAATCGATAACATTACAACAATCTAAGTCTCTACCAATAGATATTTTGATAATAAACATAAACTTCGCAGTTGATAAGAAAATATAGAATTTAGTTAGATATTACTAAAAAATTGGTTAAGGTCGTTAAAATTGTTAATAATAAATTGGGTAAATTTGTTTGGATAGGCTAGAAATTGTTTTCTCAAACGGGTTTGGATGTAGATTTGGATGATGGTAAAAGTGATTAAAAAGGTATTATTTAGTAGTTGTAGTCGTAATAGTAATAAAAGTTTCTATATCGTATTGGATATTTATTGAAGAACGGATTATAAACGGTTTAATGATTCGTAAAAAATTAAATTAAATTTAGTTCATTGGCAAGCTAGATGTAAAGAGTTGTCGTTGTGTTTGGTTTAATTATAACGGTATTTAAAAGAATCATGGGGTGCGGTATCCAAGAAGTTTAAAAGTAGTGCTTAAGTCGAGTGTATATAACACACTTATTTCATGACATATTCTCGTTTTAAAAGGTTTTCAATATGGGGGAGATTTATTCAAAGATTATTTCGGGTTCAAAAAATATTTTTGGTGTAACATTTGGGTTTGGTTTTGATATTATTTGTTGGTAAGGCTTTAAACATTGCAACATTGTCGATTATATTGTTCAAAATAACAGTAGTATTGCAATGGTCAAGTATTGGATTCATTGTTATTGATTTTGCAGACTACTAGCTGTTTTTCATAGTAATTTGTATGGACAATTGATTGGACCATGCCTTAGTGTGAAGTAGACGCATACTATACTTGACTTGCAGCCAATACAGTAGGCCCACAAACAATAAACCTAATTTGAAGTTGGTATAGTTAACTTGTCTGCAAGTAAAATTGACCTACTTTACTACAATTACCATTATTTTAATGATGACGGCTTTTTGTTTCATACGTATAAGTTAGTATGGTTGACTAAATCTTCCTGGTTACCATAGAATTATCTTATAGTGAACTAGGCGTACTCCTGTTGATTCCAATTGACTATTAAATTCAAATTATGCTCAATTACATTTTTATCCCTTATGGCTTAAATTTACAACTTTAATAACTCGTGTACATAAGTCTTTTGCCTCAGATTTATGCGTACTGGCATATTGCCGCTATTAGCTATCGTAATCTACGTGGGTTAAGCCGCCTATTATTTTAGTTAACCTAAGAAGTTTAACCAACCTACTTTTTATCTTTTTTCCACTAGTGTTACTGGTTGTTTTAATTAACATGGGTTAAATCACCTATTAATTTTACTTAAGTTAGGTGAGTGAACTAACCTATTACTACCCATAGTTTTACCATATTATTTAAAAAAGTCGTTATCGCCAGCTTTATTTCCCTTATAGTTTTTCCTATTTACTAGTATATCCTTGTTCATTAGTACGTAATTTGATATTTCCAAGTAGCCTATTAACGTAGCCTTCTATATGTATAGTCAACTGATTACTAATCACAAAATTTTCAAAGGATTTGTTCAATAACTCCTTTGTCATAATATTAACACGATTAATTTTACTAAAAATGTATCGGAATTCCTTAATTTTCTTACTTTTGTAAGCTTTAGGAAGTGTTTTATGTCTATTATTATGCGTAAATCGCTGGTAACTCCAAGTTTCAAAATGAATTCGAACAGGTTTTCCGAGTCGGTATAAATTACCACTGGAAAAAAGGGAATTTGCATTTCCTGTTAGCGATTTTTAGTGTTTTTTATAGTGTTATACCTATATAAAAGCCGGTTATTATATTGTAGACCTTTTAAGTTGGTAAGCTTTTGGTAATACTCCTATATTTGAAACAGATCTAATAAATTAAGCTTCAGGTAGTACTATACTAGTCTTTCTGTCAAATTATTTTCATAAGGATTATCAGGAAGCCGATTTCGAACGATAGGTTAATGTTATTTGTAAAGGAGGTATTCGTAAAAATTATTAACTTAGCCTTGGATATATCAATGGAATCTATATTAATTCCTTAGTTCAGGTTTTATATCTATCATTCCAGCTTTTCGTTTAATTAGTTATGGTTTCTAGTTGTTAAATTTTGTGTTTGTATCATAATCGATGGGTCATAGAAGGTCTTCGGTTGGTATGGGGTAGCGATATAACTGTTACGACGGCGTTATTTCAAGTAACGTGAAATTTTAGCCACTTTAGTTTTGTCAATAGTAGCCAAGTAAGCGTTTTAGCCCTTTTGGCGAAAAATAAGGCTATCATTAATACTAAGTTTACAGATTGACGATTTGTTAAAGTTAAGTTGGTTGCTTTTGTTAGAGTTTTGATCAGCTTATCATTTTATGATTTTTAATTCTTCATCGTCTATTGATTCGATTTTAAAAAGCTAGTCGTTTTAACAAAAAGGTTATCGTTCGTTTATATACCTATGAAGCTGATTTTTTCCCTTTTACGTTATTAGTAATTTCAGGTCATATTTTGAGGATTTTATGATTAATTACAATTTGAAATGCAATAAATAGGTTAAGAACTAATAATTATCTGTTTAAGTGTATACTTGGAGTAATTCGATATATGGTATTACTATTCCCGAAGGTTACTTGTTGCGGAGTTCTTTCAGTAAATCTAATAACACGATTCGCTATAAATCGCTCGCTATTTGCGTATACGTTCAATTTATATAGTAGTTACTCAGGGTAATGTTCCGTTTAGTTTTGGTTAGCAAACTTTTTACCAAAACGATTACTTAGTGTTAAGTGATCATCTTAATCGTTGGCTAATACGTAAGGATTGAGTCCTTGCCTTTATTACCATATCCTTAAGCGATTAGGTATAACTTTTCATACGGCCGCCCCGTAGTCTTGCCTTTAGCTTCATGTATGATTTTGAACAAAAAAAATATAATATTCGGGTTGTAGAGGCTAAAGTCGGTTTTAGGCACTAAATATATCACTCTTCCAGTTATTAATCCGTTAATTTCAACCCTATCGCTTTTTTCAAAAGGTTTGCCAAAGGTTTTGATAACAATTTGTACCCGAAGCTCCACAACTAAGTTTCAATCGTTATTTTCGTTTCTTTTCTATTTATTTGGGTAGTATTATAAATACATCCCGGTCTATATTCCTCGGTTCTAACGTTTTTCCTCCCTAGTAATCGTTTACTTCGACGGTATTTTATTCGTTTAGAGATAATAGGGGGGAAAGGGTCGTATTAACCTATTCGTTGAATTTGGAGATCTTTATCGTCTACTAGTTGCCATAAGTTAGGGTTTTACCTTAGTAGTGCGACACATTGCAATTCTGTTAATAGCTTTAGTAATTACTTTAAAGTTGACGATATTTAAGATATTGTATAGGTTATCTTATTTTTCTGGCTTCCTTCATATGAAAACTTTACTCTATAGTGGTAAAACGTCGATACTTATAGAGCCGTTCCTTGTGTTAAGGGTATTATTAAATAAACTCCGTGCTGATTCTTTCCGCAGTTTTTTTTTATTTTTTACCGTAGGCCATAGTTTTCTTCTAGACATTTTTTGATAGTAGAGATTGACTTATTAGGTATAGGTACGGTTTGAAAACAAGTAATATTGGTGACAGGTCATTAAGTTCTATAGTATTATTTAGGCTTTTCAAAGCTATGTGAAGGCGTGCCTCCAGGTTTGTAAAACATCAAATTTTTGGCGTAAGGATGCTGTATACTTAACAAAGTAGAGCGCGTGCTATTTTGACTTTTTTAAATCTTTAATAGGCCTTATTTGGTACTTGTTCACACTGGATTTCCATTATTTTAACGTTTGCCTAAAACTCCGCCATCGAAAATTTATTGTTGGTATAGAGAACAACGACGTTAGATAAGCCTAAATACGTGTTAATTTCAAATTCCTTGAACATTTTCCATATGTCTTTCGTTGACAAGGATTTTGAATGCTTAAATTAATAAAAGAGGCTTCGAGGTTAATGATGTAAAAAATAAGCTTATTATTTAAGTAAAATATATTAATAGAAATTTGGTTATGAAAGTTTATATCGTATTTCAATATCAATTTATATCTTTCAAGGGCTTTGGTTTACATTTATTAATAGTAGCAAAGCTTTTCAATAGCATATAAAGCAAATTATTCCACGTTTTTGTACTTTGCAGATTTAAGGACTTTATATAACATGCTAATAACTTGACGGTTGAAGAGCCGGTATAGTTAACGTATATTTTACTACGTTAAATTTAATAAATTCGTTTTTGGGACTTAAAGATGGAATTACAAATACCTATACTTAGAAGCGAGGAGAAACTTTTCATTGTTTTCAACTAGTTCATTAGTATTAATGCCGACATTAACGCCAAGTGTTCCTATATCCTCCAAATAGTGGGTAAAAGGGGTAAAAGAGTTGAGGATGTGGAATGTAATCGACTTAATAATAGTCTGAATAACCGTTGTCTCTAGTAACGATAGTCATTTGCCTGGGCTCAAGCCAACTTTAGTTTTGTTAGTATTTTAATGGTTAATCTTCGAAATAGGAGTGTTTTCAATTTACAATATCACGTATTACGAATATATTCCTCTTAAATACCTTATTATGTTTATATTCAACATAATACATTAAAACGTATACTTTATGTAACGATCGTAAATATTTCATGTATATAAAGGGTTCAAGGTTTAGTTAGGTTAAAGTGAATGATTTGCGTCATGAAAACGGTATAGGAGCATATATTCGGCCAATCAATAACCTGCGCAAAAAATAATATTTTTCTATTACGCAATTTGTTAGGGAGCATCATCGTCGTTAATAATTTTCTTTTTTCATCGAAGTTTGAAAGAAAAATTAAGTAGTCATGTCTAAAAGTAATAGTGTATTACGTGTAATATATTACCTATTTATCATTTCGTTTCACAACAAGGTAACGAGTTAACTAATAACTGAACTTGATATAAATCACATATTTCTTGTTACTGTTCCGACGATAGTTCTCGCAGTTAATAGTTATACTTAAATTTTACCCTCGTCATTAGTGTTAGTGTAATTAAGTATTTTAATCCAAAATGTTGAACCATAATTTCAATGTGAAGGCCACTCGTACTTGCGATCGACATAATATATCATTACGCAGTTTTTTTATTTGAATTGAAATGGTTATCATTTTAAAGATATATATTTAGCGGGATTAGCTTCTGTAGTATCAAGTTCGTAAAGTAGGACTTTAACCAATTGAAAAAGCCTTTACAGGTGATATTTAGGCGTTATAAGGCGTATTTAAACTTTTTAACACCTATAACAGCTTCCTATACCTGTACGTGAAGCGAAGTTTCGCTAGCGTATGCTTTTCCCATCGCTTATTAACACAACATTCATTTGCCAAGCATCTGATTAAAAAAATCTATCGTTATTTCCTCGTTTTTTTTTTTTTTTTGCCATTATCGTCAACCATCTTGTGGTAATCCAATTCGTGTAATATTATACAAGGTAGATAAAGTATTCCAAATGACTTTTCATATCATCGTAAGTCACTCAAATGGTTCATTCCCGTATGAGAAAGATGAGGTAATAATTCTTGGCTTGTTTTGTAAGGATTGCAGGAAATAAAAAGTAAATAACTAATTAAGAAACCTTTAACCACTTACAAATATTTAAAAAAAACACTATCTTCGTATCAACAAAATCATAAAGTTGCCCGTTATACTTTTTCATATCGTTCCAAATCTTTTCGAAATACGTGGAAAATTTATAATGAATATTAACCAATTTAACAAGTCTTGCGGGAATATCGCAATAATTATCCTAATCATCGGTAGTGTTTCCCCTTCATTTAAGCCTTAAAAACTTTAAGTCGTAGAATTCAAAACAATTACTAATCGTATAGCACGAGGGGTAAAGTCTCATAATAAAATCTATGGTAGGCTTACATATATAGGCGTATTTGCTGAGATAAGTTTCGACTTAAAAGACTCAGTAATTCTAAAGAAAGTATTAAGAGGTAAGAGGAAATTAACTATAGGAAAGGTTTTAAGGGACTCGACGATTATACTTAATTAACTGTATGATGCTGATGTTAATACATTTTACTGCATCATTGACTATCACTTTATGTATTCTACCGCCGGTAAAACCGGATTCCACGCTGTTACATGAAAGTGTTAAACTGCTGAGAAAATGAACAGGTATTTGATTGTTAACTCGCAAAATGGCTTGACTAAATTAGAGGAGAGTTTTTTTGAAACGCATATAAAGGTGGTAAAGATCCTTAACGCCTTCTCTTTCACTCCTGACTCTTGAGGGTATATTTCAAGTTCAGCTAGTTTAAATAAGATTTATAGAAACTTAGTTAAGGTTTTTTTTGGTACGTAAGCTGCTCGACGCCCGATCTTCATCTTTAACTTATTTTGAACCCCTTTTAATATTGTCGACCGCATATCAATGGTCTAATTACCAACAAAATAACGAAAGTTTTAGAAAACGCGTTAGTTCTGGTTGAGCTCGCTACTATTTTGGTTGAAGATGTAATTTTCAACTAATTTAGTTAAATTCTTCTCGGTAAATTCTTCTTCAACATGTCTTCCATAAATATCTTTATTAAAATGTTTGAAAAAGCGGATCCGGTGGCTGTAATTAGGTCTTTCCTGGCAGGGTCGACGATAACTTTAAAGTAAATGATTACGATTGCTATCTTGACGTTTTGGTTAGCGTAGGACGTATAACTTAATTATTTGGCGTGGAGATGGCTTAGAGACCCAACGATTCAACGTAAAGTTGAGCGACGTAACTTTCTTAGCGCGACTTGGAGATTCTAGGTGTATTCGCTCAAATTAATGATCTTAGCGATTAGAATATAATAAACGAAGTAAAAAAAGTAAAGTAAATTGAAAAACTTAGGATTAAAGACAAAGTTTCAATGTAAAGAGTGAGGTCGAAGGTCGTTTATTGTTAGTGGTTGAATGGCGTGGGATTAGTTGTTTTTGCAGCAGTAACAACCGCAGTATTACTAACTTAGCCTTTTGTCAACTTGTCGATTTAAGACTTTTGACGGTTAATTTTAACGGATTTCTTTAAAAGGTATCCGTTTATATTTTTTGGTTTTTTTAAATAACAATACCATCGATTACTTCCAGATTGCCGTTATGGACTGACGCAACCCAAAAGTCTTTTATAATTCCTGTCGTTGTAAACTGACGAAATACTAATAAAGATCCATTGGAAGTGTCTTTCCTTTGCCTTAAACTTTCCCAAAGCGTAGAAACTATAAAGTAGCCTATTGTTTTACTTATCGAATCTGTACTTAATCTAATAAGTACTAATCAGTATAGTGTAATGATCACACTAAATACCCGTAGGTATATAGAAGGTATCAGAGGGTTTATGTTATCAAGAAGGTAGCATAGGTGCTGAGTGAACAATATCGCAACCGTGCAAGAAATGATCAAAAGCCGTGAGGCTATTCAGATGAGTAGACTGAATACTTCGATTGACAACTGAAGGGCTATTAAGGAAATACTATCTGTGTGATGATGACCGTGTCTTTATATCCTATGACCTTCATACTACCTTCAATACTACATAGCTTGGATAGCAAAATATCCAACATATCTTATGCGTCCGTGCGTTAACCCTAACCCTGGGTTTCTGACTTAAGAGATGTTTATTCTCCGCCTAATGTGTTAGACACCTGGCTCTGAGTAGCTCAGCTGCTTATTGACCAGATTCCTGACCCAACAGTTATCTGGATCATAATATATCAGTAAGGCTTTAGACGTTACAATGTTGTCGATTAGATTAATCGAAGTAATACTAGTACTACAATAGTTAAGTGTTAGATGTATTATTCTAAGTTTAGCAGACAACTAACCGGTCTGCACTATAATTTGTAATTTCAATTACTTGGCCCGTGCCCTAGTGTGAAGTGTGCGCTTATTACACTTAACTTGCAGCCAATACAGTAGGCCTACAAACAATACACCCAACTTGCAGTCGGTATAGTCAACTTTACTATAAGTAAAGTTAACTAATTGCACTTCAATTACTACTATTCTAACATTATTATCAATAACATGAATAACAGGTAATTAATAATCGCGGATTTGTAAGCTTGAATGTGAGTCGAAAACGAGCTCAATGAATTGGGTTATATTAAATTCAGGGTATTCTTTTGTTTTTGTACAGTTAAATTGAAAGGCGGAAAAATTAATAGTACTTGTAATAATCTATTTTTCGTAAAGTTTATTTGATGGTTCTGAAAATTGATTGGGCTAATGATTTTTAAAGAAAAGTTCAACGTTATCGTCAACCCGTAATCGTTTTGAGGAAAATCGTTATTTATTAACAGCTTTTTTTATAAGTTGTTATGTAATAGTTATAGTGGTTTCTACCAATTCAATTATGTCGAGAATACGTTAAACTAAGTTTTTGGCCTTCATATATAATTTTGGTGTTGGAATAAGTAAAAGTTGAATAGGTTATATGAGATATAAGTGGTAATTATGTGTCACCAAGAATAGGTTTGTATTAATAGTAGCAATATATTTATGATTTAGGTTTAATTAAGAATTATATACTAGAAGGGTTTGGTTCAATGAAGCAAGAAAACGAAAAACAAACCAAACGTAAAAATATTTTAATTAATATATTAAGTAGTTGTTGGTAGGCCTGCCTATAAATATAGGATTTTAGCGTTGCAATATAGTCGATTCGAACCTCTATAGTCGAAGTAACTAGTGCTTCATTGTAATTGGTTAATTTTTGTTACTTTTAAGTTTGGCAGACTGCTAGCCGATTTGCACACTTATTTATATGGGTTATTTCTTGGCTCGTGTCTCCTGTCAAAGCTAGTACCTATTACACGAACTTATAGCTATTGAATTAAAATCTCAAAAACTATCGTCAAATTATAGTCAGTATAATAAATTATCTGTAAGCATAATTTATTTGATATTATTGCAATTAATCTATTCATAATAGCAGTCAATTGTTATGACACGAACTGCAGTTGGATCCTCTGACGCTGCATGTTCCCCACTACGCTTACAAAGCACATTTCCCATGTACGGCACGGCAATTGGACAACGGATGACTCAGCAGAAGTCACGTGACCTGGATCACTTGGATCACCTGGATCACCGGCTCACTTGGATCACTTGGATCACCACCAGTGATCCCGCAAACCTCATACTGGAGCACCCCCAGTATGGGTACCAACTGAAGGAACTAGATATAAGGACATGGTCATCACCACCTTAGATAGCTTCATTAGATAGTTCTTCAGTTGTCAATCTAAGTATTCAGTCTACACACCTGAATAGCCTAACGGCTTCTGATCATCACTCGAACACAGTCTTGATATTGCACCTTTGTTACCTCTGCTGCCTTACTGCTAACATAAACCCTCTGAACACCTTCTACATACTCACGGGTATTTAGTGTGATCATTACATCAATATCCTTCCAATACTGACGAGTTTTTGTTTTGTACCTGCGCGTCAGCCTGGCTCACCACTTGATTGCGGTAAGCCTTGAATTCACTCCTCAATCCACATGTTAAACCCCTGTTAATTCCTTTATTCGCATTGAAAGTGACACTAATCACGGCTTTTTGCTCCATAGTCTCGAGTCTCTCATTTTTTAACTCCCGTACGCAAGTTTGTCTTTACAGACTTATGCGTGTTACAAACCTGTAGGCTATCAATTACATATCCTTTACTAATAAGTGAAACTACTATCATAGTTACCGCTACGCTAGCAGTCTTCCAGTTTTCTAGGGCATCCCTATTCCTATCCATTGTCACACGACTGAGCCTTTGCCAGGTAGCCTTGCACGCCGACTGTTTCGGGCTTATTTTCCTCATTTTGAGCCTTCGTATCTTTCAAATCTAGAAAATATCTACTAAATTCTTAATGAAAAGTAAAGGAGAAGTGTGTGTAATACATTACCTGTTTTCTTTCGCTTTGGGAATCAGTATGACGCGTTAACCAGCAGCCCTATTTTCCGTAAACTCAATATTTATTGGTATTTTAATCGTATTTTCTGAACCGGCTGTACTTACGGTCGATATAGTACGCGTGGGAACGGGTTTTGTTATCGTCGTCATTAAAGTCGTTAACTTAAGGGTATATATCAGGTAGACCGGCATTCGTACCATTACGGTCGCTAATGAGGACCTCATCTGACTAAAGAATTCTTTACAGGTGGGATTATGATATTGTAAGGCGTATTTAAACTCTTTATAGGCTGTAACAACTTGGCGAACTTTTTAGCGAAGTATAAATTCGCTAACTTCAACATTCCACATTGTTTTTTAGCAAAGCATCAAACTTTTAAGTAATACACTCAAAGGATCCTTTGGACTTACCGAATTTTTCTTGTATTTCAATATATACAACCAATTGATGATATTATAGTATATTTGATATTGAGCGGGATAAACATCGTGTTTTAAGTAACCTTTTAGACCGTCATAAATCTCTCGAAAAGAGAACTTATTCGTTAAATACAGAAGTTAACAATTCTTGTTTAAACCGGTAAGTAAAGTGGGAAACAGCCAATAAAATCCTGGCAGTTCAACCCTTATCTGGCGTCAAATGTTAAAGAACAGGCGTAATTTAACTTTGAGGGGGTTGAATAGTTTATTATTATACTTCTTCCTCTTTTTTTAGATCTAACGATTGTGGGGATTGCCGTATAGTCCGTATCTGTTAAGGGGATATATTTAGGACAGAGGGTAATATATTAATCGTAAAAACCTTTCGGATCTCTGGTACGGTATTAGGGGAAGTTTTACAGTTAGTGGGTAGGATAGTTACTTTTTGCTCAATCTAAGTTCAATAAGCCACTAGTTTCGCTTATAATAAGCTCGCGCATAAAGCCGCTCCTTCTTTAATTTGCTTGCTGGAATTAAACGTATTAAGGTGTTTAAGAGATGGAAACTTTAGTATTTTTGCGGGGGAATTAATAATAATCCATTTAGTACTAAGGGGTTTGGTAAGGCTCTTGTATATAGTTAATTAACTGGTCAACTTAAGGACTTGCCGAACGAATATTAATTAATTCCCTATAGCTCATAGCACCAATCTGTTGAAGATCATAAGAAAAAGGGTTAGAGGAACTTATCTGGGATTAAGTATGATCTTAACAAAGCGTGTATTGACGTTAAGGAATATTATAGTCAGCGATATCTTTAACTTTTCCCTCATTTTCAAAATTCATTAATGTTTTTTATCGGTGGCTTATTCATAAAGTACGTTTACTAAATTTACTTTTTTTCCTTTTCTTCAAAGATAATTCTACTCTTTGGTTACACAGCTAAGTTTTAATCTTTATCTTGACTAATTTGTCTGTCTTCTTCCATATTTTGAAGGTATAGTTGCCAAACCATTCCTGAAAATCGTCGAAGGTAAAAGATTTTTGATTGGTTTTGGTAGGATTTAAGTCGAAAAGAAAGCGGACAATTACGTTGGTAAAATATTCGTAGGATAAGTCTTTGTCGGCGTTCGCAAACCAAAGGTCCTTATCGTAGTGCTTTAAGAAGATAGTACCGAAAGCCGTAATTACCTTCTTTCTAACTTTAATGGCTATAGCTTGAACGTAAGCGCTTAAGATAGCTATTTTGATGTTTTAGCTGGCGTTGAACGTAATATTTAGTAGTTTGGATAAGAAAACTTGATGATTTATGTACGTAAGGCTTTAAAATTGAATGTGAAGTCGCGCAACGTGTTTCATTTGGCTCAACTTGACGATTCTTGGTTCTTTTCGATTAAACAGCAACTTTAAGACATAAGAAGAGGAAAAGAGTAATATAAAGGGGTAGGTAGTAGTTTTTCTGAAAAATTAGTATTTGTTAAAGGTCGTGAGACTTGGTTGGTTTTCTTTTAAAGTTTTCAGTATTAACACACATAATAGTAATTGCCGCAATAGTATTGATTGAGCAGTTTCCCAACTTAATGATCTTTCAGACTTTTAAAAAATGAATCTTAACTTTTTCACGACTGGTTTAGTGATGATTTCTCGGTATTTTCAATGGCGATAACAATGCCTGCTTCTCAATTTCCTCGGAAACTGATACAATTGAGAGGTCTTCCTTGCTTGCTACCGCGAAAATTAATACAGTATTGTAAAGGCGCTTCGCAAAAACATTTCTTTTATATCAACTAAACAAAACGTAACAACCAGAAAGTAGGTTCTTCTACTACCTAGCTTATATATACTTATTTAATAAGTACTAATAAGTGTTGGTAAGCTTCTATATAAATATAGGTCTTTATCGTTGCAACGTAGTCGATTCGAATCTCTGTAGTCGAAGTAACTGGTACTGTATTGAAATTGGTTGAAATATGTTACTTCTAAGTTTGACAGACTGCTAACTGATCTTCAAACTAATTTGTATGAGTTACTGCTTGTCTAGTGACCCAATACTATGTGAGCACCAACTGCACTAAATTTACAGTCAATGCAGTCGAATCCTACAAACTACAGTCAATTTATAGTCAGCACAATCAACTTACTGTAAGTATAATTAACTTGACTGCATATTAATTGACCTTCTAAAATAGCAGTCAATATTATTCCAACATGAGTATAGTTTGTTTAGGGGTAAAAGGCTGTTTTTAAACGTTGTTTTACCTCTTTCAAGTGAAAAAGGCTTTTGTAAAACCCACTTATTCAATTTGAATTTTGATTGTTAATGAAAACCTTTAAGAACCTATAAAATAACTAATAATAGTTTTAAAATCGTTTTGCGTAAGTTTTGAATTTTATGCTTTTTATCATTTTTACAGCAACGGTTCTATCCAAACGATTTGCAATAATTATAGGGTAATATGATTCATTTCTTATTCTCAAAGGAAATCAATTATAAACTAGATTCAAGTTTCATTTTAAAATCGTTGGAAAATTAATAGGCATGTAAAGGTTTTTATTCGATAATATCGTTAATAAATTAGTCATTTACGAATATAATAATTTCAAATAATTCTTTGAATTATACGGCGTAACCGGGGTTAATATTATGTTTTGGATGAAAATGAAAGGGTGAGGTTGCGATTAAGGTTGTTGGAAAAAGAGTATCGTGAATAACTTAAATTAACGCTGTAATAAACGTTTTGTTAACAAGAATCTAAATACTGCTATGGAACTGTACGACTTCGTTTTCATTTATTAAATATTAAGAAATCAAGTCTTTCAATATTTCGTCTTCATTAATACGAATATTCATGGAAAAATTGCGGTCATTTATACGCATCGTTCGAATCAATAAAGGGTACGTGACGTACCGGTTTATAGCGGTATTTTAGTTATTTTGAAGGTCTATATTGATGAAAAGTTCGTAGCTTTTCGAAATAGACTCGTTATCAACGATTAATCTGGAGACTTGTATGCGTGGGAGCGGTTGAAAAGCGACCTATTTGGGACATAGAAGCAGTAGTTCCCGGACTGAAAAGTGGGGATTAAAATGCTTTGGGAAATATCCAGATTTCATCTATAAAGTACATCGGGAAATACATTGTAAATTTCTTTTTTTAAAAAATTGATTCAACACGAAATGAGGAAAGGGCTTTTGATTAACTTACTAATCTTTTTGAAAGAATTTGGGTAAATATAAAATATTTTAAGTTTTTATGGTTTACAAGAACAGTAAACGGGCGGGTCCTGTCTTTAAACTTCGCGTTTTATACTTTTAAACAAGTTATAATTTCAATAAATCCTTATTATGAATTTTGTTACTATATTCAGCGGATGATAAACTATGAAAATAATACATCATCAGGTGAAGAGTATCGTCATCGTTCCGCTAAAAAATGCAACCTTTTGGAATAGTAGTAATTTCAGTACAATAGGTCAACTTTACTTATAGCAAAGTTGACTATACTGACTGCAAGTTGAATGTATTATTGTATAAGCCTACTGTATTAGCTGCAGGTAGAGAATAGTATGCGCCCACTTCACAATAGGGCACAGGCCAAGCAATTGGCGACACAAGTTACTGTTTAAACCTGCTAGTAGTCTGCCAAAACTAAAACAATATATCCACCACTTGATCACATAATACTACTATTACTTCGACCAATCGAATCGACAAAGTTGTAACGTCTAAAGCCCTACTAATATTGATCAGTGATTATTTGGTTAAGCATAGATTGGCTAAGTTCAAAAAGAAGTTAATATCTCGTTACGAACTACGTTATCAATTGCGGTTAGGGTAGAGTCAAGATTCTTACGAAAGGCTCCTATGAACTACGTTGGTTTTTATGGCAGTAAATAGAAAAGACTATTAGATTTCGTCGGTTTTTACGGAAGCCAAGAGGTAGCGAAGGTATTGTTATTAAAAACACTAAGAAATATTTACCAAATATTCTTTTTGAAGACGTTAAAAATAGTTATCATAAGTCTTAAAGTTTTAAAAGTTAGAAAAAAGCTAAATTAGTACAACTTCAGGTGTAACTACGACAAAAACGACTAAATTTCACGTCAAATAACTATAAGAAATAATCTTCGCCTCTACCTTTCCCATCAAACCTTTATCACTACTTCACTATTTTCTTTTCCCCTACGCCAATTTAATCGTTAGAATCGCTGATTTAAGCGAAAAGATTAAAAAAAGCTAAGTTACTACGCGATTTTACGCCAAAATTACCAAGTTTCTACGCTTCCAAATCGCTAAGTAATCTACGTCACGATACTAAGCCCTATAGAGACCAGAACTTTAAGATAGCTATCGTAAGCGCTTACTTTCAAGCCATTACCGACTCTGCTTAAAAGGAAGTAATTAAAGCCTTCGAAACAGTCTTCGTCAACCATTATGACGAATAATATTGGATCAAAGATGTCAACGAAACCTTAACTAAAGCCTATCTAACAAATTACTTTAGCTAGTATATTATCAACACGGATGTCAGCGACGACTACAGTTGTAGCGCCTGCGTTTTCCCCGATTCTCGTACGTTTTAAATACTAGAGGCCTAACATCTGGAAAATAATCCAACGTACAGTTAAATCAAAGTTAAATAAGGAAGTAACTCGCCCTAAAATTTATATTTTGAAGAAAACCCTACTAAAACTGGTCGAAACCTTTTATAAATTGGCTTAAAGAGGAAATCTCCTTTAAGATTCTAACCCTCAAAACCCTCGAGGAAAACTCAAAGGTATTCAAGACTTTTAAAGCCCGTATATACGTTTTAAAGGACCTTCCCTTTACCTTTAGCTAAGTCAAGCCTTTTCATACGTTAACGGTAAGTAGCTTATTAATCTGCCGGGTATCTTAGTACCTTTACGTAATAGCGCGGAGAACGCACTTAGCGGCAACAAAGCACGTGAAGCAACAGTTACTAAGACCTTAATAGGTATAAACATTAGTACATTTTACCGGTTAATTAAAAAGGACCATCAGGTATCTCAAAACATATCCTACGGTCAAGTTCCTATTACCTCTTAATCTTTAACCTAAATCGCCAATCACCTTAAAAACCTTTCCACGGCTAGTATAATTATACACGTGAGTCCATCACAAATCCCACCATAAAACTTTATCACTCGTGTCAAGCGATTGGTAATTACTCTGAACATTATGGCTTGGAGACTCTAAAGCTTAAGATATAAGTAAACACTAATAAAAATTGAGACAACTATCGAGACTTTTTTCCAATACCTATTAAAATGGATAATGTGAATTATATTTGTTCACGTATTTCCCCAAGATTTGAAATGACCTCAAAATATAAAGTTAAGCGTTATTGCTTTCTTGACACGAAAATAATGCACTTTTCAAATATTTGTAAGTGGATAGATGTTTATTTTATTGGTTTTCACTTAGTATTCCCTGGAATCTTTATAAGGTATATAAGGGACTATTACCTAACCTTATTAATTTGAATGACTACCTTTCATGTGATTTACGATAGTATTAAAAGCTATTTCGAGTACAATGTCCAATTTACGTAATACTACTCGGATTGGGCCACTATAAAGTTAAACCCAATAATGATAAGGAAAAAATGGGAGAAAATACTAATAAATATGCTAAATGAGATTCTTAACAAGCTTATGTTATATTAACAGGTAATTGGGAAAGGCTTACATTGGTAAAGCCTCATTTCGCAAGTAGGCACGAGTAGTTGTGATTGGTGTTAACGAGTTTAAACACGCCCTATGACGCCTAAATACCACTTAAAAAGGCTTTTTTAACTAGTTACACTCGTCTTTTATATTCTTAAAGGCAAGTATACTAAACTCTCTTAATATATACCCTGAAACTAGTAACTTTTACAACGCAAATGAAAAAAACTGTACGAAAATTAACTACGTTGACCGCAAGTACGGCTATAAGCACACTTAGATCCTAAGATCTGGTCTATCGACTTTGGACTAAAGGCTACAACCACACTATAGTTAATGCGATAAAAATTCAAACAGATTGATTAACCGTAAAAACTGTTGTCGAGATAGTAGTAATAAATATTAAATTTATGTCAACTCAAGCTATCAATTGACCCGCTACCCCTCTATAGAGCGCAACAAAAAAAATATCAAATACTACATTCAGTACCCTATTACTTTCGGGCAAGACTACTTGGATTATATCGCAAACTTTGAGGGTAAAACACTGTTAACGGCTGTAATACCCCCAAGTACATCAAATGATATAAAGATACGGCTTTCAATACGGTTTAGTAATTAGCGGACTACGCCTTACTATACCGCTTAAATGGTGAAGATCCTTAACTTAATCTTAACTTAGCCAAGAACCCCTTATATATTTTTAACCTTCCAAATCGTTATGCAGACCACGCTTTTTGAGGTATTATAAAAGATATAGGGGTGGTAAGGTATTTAATAGGAAGATATTCGCAATAATTGGCTTTACAGAAAGAAAACATTACTGCCACCAAGATCAATTGTTTTGATACTTGCAAGGCTAAAGTTGACTTCAGTACAGGTGAGAAAATATCGTTAGTAGAGACAACGGTAATTCAGAATATTATTAAATCAATTATGTTCCACATATTGAAATCCTTTCCCCCTTTTTTCTTTTATTTTAAATATATAAATACCCTCGGCTTAAATGTTGATATCAATGCCAATAAGCCGGTTGAAAACGGCCAAAGATTTCTTGTTACCCTTAAATGTTGGCATTTATGGTTTTATCTTTTAGACCAGGAGGCAACGGTACTAAACCTAACGAAGATATAGATTAATTAACTACACCAACGTTTTCATTACCAAATAATTAACAGGTTATACAAAGTTCGAAAGTGCAAACAACAAAGAGATGTGACATATTTTGCTTTAAAAGCCATTGAAAAACTTTATTACTAGTATCAAAAATATACCTAAACACCCCGAAAATTTAGGATTATACTAAAAGACGATGAAGAAATTGATTACAAGGTCTTTATTAATGTGTTTTACTTAGATAACAAACCTGTTTTTCATGTTTTTAACTCCACAACCTCTTTTTACGGATCCAAGTTTCTAAAGTTTTTATGATTAAAGGATATATAAGAAATACTAAGGATATTGTATATTAACACGTACTTAGGCTCACCTAATGTCGTCGTTCACGATACTAACACCAAGTTTATAACGGCGGAATTCCAGGAAGATACCAAAATAATAGGGATCCAATGTAAACAGGTGTCTGTAAAGGCCTACTAGAAAATTAGAAAGATTAAAATGGCATATAGGCTACTTCACCGGGCGTATAATATCTTTACACTAGAAATTGAAAGCCTCATGAACCCAAAGACACGCTTTTACATAGTGGGAAACATCCTAAACAATATTATAAGCTTCAACAGCTTCATGTTAACACTATTGGTTTTCAAAACGTAGCCACGCCTAACGAATAAATCTCTACCATCAACAAGTACCCATAGGCAAGCTGTGAGCTACGGAAAAATACCAAATAAACTGCGTAAGGAGTCGGTACGGCGCCAAGTAAACGACGCCCTCAACACCAAAAACGGCCCAATGATATTGTATGTGTTTACTTTACCGTTAAAAAGTAAAATTCTCGTGTAGAAGAATCTAGGTAAATCGGAAGGCTTATAAAAAAACTGGAGAATCGATAACTCTCAAGTAATTATTAAAACTACTAACAGCCCCATAACGTTCCAAAATAACCAGGTTAAACCATATATTAAGGTAACTAACGATAAAAACCTTTAAACCAAACGATCGAGCTAATACGATCCTGATTTACTCGTTATCTACAAGCTAATAAAACACCGCTGATACGAACGACCTCCGTAAAAAAGTAATACTAGAGAGGAGGAATACATTCCAAATCGAATTTATAATACTGCTTAGTTCAATAGAAAATAAAAGGATGACAAAAACATGACATTAAAACTTCCGGTACAAGGCATTACAAAAACCCCCAACAAATCCTTTTAAAAAAGCAATAAAGTCGAAAGTAACAACCTTTTAATTCGAAAAGATATAAAATTCGAGCCCCAAACCGACTTTAACCTTTAAAATCCAAATATAAAAATCTGCAAGTCGATAATAATTGCGAGGTTAAAGGAAAAGCACGGGGCGGTCGTACTAAAAATCACGCCTAATCGTTTAAAAATACTATAATAAAAGTAAATATGAAATCTTCAAGTAATCGCGACCGGTTTAAAACATGAATTAACTTTGAATAGTAGATTTAACAATAAATTTACTAATTAAACGTTCAAGACAGTTTACAATCAATAACCGAAATATCACGTAAGTATGTACTTAGTTATAAACCAACTTATAATAGATCTTTTTATGAAAGTTTCTACAAGAATTACGTGCTACTTACCCGTTGATAACAGTAATACGATATATTAAACAACTCTACGGATTAGCCAAAACAAGTATCTATTGGATTTTAAGACATTAGTTGCACATTAAGTCACAGCTAGGTATAAAGCCTTTGATATACGACCTATATATATTGGTAATATAATAGAAAGACTTCGGACTAATAGGCATGCGAACTAATAAAATCCTAGGCGTTAAAATATATAACTTTATGATATCGGAATTACAGGTTATTGAAGACTCTAAGTTTCAAAATTATAAGCCGATTACGACGTTGACGAAATATAATTAATTTAAATTTATCGAATTGTTCATTCGTATACTTAGTACTAATACTATTCTTAAATTCTGCTAAAAGGGCTTAATCGCCAATTTAACTCTACTCGACAAAACTAACATAGCTACAGCTTAACGATACCTAAAACAACGTACTAGTGGTAGTTATATCGCTATCTAATTGAACCGAAAGCCTCTTATAACTTATTTATCGCTGTACAAATACAAAATCTAATAGGCAAAAACTTTCATCGATTAAATAAAAGGTTTGAATAATAGATATGGAACTTGAACCTAGGAATGAATACAATCTTGATCTACTCGTTGTGAGCGAAATTGATGATTTTTAAAAATAAACTTTTAAGAAATAATACCTACATATTTCTACGAATCGATTTCCAAATAACCCTCATTAACAAATATAAGTGGGAGGATGAATTTATCATTATATGTAACTCAATTCATTAACCATTCCTAAAGTGTAAAATGATTACACGAAACGTGCTAATTTGAAGGTTTACGGTATGATAGCCGGTTTTAGTATAGGTAAAATATTTTGAAAACCATTAACGTTATTACTAGGTAATTCAAGATTTTTACTATCCCAATAATAATCTATACTAATTCGAAAAGTTTGTTCGAATACCTTTTGAATATCGTAACTACCAGTGAAAACAGCTTGATAATCAACGTAATTGCAGTTCGCGAAGCCTATAAAGATAGGGAGATCGAGGAGTTCCAATGGATTGATGCGAAACATAACCCTCTTAACGCTATAACGATGGTATCGCCGAATAAGGCCTTTAAAATGTTTATTGATAGTAATAAGCTAACCATACGTATCTATGGTTGCGTTAATAAACTACCTAATAAGGTTAAATTACATACCAGAACATAAGGATACTCTGAAAGAACTGAAAGATTGCTAGGATACTGTTAATAATGACTTTTTGAATTATCACGTCTGAATTGGAAGTATATATAAGTTTACAGGGAAAGAACGTTTTGTAGAAATTGATAAAGTGGAACCTTAAAACCGTACGTTAATTAAAGGTAAATAGGGTTAATTTGAATGTAAATGAAGTTAGTTTGGCGTAGAAGTTGATTGGAATTAATAAGGGTCTAGCTAGTTAACAAAGACGTAATTTAACGGCTAAGGAAAAAGATTGGTTAACTACACTTTCGTACGTATACAAAATCAAAACCCGCCAGTGTTGGAATAATAGTAATTGCAATGTAATAGGTTAACTTTATTAAAAGTAAAATTAACTATATTAACTGTAAGTTAAGTATATTATTGTATGTGCTTACTGTATTGGCTGCAAGTCGAATATAGTATACGCCAACTTTATATTAGGGTATGGTCCAAGTAATCGGCCATACTAATTACTATTCACGTCGGCTAGCAGTATACCTAATGTAAAACAATACGTCCATCACCTAAATACGCAATAATACTATTACTTCGACCAATCAAATCGAAAACATTGCAACGTCTAAAGCCCTACCAACACAACCTCTTAAAACCTACTCGGATTCATCAGCTTTTGAAAATATTTTTTGAATAGGTTTTTTTTGAGAGAGAACTGATTTGGAAAGAAAAGAAAGTTTAGGCTATTCAAACGTATTTTTTTAGAGGTTTTATTGAAAGGCGACACTTTTATTAGTTCGTCGAATCAAGGGGCTCGCCATTATATATTACTTTCGAATAAATTACCGGTAAATGTTCGTAACGTATAACAATATTTTTATCTCTAATATAACCACGGAAATCACTTACTCTCAGGTAATATGTAATTTTTCTGAGTTTATATATATTTCCATTTCCGCTTTAATATCGAACCCTAAATTCTTAGGGTTTTAAACGCCGAAATTGAATTTGGATATGTCAAGGTTTAACCTAGAGATATTTAAGACTTTCAACATCCCATTAACAAGAACGTTATAGTTGTCGAGGAAATTATTCAGATATAGAAAAATATCACCAAGGAAACGAAAATGCCAAATGCCGAGAAATAAGCGTACCAAATTATTAATATATCGTTAAAAAGTAGCCAGTATATTGAACAGGCCTCAAAAGGTAATTAGTGAATGAAAAATCGTGAAACATGTACGAAATGTTGTTTTCTACTTGTTGCTCTTTATAATGCGAAACTCATAAAAAATGGTTTTAACAACGAGTTTGGTAATTCATTTAGGTTCTAAGATATTCGGAAACGTTTCTTTACTATTGAGACGAGGGAAAAGTCGGCTTTTTCGATAAGGTTGAATTTTTGGTAATCGATATAAACGCATGTGTCGTTTTTGGATTTCTTCGCGAAGAATACGGGGGTATCCGCTAAGAAGCTGCTCGTGCGAATGTAGCTTTGATTTAATAATTTAATTAACATTTACTCTAAAATCGCGATATCCTCCTGTAATATGTTGCATAACTAACTTTATAAGATGTCTAATGGTTGGTTTCAAGTGTTGTTTTCAAAAATAATTTTGTAATCGAATTTGAAGCGGTCAAAAGGCACGTTGTTTCTTAAGTCTCTATTTAATTGATGCGTTAACGCTTGAAAGATATTAAAGAGTTCTTTGTCAATGGTAAAGTGTGTCTTTAGGGTTAACTCCTTTTTAATATCTTCGAAGGAGATGGTCATAAGTCGCGTGGTAACGATATAGTATTTTCTAGCTTTATAGAGGAAAGTATAAAAGGAGGCGGTATAAATTCCTTAAAGTTTCTTTTACGTCAACGCATATCTTCTTTCCTATACACGATAGTTACCTTCTAGTTTGAAAAGAACTATATATTTCGAAGTAACGAAAATTACGTGTTGGTATTTAATTTAGTATTTACTTTAAATATCGTTGAATTTGAAGCAAGAAATAATATAAGTTGAAAATTAATAGATGTATTTATCAAAATTAACGTTTGAATGAGCTGCAAAAAAACAAGTTGTAAGTTGATTTT
Organism: Anisogramma anomala; assembly: GCA_038502455.1. NCBI lineage: Eukaryota > Fungi > Ascomycota > Sordariomycetes > Diaporthales > Gnomoniaceae > Anisogramma > Anisogramma anomala. Next base: position 20,931,975 of record JASMMZ010000001.1, on the reverse strand, counting down.
AGGTACGTAATGTGTGGTTTCGTTAAATCTTCGGTATGGAATAAAGCGTATGTGGTAACTTTCATCGATAGGTAATTGGTTTACTTACAACTTTCAAAGATTATGATTTTTATCTACTTGAGAGTTAACAAATGAAGTAGAATTAAACAGTAAATTCATAATAAACGGGAATTTATTTCAAAGTTACATGTAAATTACTGAGTCGAATTCAAGTTTTTTCAACTTCTATACGCGATTATATTTCAACATTGACTCTTTAGGTTTTGAAACATTGATAAAACAGTCCGCGAAAGTAGGGTCAATGCCGGTATTAACTTCAATACCAAAATTATTCCGGTATTATGCGGAATCCGATAAGTAGGTCCGAATTTGGTAATTATCTACCGCGTATACAAAGTATAAGTCGAAGTTTTTACAATACGAGAGTTGAAAATAGTTAATTTTGGTATCGTTCCGTTTAATATATATTCGAAAAGCGCTTACGATATTTATAATAATACTTCCCTGGTTGTCGCGAGAGGGCTTATAATCGTGGCCAACTCCATTACGAATAATACCTTTATTACTAATTTCATAACGTGGATGGCATTACTATACCAGTTGCGAAGGTTATAAAGTCTTGTATTACGAAATTGGATGTAAATAACACATTGATTGTAATTTATAAGTATATTCAAAAGAAATTAAGCATTTTTATTATATCATTAATAGACTTTTAAATGATAAGAAGTTAAATAGTAGATATCTAGGTTATACCGTTAGCTTCAATAAATAAGGGTTTTTTATGATTTTAAAGAACTTGAAATTATTTGCGAGCCCTTTATTTCAAATTCGTAAGCCGAATGAAATCGGATTTCAACGTGTATAGATCATAGTAATATGAGAGAAGTATAATTATAAAGACATTCGTATCGTTATTACTGTCTTCTTTTCAGATAATATAATAATTTCTATAACGGGTTTAGTAAAGCCCTTCAATTATTGAAAACATTTGTAAGAGTGGGTCTTTACATCGACAACTTTCTAGTTTTTATGTAATTTGCATAATAACATGGCTTTTTAGGTTGGAAAACGTGATTTAACATCGACAGTCTTCACCAGTTAGTCGAAGGGTTTTGTATCAGGTAAGCCATTAAATTTGTAGTTGAAATCAGAGAAATCCTAGTCGTCGTTATTGTTATCTGTTTAAGTTGACGTGGTTCCCGATATGGAGCGGCGTGGTAACTACATCGTTTGTAAATATCATAACAGACACATTGAAAGAACAGGTTTCCCCAAAGACGAGGATGTGTCGGTAATAACTTTGAACTACCTCATTATATTTATTAACGTAATTAATACGTTGGTATTGAATTATTCAATTTGTAAAAAGTACTCACGATCGGTTTGGGTCCGTTTCATCAACTTCGTACGTAAGTTTTCAGTACATCGTTCGTATTGAACAGTAAAATTGTTTTATTACGATATCAAAACGCTACAAACCAGATTCCGTACGTACGCGTCAAGGAATTACTTCAAAAATTAGGAATTTTTATTCGAAAGGTTTGAAAATATAGCTTTAGGCTATAACCGCCTATAAAAAATCTAAATACTATAGGGAACAAAATATCAAGGATTATATATGAAGGGACTAAGCCGAAGCTATCGCTTAAGGTAGTCGGATATTGTTTATAATTCCCGATAAAGAATGAAGGAGAATCTCTTGTTAAGGAGCTGCTATAAAGATATAGACATTGAGTGGCTCGGTTACGTGACAGATGTAAGGGAATACTTATAAGCGACTTCAAAGCATCGTGGGAACATAGCAACCGCTAGAGCTAGATCCCTAGTAACCACTAGCTCACGCACCAGCCTATAATATAAGCACGATTTTATTGAGATTAATAACGAAATGAATTTGTTATACATCCGGTTCGATATGTAAATTATTAGGTTTCGCAAAAAAATCATTTGTTTTAAACTTATATTACAGCGGTTCCATGGTTTAATTATTACAACCCTTTCTTTTTGGGTTACCCTGGTTTTTTCGTGACCGTTTCAAAAGGGGAACTACTGATGTAATCTTTTTAATGTCAATATTGGAAGGTTTTGATTTTTGCAACGTATTCGATTAAAATCTTTACTTGAAGTAAGTAGTATTGCATTAAAAGTGGTAATATTATTACTTTCAAGTTTGGAAAACCGCTAGCAATTCTCCATACTCATCTGTATGGTTAATTACTTCGCTCGTGCCCTAAGCTAAAGTAGATACCTACTAAAATTGAATTGCAATCAATCCTACAAACTACAATAAATTTGCAATTCATACAATTAACTAGATGTCAGTATAGTTAACTTGACTGTACTATAATTAACTGCTGTTGTAACACTAACATCGTTTTTTTTTTGTGTGCGTACGTCAGTGTAGCCAATCAATCATTTATGGTAAATCCTAAACTCTCTGATCAATCCGCATGTCGAACCAATGGTAATTTCAATTAGTTCATACTCAAAATAACTATAATTATGGCTCTTTACATTTTATTTCCGAAACTCGTGTTCCTTCAATCTCGTATGAAATTTTTTTGCTATAGATTTGCGCGTATGAAACATGTTACCCATAATTTACCTATTACTAGTTGTTTCGAATATAAGTTTATTATGTGGTATGACTTCGACCATTACCTAGACAGTTTTTCAGTTTACCAAAGTATCCATGTTTTTTAAGTTACGTTCCAGGAAGTCCAGGTAACCCTCAATCCGAACGATTAGTTTATTACTATCTACAAATTATTTCAAGGAATTTTTAGGTTTGGCTTAAGTTATTTCCTTAATGGGATTATTAGTACCGTTACATTACCGAAACCTATCGGTTTTCTGGGTTTCCTATACCTTCCTTAAAACTATTACGTCTATTATAAATCGTTTTTCATTAATCGTAACCAATTTTGGCAAACATTCGTAGAATCTCAGGGAGTTTATAAATACAACCACAGGTATTGAATGTAATCTCAACTGATTAGTAATAATGTTTGACGTGCTGTTAATTAATATAACGATATCGAAACCTACTATTATTTCGTAAACATACGATACAAATACGTTTCGTAATACTCGTTTACATTCAACGGATATCGAATTCACGATGTTACCGGTAAATCAAAATTGCTTATTGAACCTATATTCATTAAAGAATATTATGAAAAATATGATTAAAGATATAAAGATAATGTTATTCGGAGAAGAACCTTTCTTAAGAATTATGGTATTCTCCATCAATATATTTATTGATATCTTATTGATATCTTTATTCACATTATATATTTATTATCAAATACTGGACTCAATTTGTTGAATCTTCATTTGATAGATCTTAAATTTCGATCGTAATTAATAAAGTATAGGATGAATTGAATTGACATAACATAGCTTTATAAGCCGTTCGAGACTTCTACTCCAAGTATAGCTGTAGTTTTTTCTTATTAGTTTTGTTGATTTTCTCGAGGGTTTTGGTTTGCTTTTTTCATTATGTGTTAAAGTATATACCACGAATATTGGTAACTCTATACGTATGGATTGAAAATTCGTTAAAATTAACTTATATTTCATTTACCAACGTTTTGGTCGGTTTATACTTTTAAAGGCCTAACGTTTCCATGCTACGTTATTATGCCGTTAGAAACCCAGCATTCGGGACAAAATGGTATCATTAGTTTCTATACCAACGATACCGAAATCCTCACCTTATGTAATCAACAAATACGGATCATAAGTGAACGTTTTGATAACAAATATTTTTCTAAAATACGATAAATATGTTAAAAAACCAATGAATACCTACTTCTAAGAATCTGTGAAAAGTTTCAACATATTGTATTACCATGCCAGTAGGAAACTTATCTTTAAATCCTTCTGTAGATTTAATAGCGAAATTCTTTAAAGATTCATATAAAACTACTAGTATGCTTGCATAATGTCACGGCTATTGAGGGTAAACTCACCGCTTACGCCAAGAGTTAAACTAGCAGCAATTGTGACGATTAAACGCTGGCTGGTCTCCAAGATCATAGAAGATAAGGTGAAAATCTAGTCTTCTACTTTACTACTATATTTTGAAGCGATTAGCCTTTGCTTGGTTTTGTATTCGGTCTATTATTTCAATTTTGATCTCGTAGATCATCCTTGACTTAAAAAAAGTAACTTTCTATCTTGAAAATCACGCCAAAGGAATAAGTTAAACAATTCCTCGTATAAGGAGGTTATCGATCTTTATTCGGTCTCTTTCCTCGAAAGGCTTGCTCGATATGCTAAGAATGCCTTTGACTCGCAACTTGAAGGCGAAATGTTCATCAAACTTCTTATTTTAAAATGATTATACTGTTGTATATACCTCTTTAAACTTATAATTTTTATTGCCGTTCTCTTTCTTAGTGTATATCCTCCTATTATGTGTGTTTTCAGGTTGTTAACATTCTATATACTTATTAATGATTGGTTTAGGATGATTATATAGGTTAATCCTCTCTTTTCTAATATTGTCGCCTTATAATATTAATTGGATTTCAGGGTTTTTTGTATAGTTCAACTTATATAATACGAAAAGTAACGGACCTATTAGCGATTTTTACTATTAAGTTGAGGATAGCGATACTTAATATCTTATACAACCTATTATATATATCTGACTCCTTCTAAGTAAGATCTTTACTTCAAAAAGGCAAAGCTAACGTGTTTATTATCGACGGTTCGTTCCTAGTGTTAAGGGTATCGTTAATTTGACGATGTGCTGATCTCTTTTACAGTTTCTTCAGAAAATTGATATATGCCATAACCTAGTTTGTATTGTTTGACAATATTCGCTAATCAATCGTTATACATAAATAAATTTCAAATACCAATAAAGGTAGTACGAGATTTTTGGGGTTGACGTTGTTGGTAAGGATTTTTTTATACTATTTAAAGCTGTATTTTGGAGTTGTAAATTTTTCAATCTTTCAGGTAAAGTTATTGTAAGCTTTTATAAAAGTTCAAAAACCTTTTAGACCTTACAAAAACCCTTATAAAACTTAACGCGAACCTATTTGTATTAAATTTCTATCGATTGAATATTCACTAAAAACTTCGTTGTAGTAAAATTAGTATTATTATTATGAATTAATACTTTGCATAATTCTAGGTAAGTATGAATCTGCAAGGTACGTAATATTTTCCATTTTCTCCTCGCTTTGAATTTTCAAAGAAGTTAGTAACGGGAATCGCCGTTACAAGGTTAATTTCATGGAGTATAGGCCCAACGTTCAAGTATAATATATTGAATAAAAATTCAATATTAAAATCTTAGTTTCTTTTTCAATGTAAACTTAAACTTAAAGGGGGTTTGGATGTTTATTCAATAGTAATATCAAAGCCGTTCAATTTCCTCTGGTGCTAGAAAGTTCACATCTCCATATCCAACCACCTTAAAGTCTTTATACATCCTATTAATCGCTAAATAGTTAAACCGTAGATATAGTCCATAAAGCTATGACTCTTTCAAGCTAAACACCATTATTTCCGTCCTTTCAAGGTAAGGATAAATATTTCATATTATAAATTAAGTAAGAACTTCTAGCGGTTACCATCAATCCATTTGTTAATTTAAACATCGACGTTAACGCCGAGTTTCTTCATGTTTTTAAGGTAAAGGAGAAATAAAGTAGGGGATTTCAAGACGAAAAAAAAAACAATAATCTTAACAATTGTTATCATATTCGTCTATTTCAGTAACAAGAGTTCTCTTTAAAGGCTAAAGCCAACTTTGGCTTTACCAGTATGAATATGTTTAAAATCCATAATATTATTAATATCCTTTTCCACTACGATATTTTACGAATGACCTGTTGTTAAATACGGTATTACCGTATCATTCAATATAATACTTGAAAATATGTATTTATCATAACGATCTAGAATAGTAAATAAATATGTGTGGTTAAAATCTTTATTGTTATAACAACGATAAAGGTTTTTACCTGTTAGGCGGTACAAAAAAGCGTGGTGAGCTAGTTAATACGTTGCTTCCAAGCGACCACCAGTATCTTCATACCAACCGATAGCTTTGAAAACTTACAACGAGTTTAATAATATCATCCTTTGCAACAAATTCACAGGCGGCCCCCACATTTTTTAGTGCCGCCACCATATATACACAAGATCCGTCAGCATCGCACCGATAATTTCATACAATGGTCCTATCTATAGCCAACTCCAAAGGGGCCCGACCGACTATACGCGCCGTCAACGCACCTATAAAGGATACCCGACTTCTACAAACTACTTAAAGTTATATACATAAGTGCTAAACAACTGGCCTACCCCCGGCGAAAAAATACGTGATTACTTATCATACCTATAGCTTTAACTCCAAGTCCTTACATAGGGCCTATGACGTATAAATACGCGACCTTGATTTAGGGGAATCCTTATACAAGGTTTAAAAATAATTTATTAACGTATTAGTTACACGCTTTAACGGGCTCGGTTTTACGTAACACCACGCGTCAATATTACGTATTGTAACGTACATTGCCGACTACCTTATGAACGGATATTAAATGAAATCAATAGGCGAATTAGAAAAGAAACTTAAGCCCTCATCCTTTACACGGGCCGAATAGGTACGGGGGTTCCCTTTAAGAGTTTACCTCGACCCTCTGTCCTATTCGTCCCCTAGCGCGTATACAACCGTTTCGATATTACCGAACAACCCGGTGGCAAAAGGTAGGAAACATTTTATACCGCTAACATAAGCCACAGTCACAGGACCCGATAAGGCGCCGGTTTTCCTTACATTTTAAAGGACCTCGACATATGATGAAGGATCGCCAAACTATACATGCAACCTCCCGAAACACTACTATACGTAGCTCTGCACCCTATAAAGATCGGAAAAAACTAAAAATACATAGGTTTTCATTAAGGTTTCCGAAGGCCTAAAGAGAGACATAAAAGGGTTTTTTTCTCCAATACGTACTTATTAAACGAGTATAATTAGACATAGTCTTTAGAAACTAGGTGAATAGCACCACTACGAGGTACGAAATTTGATAAGCCAATATAAATACTAAAATTAAACTCTTTTCTAAAGACCTCCTACCGGTTTTACTACATTTATTCAGCGGAACATTTACTATACTTTACTCAATGTTATATACGTACGCGGTTACAAATGTTTTCCGCGTTATTTATACCCTCTTTCAGGAGTCCCTGATCGAAATCCCGAAGGTAATAAAGACGAAATAAGACTTTAGTCTAAAATTGTATTAGTTGATACGAATCGATTGAAAAACGGATAGGACGTTAATATAAGTCTTATCACTTAAATTATATCATTTTTACACTCCTTCCGGTTCTTCATCCTTTTTGGCATTAAAGAACGGTAAGTCAAAATCGATAAACGGTATCAATTACAATTTTACAAAGAAATGTACCTTTCATAGTATATTCACGTACGTTACATCCCCTGATAAGATACCCTAAATACGTGATGCCGGCTAGGGATTACGTACACAGGACTTATACCGCCTTAACTTAACATCATAATTGTCACGGCCCGTATCCGTTTACTTATAAAGGTTACCCGATGGCTTTAAAACGAAGAGGTTAAAATCGCATCTGTGTTTCGAAATACCGGTTAAAAAAATGAAACTCTTGAGCTGGATTTAATAAAACATATAGTTAACCGCGAAAATACTCGCTACAAAGGCTATCGTCATCATAAATAACGAAACGAACTTATAACCAGCAAAAAGGAGTCGAAAATCAAAACTATTTGACATTAATATATGGTAATACTTAATTAAAAAAAACTTGGTTCGCTTTAAAATACCCACACGTGGTATAACCCTTAACGATAATACAAACGTTGTAGCTAACGCTGCTAAGTTACGTAAACTCCCTTCTTTTAGTAAAACGCTAACGTTTTTCTCTGTGAATCGCCCGACCTCGGTTATATTTAGGAGATCCAGTTCCAAGATAACTTCCGGGCTATCAATAGGGGCCGTATCCGGTTTTTCAAGCCTTAAAACCTTTAAAAATACTTTGAATAATACTAAGATATAGAAACCTTTTATTAAAAATACTAACGTCGGCTCGACAAAAGGGGATAGAACCGAGTATAGGGGCGGACGTCCGATATTAAACTCAGTTATCTTTATTACAACCCCCCCCTTACCCATCGTTATCTTGAGCTAATAAAACACGACCGATAATTCTCCAAACGGTAATAACAAAGCAAATGAAAACGTTATTACAACTTCGGATTTGATTAAAGTCAATTCCATAACATATTAGGTATACCGGCGATAACTACACATAAAGCGATTTGGCTTTACTGAACGCTGAAACCAAATACAAGTTTAACAATTATATAGGTAGAAAGAAGCAAAGTAATTACCGTATACCAAGCCCCTTTTATAGCTTACGCAGATAAAGAAATATATATTATTAACGTATAAAAACCATAATACGGCAAAAGAAATAATAAGTAAAAGTTTACACAATATTATCGGGAGTTTATCCCTTTCTCCCCAGTACATAACTAAGTCTAAAACGCTCCTATATAGGAAAACCAACGTAAACTACTCCTAATGACTCGGTACCAAATCCTTTCGTATATCAAGTAAAACAAGGCCATTACTATTACTCAAACACTCCCGAATCCTAGGCGAAATTCCTTATAATTATGGATAACTTGTATGACATAGTGAACGTATATAAAGACTAGTTTTCAAATGTAATATTGAAACAAGTATAAAACTTATTACTTGAAATCATAAATATCGCGGGATGAGACTTTAACCTCGTATACAATAAGGTAAAGACTATTTTAAAAACGTATAAAAAGGGCAAGCTTTAAACAACGTAGCCTCTACGACTAATATACATTATAATAATAAGGTAAAAGCTCCCATATATCGGCTTGGGTACGTCATCGAATTTATCATCACCAATATTATAGGAACTGTAACGATAATACAATGTAGTCTCAATTACGGATCGGATGATAAAGTATTTTTAACGTATTTCCTAACGCGAGAATTATACGTTTCCGCCGCTTTATGTATTAGAGGTTTGAAAAAGAGACTCCTTAAGTTCGGGCACTTAATTAGGGCTAAATTAACGTCTTTATTACCCGCCCAAGAAACTAAAAACTTGATAAATTTATACGAATAAGTAATAGCTTTCTTCAGGCTATTAGAAAACGCTCTGTATGCCGTTAATAGGCCTATTAAGATATACGTTAATGCTACCAAGTAGTAAACCCCTATATCAAATCAGTTACATTCGTATATAAGACGAACGAATGCAACACAGCTGCGTCACACGAGATTTATCGAACGTCGAAACTTCCTTATCGAAATGTAATGGGTTAATGCTAGCCTATAGAAAACTAAGCTCTATAACGTTACGGACTTGGCGAAAGTTTACGATATTATTAACTGATATAAATCCTATGCGTTATTACAACCCCCTCCACCCCCTTTTTTTTTTAAAAAAAAAATACGATAACTGTCTTATCCTCGATATTTACAAATAAGCCCAAATATTACAAAACGATATCTTTAATAAGTTTTCCTCGAACGATGACCTCCACAACAACTTTTTAAACACCCAGTTAAAAGCCGATTTTTTTTATCTATAAAGGGTTAATATTTTTGAAAATAGTTCTACTGTAATATTATAAGCGTTTATAACACATTTATAAGGAAGAACGACATTATAATCCGCAGTTTTTAAACCGAATTAAAATATAATAACTATACCCTTACGTATATTTCACAATAAATATTTACATTTAAGCCTCTTTTTATCAGATTAACGGTAATCGAAGGTATTTATTATACAAAAAATAGAGGACCGCGACTTTTTTAACCTACGTTTATGAAATATTATTATACTAATACCGATTTACTCCAAGGGGTTGGAATGTATTGTAGCCTGGAGGACTTAATAGTAATTTATTATATAGGTCTTTATTAGCCATCAATTAGGGGTAGCAACGCTAAAATGATTTGTATCCTGTTTAATTACTTCCCTGAAATATAATATGAAGTTTTCTTTCGCCGAAGAAAAGGTCGTATTAATCTTATTACGAAACGTATAAAAATTCTTTATCATATTATTTTATGACCGCTTAATTTGAAGAATGAAACGTATAGTGTTTGACTAAAATTTATTTACTTTGATTGAAAGCTTTTCTTTCCATAAGATAATGCGAATTAGATGCTAATTTACCACTGCGGGTTTTTTTTCAATCATCATTACAAGAAACTTTAAAGCTCTCCCCTTTCCCCAATCCTTTATCTAATCTATATAAAAGATCTTATATTGGTGTATTTAAGGCGTATCTTCATATAAACCAACGATATACTCTTTCTCACAATCTTAGACTCCTCAGAACAGAACGCGAAAAGTTATTAAACCGACTTACAAAAAAGCCAACTAATAGGTAATAAAAAACAGGTTTATATTCGTATTAAGAATCCGAACGCCTTTACATTACAAGGTATTCAGGATCTTCGAATTTAATAAAATGATGTAACTCATATATATATATGGAAGCTAAACCAATTTATCTAATTGCTAACCCTTCCTTGAATACTAAGTAACTTAGTATAAGATAACTAAGGTATTGATTTAATGAAACCCTATTAAAAAAGCTTATATCGGGGAATGGGTAACGAAGACTTTAAAGGTTAATCAACCTAATAAAACACTATTACAGATAAAACGCGGGCCTTTGTTACATTTGTTGCGGACGACTGTTAACGCTATTATCGGGTCTATACTTACGTATTACATCGAAAGTTAATATTAAGGGCGTAGATAACAAGCTTTCAAAGATAAAATTACGTTCTCCGTTATAGACTCAGGCCTTTGACCATTAAGTCTATAGGTTACGTGACTATGTACGTAAAGGGATGTGCAGCACCTGGTCTGGGCCCAGCCCGGGCGCGGAACGGGTACGGTCCGGGTATAGGTCGGGTACGGTCCGAGTATAAACTGGATACGGTCGGTATACGGATAGGACACAGTTTATACACAGTACGTGTAAGGGCACATAACGGGTTGAGAATTAGCCTTGCCTAAAGGTACAACACGTTAAGCTACGGTAAACTCTTTTAGTTTTCCTCCGTACCTTAATAGTAAGTTATATTCAATATTTAGTTCGTCTACCATTATAGGTCGAATAATAATATATTATTAAGATTTTTTTTATCGAATTAATATTCCTTATAATAAAAAAATCGATAATAAACGTTAATTATTCGTCGTAATAATTTAATATCATCGAAAAGGATAGGCCGTTGGCAAATACCTAATCCTTTAATTTTATAAATATATTTTTGGCACTTTCGAAGCCGATTTAAATCGATATTTTTCGTTTCAAAGTTACCGTAAGTTATATCGCATCGGCATTGAAACAATTATAATAAACGGGTTTATTGACCTTCATTATGGACCTAACATCCTAGTTCGCTTAAGTTATCGCGAAAATTTAGTAACTCGAAGTCGAAGTAGCCGCGACTCGCGTTAGGTTTTCACCGGTTTAAGGGGGGGAAAAACGACATAACTCACTGTAATTCGACGTATTTGCTTTTATATAAGCGGCTACACGTTTAACAATCGAAATAATATTCAAAACTGATAAAATATAAATTAAAAAAGTCGGTATACGCTTCTTTACGTATAGGGATATTATACGGCAGTGGTAAAATAAACGGTTACAGCGTATTACGAAGCTGGAGGATACGATGAAATATATAATATAGGAAAGTTTTTCGACTATATTAATATGGCTTTTGATAAATTTTACCGTACAGATATGGTATTAATCTCATCCGAAAGTTTGGTTGTAAATAATAAGAACTTATAGGTACTATTCGTTATTAGGTTCAAAACACTTTTAACATAAAGAAACGGCCTAAATTAGTCTTCGGCCGTAAAGTGTAACTATTTATGTATTCGCGAAAAATCGTTTGCGTTAGGTGTTAACCGGGTGGATTATATTATAGCCTTAAAGAAGTATCGCAAACTTACCAACAAGTTAAAGTTTTTAGACTTAAAGCAGCGTTTTGGTCGTGAGTTAACGAAACCTGTTTAATATTAACGACCAAATGATAATACGGTTACAACAGAAGTTTACCCCTTTTAAACGCCTTTATTAAAGGTCCGTAGTAATCGCGGCTGGTTATTTCGATATTGCGGTTGGTTAATTTAACAAACCCGTTTAGTACGCGTTCAAAATCAAGGATATAGGGCGATGTAAACGATAATAAAGGAAATTTAGGCTAGTTTTACTTTAGAAACTTACGTATATCATAGATTCTTGGACTATTATCAACGTAATTACGACTTTCGCCCAGTATTACTTTGTATGTAGGTATATACGGTTTAAATCAAAAATTTCATTATTAACGTCGACGGGGGAAACCTAATTCCTGGATTTAGTTTTGTTTAGGGGTTATATTGCCTTAACGGCATAATTATAAAATCGCATAAAAAGGAATTTAGTTTAATTAAAATACATATAAATAGAAAACCTTTATTTATTCCTATACTTTTTAATAATATTTACTTTTTAAATAATTAAGTCAATTTAAACTATAATTATTATTATATTATAAGCAAGGTTTTGGTATAACAGTTCATGATAGAATGAATTCGGTAATTATATTCGCGAAATCTCGGAACGATATTAAGCTTATTGTAAAATAAGCGTATTACTTAAATAGCCAAATTTTGAATAAATATTGATAAATAGTCATACACGATATTAATATATATTATTCTCAGAATAACACGGGATATAATTTTTGGAATACTTTAGATACGATTTTGATAGGTGATTTCAAATACGGGCGATAATCGTTTAGTAGGTTCAAGTTGGAGAGACTTAGTTATCAACGTAATGTTAATACACCTTAGGATGGGAAATATATAGGGCGTAATAGGTTTGGTTTTCCTCGGATTAACGTACCATTCGTATCGAATGGTTTAACTTACGGGGGACCTGTTTTAAATAACTTATGTTATGAGCTTCTACGAAATAACGCGGATTTTATAAGTAACGATGACGATTACGGTTAAGAAGAAAAAGAATTAGTTACGTTTTATTTACCGAAATTTGTTGAATTTAGAGACCTATTTGATAAAGATAAAATTATAGCTTTACCTTTATATAAGGGGAAACTCGACTATTAGATTTATATTAAAATGAATAAAAATAAATCTTTATGAAACCGATTTTAGGAGTCGTTATATTCGATATTACGAAATTAAATTTGTAAGCTTTATTGACAGGCTATATAGTTAATAAATAGAGGCTAGGTTCGGGTAAACTTTTTATCGGTGATAATACCAGTACTATGTATTCGTAAGTTGTGAGGGGAGGGTAACGGTTTTATATTGATTACTGAACGTTAAACAAAATCATAAAGTAAAACCTTTTTTTTTTTTAATTTTAATTAAAGAAACCCTTTGTCTATTTTCGAAGTCAATATAACTTACGAAATTATATATTCGAACTGTATTTTACTGTATTTAAGTAGTACCCGTATAAAAAGAATTAACGGCGTTTTATTTGCGGTTTAGGTAATTTAGTTATTCCCTTTAATTTAACGACATCGCCGGTGAATTTTTACCAATATATTATTATGTAATAATGGACATTTTCAATAATTTCGTTATAACGTATTTAAATGATTTCGTGGTTTTTTTCCCCAGTTATTTAGTAGAATTATATAACGAAAGTTAATGTTGTTTATATACGTTTTGATAATAAAAGGCTAATTTTTTGTTTAATGAGGTGCGATTTTATGTTTGAGGAGGTAAAATATCTAGGCTTTATTATTACGGTTGGGGTGGGTATTTGGGTCCACTCCGAATAAGTCCGGGTAATTCGCGAAAAGGAATTATTATGTATGGTCCAAAAAATTCGAAGCTCTTTGGGCTTTACTTACTTTTATCGTAATTGTATTAGTAATTTTCAAAGTTAAGGGATTATTTCGTGCGCCTAATGAAAAAAGGTATTCGTTAAGCTTAAGTAAAATATGGAAAAATATGTTTTAAACTCTAAAGGATACCTTTATTACCGAACCTAATTTGGCATATGACAATATGGATCAACTAATAGTAATGAAAACCGATTATTAAGAAACGGAGTTAGGAAGATATTTGTTGTAGCGTGACGAGAATAGTATTTTAAAGTTAGTGGTTTATTTCTTCGCTCGATTAATGGATATAAAACGTAACTATATCATTTACGATGAGGAGCTTTTCGTAATAGTATTTTATTTAAAAGAGTAATCTTCCGAGTAACGTAGAAGCTATTTATTATTCACGATTTTAATAAACTATGAGGAATTAAAGTATTTTGTCTTTATTACGGTTAATTCCTGAACGTTAGGCCAAATAGACCGAAATCCATTTTCTTGTTTAATACCACCTGTGATATAAACCTGTAACTTAGGGCCTCCGCCCGTATACGTTAACCCGTAGGTTATAAAATTAGCTCTAGGTTAAGGAACTCTGCGCGCGAGTTTTTTTAAGCTTATTTTGAATTCGGGTACGTTAACGAAATTGTAAAACTAAAAACTAACGCACGACTCGTTATATAAGATTTACCATTTAATGATTTCTAAAGGCGTTCGGCGTTTTCCATTTAAAATGAGATAATTAATATAAATGAAAAATTACGGAATTAACTCGTGGGGTATATTTTATTTTTGTAATTGTTTATAATTACCGAGTTAAAAACTGTTAATAACGAAAATCTTGTAATCGATCTACGACTAGTTCATTATAGATTATCCACGTAAAAATATGTTGTTTCTCGTTTTTCAACGGGATTACTATTTTAAGGGGAGGATCGTAGATATTCGACGTTTATATCGAATATATACGTAATATAACGGGATGAAACTTTGTAACTTACGATATAACCTTTTTTAACCATCCTTTATTGACGAACAGTATTAAACATATATTTCGGTCAACTTCATAATTAACATACTAATTACTAATAACGGCTTTCGATATTTGCTAGTTACTGTGGATCGCTTGTTTAAGTTCATTTATTCAAAGGTTATATAGTTTATGATTACCAATATATATGTAAAACGCTTTCAGGATATATACTGGAGATCTCATAGGTTTTTAACTTTTATTATTAATAACTGCGGTTCGGATTAGGTAGCTTATTATAAAAGACCTTTTATCTCTTCCTAAAAATCGAATACCTTTTATTAACGACGTATTACTTGTAAGTAAATAACGATATTAAGTAAGTAAATTAAAAAGCTTGAAATTACTTATATATTATTATCGCCTTTTTATAATGCGATCAATCTTTACATTTAGCCGTCATTTAATTTACGTCAAATAACTGGGAATCGACGGTTTTTGGGTTTCATATAAACCGTTTAATAAATAGGTATAAAATGTTAACTATTTGAAGGGTAAATGGAGATACGAAGTCGTTAACTAATCCTTCGAGACGAGTTATTTTTTATTTTTTTGGATTATTTACCCAAAAGGGCGCAATCAATTGAGGTAACAATAACTTATATTTAATAGTAAAGAAAATCGATAACGAATCGTAGGTAATATCCAGCAAAATGATATAAGGTTAGGGATGGAATTTCGTTAAGTTTTAGTAATATTGAAATTGACTGCTTGGATGAAAAGTTCTATTAACTTTATAATTGATACCGGGTTGACGGTATTTCGAACCCGTGTAATGTTGTATTACATATCACTGGCAAATATCTGGTATTTTATATAAATTTAAATAAGCGCGCGGTTTCGAACCCCCCTTTTTCGTAGGTTATATGCGATAATTACCCGGGATCAATTTTTGTAGCTGACGATATAAGGAAATGTAAATGCGAGGAATTTATAGTATAGGCTATCCTTATGTTAAAAACGGGGAAAGGTAGGGTACGTTACGTATTAATTAAGTGAAAAGATTATAATGATCCGAAGTGGGAATTATTGAAAAATTGTTGGTATATTACAATTTTAAATGGATTTAACGTAAAAAAACGAAACATTCGAATTTATAATAGCCCAATATCTTAACCTCAGCGTTAAGTTTTCATTAAACAATAAGCACGGCGAGAACTGTTTACACCTCCGAAATAATACTTTAATTATAAATGAAAAGTGAAATTAATTACTGAATGAAGTTATAATATCATAAATAAAGCGAGGTAAACACTACCCGATTATCTCGGATAATTATCCTAGCGTAAAACGACTTTTACTATGACCTAACAAAAGTTTACTTATTTATTATTATTATCCTTATTTAAGTTTAATAAATACCGGCATTACTAACATCAAAAGTCCTATTATAATTGGTCCACAATACTAGGTAATACTAGGGGAGGAGGACTGTAAAAGGTATAATAGAAATTAGTAAATTCTGAAAAAGGGAGCTAGTAAAAAGCGTGATGGATATAAAGCGACCTCAAGGATAGCGGATAAAGTGAAGAGGGGCAGGAGTTAGGAAAGATCGATGGCGGATAATACGAGGAAAGATAGAAGTTAAGGGAGGCCGATGATAAATGATAACGTTAGGAAAGACGGGCGTTAAAGGAGGCCGATAATAACGGCTAACGAAAAGTAAGGCGGGGGGCGGGACAGGAAGAGTAACCCTTTAAACGGGTTACTAAGGACTGTAATACTTTAGTTTTGGCCCAGGTAACGCAATCGACCCGGGCGTGATCCTACGCTTGTTCGTGGTTAGCTAGATGGATTTATTCCTATTTAAAGTTAACAAATAAGATACGGATAAAATCGGAAATGGTATAATTGAATCGTGGACATCGCTTGAAACATTTTATAAGCTGTAACTTATATCAATTATAAAAGATATAATTTAGGTGGTAATATTATTTTAGCCTCTTCAACAAAAATTACGGACAGGTATACAGCGGTAAATAAAACGGGCTAGAGCGAGAAGGTTATACGTTAAATCCCGTTCGGCCGAAAGCTTCCTATCTTTTTTAATAGGCGATATGGTAAAAATCGATAAAGAGATCCGAGGTAAAAACGGACCCGAATGGCATAGGCGGCGTAAGAGTATGGCTAAAGGGGTAACGGCATATACGGCCGGTATAGTAGGAAATTTTTACGTTCGAACAATGTTATGAAGCCGGGCAAACTAATTACCTAGTTTAAAAAAGGCGGAGGTAAAATCGGTGGATAATTGGGGATATCTCCTGAATGTGGACGCGTAGGGAATGAAATATAACCCCTATCCTTTATCGTAATAACTAAGTAACGTAAAAGGGTATATAAACTAGGTAAACTCGGAAATAAACTTATCTCTTAAATACATTACGAAAAGAAGTTAATTAACGGTTAAGTCTTTTACAAAGTTTATTTATATGTTTACCTTATTATAAACCTTTCTATATACGCGATACCCTTAATTTCGACAAGTTAGGACGTAAAATAAAGGAACGTTTAAGTTTAAAAGACAATTAATACATAAAATGTAGGCGTTTTAAGCCTGTAACGAAAAAAGTTTATTTTTATCTTTATTAACTTTAAATACGAGGATATTTCTTATAATACGTAGTAGTTAAATCAAATAGTTAGTAGTAAGGTATTAGTATATAATAATGTAATATATCTTACAGGGATGCGTATGATCATTTTTAAAGACGCTCACAGTAATGTAATCAAAGTTTAAACAATTATACACGGTGACTTTAATAATAATATGGGGAAAAAAGATAAAATATATTAACGATAATGGCTGGTTAATATATACAAAGGAGAGTTAAAAGGGTTATAAAGGGGGGTGGTTAACGAAAGGGGGCGATAGTATAAGAGGGAAAAGGAGTAAATTTTAAAGACTATGAGGAGCTTCCGTATTGATAAGTATTAACGAACTGGATTTAGTAAGGGTTATATATTATACGTGGCGCGTTATACGATATTAAAGGTCAAAATTTAACTTTACATAACGCGTTATATGATATTGGCGGTAAAAAGGCTATATTATAAGACCTATTAAAAAGTAAGTTATATAACGCTGATAACACGGAAAGTACATTATATGAAGCGTTAACGAATATGTTATACGGTGTCGGCGACCTGTGATAAGCCGGTCGAAACGTTATACGATATATTAAACGTAATATTCCCGGCTTACGTTCGACTCGCGTATTAGGCGAGTACAGCTTGCATCTGATATTTTTTTTAAAGGGGTGCCATAGTTTTAATAGTATTCAGGAGGGAAAAGGTTGATTATAAATTCATGCCGTTAGCTTTTAAACCTATGGATTACGTAACTATATAACTATCGGGATAGGTAATACCCACTCTAGGCTCAGCCTGGGCGCAAACCGGGTACGGTTCGGATATAGGCCGGGCACAGTCCTGGTATAGGCCGGATATGGTCTGTATATGGATAGGGCATGATCTATGTACGGTACGTGTAAGGGCACGTGATGGGCTGGGCATTAACCCTGCCCAAGGGTCCTGCACGTTGGGCTACGGTAGTCTCTCTAGTCTTCCTCCGCACCTTAATAGTAAATCACATTTGACACCTACTTGGCTTACCATCGTAGGTCAGACTATAAAAATCCCGTTAATCGCCACAACGCAGGTAATCGACCCGTAATACCAAACCTCATTTAATGTTTCTACCCTTAGAAATATCTATATACCCTCTGGTAAGGTAACACGCAAAGAAAAACGCTTCTGCTTCGCGTACCATTTAAATACTTTCGACGTCTAATACTTATTTTTCCTAACTTATCGTTAAAATGGGTAATAAACCCCGATTTATAATACCGTTATACCTATCGATCAGCCCTCCAGGTAATGCCCAAGGTGCTTTACCCGGTACAAAAAGCTTAAAACGCTTTACTAATCCATAACCGATACGTAGGGATTACGACGTCCCCGGCAACATAAAAGTAACCCCCCGAAAAAGCTGAGGACGCCAGGCGAGTAAACTTTAATTTAGGCTACTTACGGTCGATGAGGAATTTCTTAAACTTTCACGGCTAATATTACTAACCACCTTGTATATATTTGGATCTCTCTAACCTTCTATATACGGGTTCACAAAAATACAAATAATAATTACATTTTAAATCTAATGCTTTAATTTTAGCAACAACTATATTACAGTTTTTATAAACAATTTTAAATCAGTATTCAACGGATAAAGATACGTTCAAAACGTATTTGTAATTTTCTGAAATAGCTGTCCGATTAACGAAATATTTAGGGAACTTTACTATACCATATACGTTTTCATTGCCGAGGTTATAAGCGCGTTCCACAACTTCATGGCGGCCGTATATATTTTGATAGGCGAAATTACAATATATATTAATACCTACTTTATAATATAAAGCCTAAATAGAAACCTGGCTATTTATTTGTAATAAGCTTTTAAAGATTTTCATTTCATAGCATAATTCCACCTAAACCAGATTATAATAAGATAATACTTCAGGTATATACGTATTGGCGAAAACGATGTCGCGGATAAGTTAACGGACATTTACACTAGGTTATCTCCACCTCTAAACGAAAATAATAGGCCCTTGGCAACGAAGTAATGTTCTACCAAATGATACGTTGAAGGGAAATTAAACAAAAGAAATATAATCGGTAAAAGGAAAGTTTATCCTTATAGTATAAACGATAGAGCTTTACGTATTTAAATAAACTCGACTTAAAGTACCAAAAAACGAAATAAACCGTCTTTATCTTATTCGCGCCGTCATTAGCTCAAATTTTTCTATATTTCTTCCTGATTATAAAGTATAAATACAGGTACTTCGCGTCTCATTACCCACAATTCCAATCATAGGACGCCGACAGGCGTTACCTCCAACGTAATGGAATCCATTAAGGTTTAAAAATAATATCTACGTCCGTATAAAAAGCCCCTGAATAAATAATTACATAAATCCTTTATATATGAAGTTTTAATAAACCCTATGAATTTCCGAATATTTATATATATTAAGGCCTGCTTTTCATAAGTAGTTGAAACCCAACATATTTTAGCCTTTTTATGCTGCGTTTACCAACCGCATATAACGAGTACGGTTTTATGCCCGCCGGTGATATTTTGATTTCAAGCCCGCTGGCTCAACCCTTATGTATATACCATGACTATTATCCTATTTATCCAATAGCTTTACTACCACCGTTACTAAGACATTTATGGTCGTCATCCTACGGCCGCGGCTCTATTCGCGAAAAGGTATAAAGCTTGGGAACGGGCCGAAGGGCGAGGTAAACCCGAAGGTAAAGGGGAAAAGGGGCGAGGAAACGGGGGTAATGGCGACGGGTTTATTAACTATAAAACTCGTATTATTGTTGCTAAAACCGTTATCCTTATCCTTAACATCGGTCTCCTTTGAAGTCGAAAAAGGGATTCGTCGACCTAATAACGCAGCGGCCGCTGCCTACGTTGTACCACGTTCGACCACCTCGACAACAACGTAAAACGGCCGTCTCAAAATGGTAAAACGTCCGAATAACATCTCGGCGACGAAGGCGGCGCTATAAGCGGCTAAAGAGCTCTCAGAGTTAAAGACGACAGGGACGTACCCGTTTTTACGTTTTATTACTACTGATAAATACTAATTAACTCACGTCCTTGAATTTTACCACGTACGCGATACCTAAACCTCTTCCAAACGTAACGAGCGTATCGTACGCCCAGTTTCCCACTCCTAACGTATATGCCATTAAACGCCCAGATTAAAAACGAGCGTACATAACCTGTATAAGGCCGTACTCAGCGAAGCTAAAGGAGGCGAGTTGGGGTAATAAGGGGAAGGGGAAAGAAGGTAAAGGGAAAAGGAAAAGGGGTATAAAAACGGGCGCGTATAGCCCGAATAGGGGTACTAAGATAAGAGGAAGGGGGTAAGCGAACCCAGCGTCGCATCGCGCGTAGAAATCAGTTTTTATACGCAAAAGCTATGAAATTACATTAATAAGGGCTTTAAAGTCGTTAAAAAAGACACCATAAAAGTTTAAAACAATGATAATATAAAAGACAAGAGGATTAGATACGTATTTATATATATGATATTTATTATCTATAGAAGAAATTGGAGCTAAGGGTAAATTAAATAAAAATCTCCGCTCTTATATAGGGACTTAACACTCGGATTATCCCACGTATAAGGATCCGCCAGCAAGGTTTACAATATTAACGGGCGAACATCTATATCTTGAGATATGTACCTGTGCTAATACATGGGCCTTAACGCGCCTACCCGCGTATCGACTATATTAACGCCCTGCTATACAATCTTTTATTTTATGTTCCTTTAAGATTTATAAGGCGTTATTCAATGCCTATACAATCATATCCCTGGCGCAAGTAGGTGCGTGGCGGGAACTTAGCAGGCACTATTACTATGCTAAACCAAGGCTACAATCTTTACGCCTACGAGTCTCTAGACTGCGGAGCACCCTAAGATCTTAATCGGGTGGATGGAGTAGGGCCCTATTGGCTCCACAAGCATGTATAGGGCCCGCGTTTTGATCTTCCCCGCCGGTATCTACAGGCATATTTCGTAGCTGTTCGCGCATCCTACAGAGGGGCGCTTCCCGGTGGTAGTAAAAAAAAAAAAACACCGTTCAATGTATTTCTAGTTTGAAGTGAAGGGATACTAAGTGTAGTATATTATCTGATTCGATCTACGTTTCGTGATAGTATGACGTATTAACTATCAATCTTGTTCGTCTCGAACTCATCATCTTTTAATATTGAAAAGGAATTTTTCTAGCTGATTGAAAGAATTTTAAAAAGATGAATATCCTCCCCTTTATATGCCTCGGCAGTCAAGCTCTCATTTGGCCTTCTATCGACCGTATTACCTAGGCTTGCCGAACTTATAGTTGATATAATACGTACGAGAAATTTCTATATTATTGTCGTTGAAGTTAAAAGTCAAGGAGTAGATATCAGTCCAACACAACACACGTAACATTATAATTGCAAACGAAACTCACTATTAAATAGAAAATCTTTATAAGTAGTATTAGGATATTAAAGGATATATTAAAACTTTTTATAAACTTTAATAGTTTGATGGACCTATAAATGTAATATTCTTTATCTAATCTTTATATTCTTCATTATTAGTTCGAAAGGTATTGGCCTATTCAACATCCAATTAAAAGTATCCATTTTAGGCTTCAACTTCTTCATGTAATTTAACGTCTAAACCCAATTGATAATATTATCATTTGTGTGGTATCAGTTAAGCCTAACTTCGTTTTTAAAGTGACCTTAAAGACTATTTTAAATCTTCCGAAACAATAAGGAATTGGTAAAGTAGCGGAAGTAGTAATTCTCAGCTTAGCCAGTAGAAATACTGGGAAATAACGACGAGTAAAAACCTAGTAGTTTAATCCTTATCTAGAAGAAAATGTGGAAGAACGGGCGTAAATTAACGTTTAGAACGTTATACTACTTATTATCATACCTTTCTTTTTCTCCCCCAATCTGATCAAAATTCGTAATTACCGTGCAATCCGTATCTACTATGTAAATATCTCGATGGGTAAAAGTAATATGTTGGTTGTAAAAACTCTTGAGATTTATTAACTGATAATGTGAGGGTTGGTATTAGTGGGTAAAATAGTTGTTTTCGGTAAAATCTGTAGGGAAAAAGCAAATAATCGTAGCTATAGTGGGATAGTGCATAAAACCGCTCCTTCCTTGATTGACTTGCTGAAACAAAACATGTTAAGGGGGTTTAATGAATGCTTTAAGGGATTTGACGATAATAATATTAGTATTAAGGGTTTTTAACGGTGTTTTTAATTAATTTACTGGTTTACTTGAGAACTTGCTACACATGAGTTAATTGATTCCTCATGGCCGGCGAAGCGACTACGAAACAACTCTTAGAAAAAGCGTTTGAAAAATTTATTTAAGCTTAAATATGGCCTTGGAACGTATGTGAGGAAAGTAAGAGATACTTTCTCCATTTATACTTTTTTTTCCCACGTGTTACGTAATGGTATTAATTCATCATACGTTTTCATAAAATGTTAGTCAAATTACCTTCTTTTCCTTTCTTTATAGGGAAGTTGTTCCTTTAGTTGGATAATTTAGTTTTTAACCTGATCTTAACTTATTCGTTTTCCATATTTTATATATTGTTGAAGGTCTATTGGTTCAATCATTTGTAGAAGTTTTTAAGGGCTATAGATACTCTATCAATTTCGGTATTGTCTAAATCGAGGATAAAGTAGCCGATATAGTTTGGGGGGAGCTCTGAGATGTAATTTTTTCGCCCACATATAATTTACTATAACCGGGCAGTACCCACTGTAAAGATAGTATAATGTGACCCTTTCTAATGTGAAAATGCATACATTTTCCAGTGGGAAAGCTAGCAACCTGAAGTCCCCACCTTATATAACCAATACCCTATTTAATTCCCCGTTTCTAGGTTATACCTTTTAACTTTGTTTAACCAGCCACCACATTCCTTATGCCATACGTAAAGAAACTGAAAGACGTATCCTTTGCACTTGTGGCCAATTTCCGAACCGTTGCGCTATATATACTGTTGAATGCCTGCCGAAAGAGCCTTATATCAACTATATAGGTCCTCGCTTCCTAAAGAAACACTTTCCCTAGAACGAATATAGATCGCATCCGTAAAGGTTTTGTTGAGGTGGTCATGTCGAAAGAGGGCACCACCCACTATGTATATTAGATATTAGCTATCAATCCTATACTTATACTATAAGGAAAATAGACTTTTTCTATAAAATAAAATATCAAATGAAACTTTAATCGGGAAACCGTACTTTGAGGCCAGCTTATCAATTCAAACCTTAAGATAACCTATAGTTTAGAGACTCATAAGGGCGTGAAAACCGTAGCCTTAGTCGGGCTGTATTATGCGGCTATCTTAGTCACCGCTCGACGCCTACTCGTATCGAGGATCTGACGGCGGTCCAAAAAAGTAAAGGGCTTGTAAAACACATATATTTTGGTTGAAAACCTGTGGTGGTGGGGAAGATATAAATTAAAACTCGGTGGAAAAATCAAAACCCGAGCCACGTTTTTGCCACGGACCGCAAGCCCAAAAAGTGTAAAAGAATCATAAAAAATGTATATCATTGAGCGTATGATGTGCCGTAAAGTCTTTTATGGACAGCTAAAGCAAAGAATTCAAAGTATAGTCAAAGTCTCCATTATGCCGGCGGGTCACCAGTGTAAGTGGCGACAGCTTAAAGGTAGATAAATAAACAAATAAATAGATGAAAAAAATAAACGAACAAATACATAAATGAAAGGAATAAAAAAATAAATAAATAAGGAGGGACGTTAAGTGCAAACGCTTATAACAAAGGTTTTACTTCAAGACCTTAAAGCGAAAAAGGAATCAAAATTTCAATTCAATTGCAGTTGCAGTACAAGTTTAAGTCTAAACTCTCCACTAAGCAGGAAGGGCACCAGTGTAGGTGAAAACAGCTTGAAGATAACTAAATACCTAGATAAATAAATAAATAAAGAGAGCCGTTAAGTGCGAACGCTGACAATAAAGGACTTTTCTAAACCTTGAAGCGCAAAAGGAATCAAACTTACATTGTACGAGTTCAAGTTTGAAGGGCCATGTTGACATAATGTAGCAAGGGACGAAATCGCTAAATATAAGGGATATTCTCTGAATGCACCGCTACACGGGTAATGCGCCGGGCCAACGACGATCTTCATAGCTAAAAAAGAGTCACCGGAAAAGATTCAAGTAGTGATAAAGCCAATTAATGATGTTTTGGAGGAATAGGATGCATGTGAAGTGATGGTGTTAAGAGTGGCTAGACCTGATTTTTTTCCCCTCAAAAATGGGCACTATTAGGGTTTACAGTGTAGGCCTCCTACCCTCCTTAACAAGATGGTCCCTACACCCATTCCAAGAAAGTTGATGTAATGTCGAAGATGATAGATTCTTTGTTAACGTCTATATGCCAGAGGTCTTTATCAAATTACTTAAGGAATGTGAATCTGAGGCTCTTAATTTCTTTCTTCGGGGCAAGATTAGTAACGATATCGATTTTGATGTTTGCGATAACCATTTTAATCACGATTGAATAGTTTGCATGAAACAGAAGAGTGTAGGAAAGTGTGTCGTAGGTTATTCTCCGTTAAAGCAGTTATTTATAATAAAAGATCGTGGGATTTAATCGTTTTTACGATTTTAAATTCATAGTAGTAATTACTGTGATTATAGTAGGAACTTGTCCGTTTGATAACTTAACAACTCAAAGAGCTTTGAGACTTTCAGGCAGTTCATCTCAATTTATTTCTTCCAAAATGAATTCAACAAAAGCTTTTTAGTATTTTCGATAAAAATGATACTGTCGCTACTTACAAATTGCCCCGAATAGCTACAAAATCTTTAGACTCTTCCTTTTTGCTAACGCGAACAACTTTATAATATATGGGGCACTTCGAAAGAATTTTGAATCTACCTTCCCTAAATAAAGTGTAACCGAAAAGTAGCTTTTATTTTTACCTAACTTATCTATACTTAATTGAATAAGCACCAATTGGTGTTAGTAGACCTTTATTGTTGCAATGCAGTCGACTTGAATATTTAGTCGAAATAACTAGTATTATATTTAAAGTGGTAATGCTTTCACTTCTAAGTTTCACAGACCGCTAGCCGGTCTACAAACTAACATGTGTAGTCAATTGCTTTGCCTATACTCTAATCTGAAGTTGGTACCTACTGCAATTGATTTGCAGTCAATCCCAAAAGCTAAAGTCGATTTGCATTCAGTACAATCAACTAAATATTGGTATAGTGGACTTGACTATATTTCAATTAAGAGCTGTGCAAAAAAAAAAAAAAATTAAATAAAATCCCTACGGTAAATAGATTTCATTATGTTGTTAAGAAAGCGGCAGCATTGAAAGTTAAAAACATATCTATGTCATAATGATTCATAATTATTATACAAGAGTTACAAAAAGAGTCAAAGGGTTACCTTTGTTTCAATATATTAAAATTCGCTAATTAATTAACGTTTGAAACATTTACGTAACCTTTACGTGACTTCAAACCAATTACGCGAATATATTGAATATATTCCTAAGGCGTTTAGGTATAACACTCATATTAAATTACGTTATTTTGACTGTAGATTCCGACTTCCTTATAACCTGTATATCGATCTAGGACATTTAGTATATTGAAACCTAGAATATTTCAGAAATCGCTAATTCGTTTTACCTTCAAGATTACACAACCGTTTCCGTAAAATGCATTAACGATATATCACACCTATTATATCAAGTATCGATAAATGAATTTAAATAAGTATTATTAAACGTTTTCGAATGCTTGATATAAATATGGGGTTGACCATTAGCTCAAGGAGAGTTAATAAATAGAAAGCAGCTTATTATGTACTTTTAATGTTATAAACAACGAAAGAACTAGATGAAATAAATATATAGAAATCTTGTTAAGGTAGAAGATATAAAGTAATAGGTTCAACGTAGCCGTATTTATTGATGACTTTTCCCCCCTTATCTCTAATGAAAAAGGAGACAATTTTACCTTGGAGACCAACCAAAGAAAAAAAAATTTACCCAGCCGTAGATTCTATTTTGAGTTGGGATGAAGGTTGTTTAAACGTTAATGAGTCATCAATTCACTTTCGTGAAACCTTATTTACTATTGAGTAAACCGAATATATATTTTAATTTTATGTGGGGAATAATCTATCGAAGTCATGTTTAATGAAGTAATTTAGGAGTATTCGATTGTATGAAGTATTGTTAAATGTATTTTAATTGCGATCAAGAATTTGTGATAACCATTCAGGTGAAGTACGCACAAAATAAATTTTGAACTACTAAGATATTATTATTCTCATATATTTCAACGGAAAGATAAATGTTTTAATCCACCGATTAAATTACGTTTTGAGTTTTTCTCTACTAACGTAAAATTGATTCTAATTGTGATATGATCGAATTTGAAATGAGGGTCCAATCATAATATATATATTATCATTCTGCTAGTTGAAAGTATCTATTGATTGTTGAAGGTACTATACTAGAGAATATAATATAGGCTTATAAATTCAACTATCTTAGATTCTATATGGAGGACTTTATATATGTTCAAGTTATCATCAAGCATATCCTCATAAGGAGCTCGATTAGTATCGAGACTCCTTCATTAGTTAATACTAGTATATACTAGTAAATACTAGCCCAGGCAGTTTCTCTATGTTGATCCTCCGTATCTATTAATACAAGTATTCGTATTAGTAAAACACGAGTACTGGTGGTAATATTTACAACTCTAGCGAATTCCTTATCTTTTCTTATTAAGTTATTTATTACTTGAAGTTTTTACCAAGTATTGTCTAGCCCTGTTGCCCCTGTTAGTCATATTGACCCTGCTGTTGAGTTGTGTTCTGTGTGACTGTACCTATTTTATATTTTAACACACCCCCTTAAAAGGTACCATCTACTTGAAAGAAAAAGAAGAATAAAAAATAAAAAAATAAAGGGTAGGATGAAGTAATTATAATATGGAGAAAAGAAAATCCGTAAATGTAAAAAGAAAGACGACCTACAAAGTCCGATTTAAATAAATAACTTTTTAGATCTTTTTTGATCCTATTTTAAGTTTATAACCAAATCAGTCTATCATTTTGTACTTGAAGTAATATAATGAAACGCAGGATACAAATCTTTACAAATTATTAATATAATATAAGGTCAAGTTAATTAAGTTAATCCGTTGTATTATTGCTTCGTGTTTTGTCTTTAGAAATATCTTTGTTAACTCATTAGCTAGTTTTTATTAATAGGAATACACTTGATCTGTACCATACTACTCTCTACTTTATTATTTAATAATGTTTTTCAAGGAGTATATGTTAAGTGCGTTAATGAAATTCCGGGTTTATAAATAACTAAATGGATCCTTCTTTAGTGCAGTATATCGTAACGATAATATAAATATATATCTTCGTAAGTAATTTGATTATTGAAAGGGTATTTTAAACGACTCTTATTACTGACACACTTTCAGAATCTATTGGGGAAAGGAATACTTTGTATCACCATTTAGATACACAGTTGATCGTACTGTTAACGATTTGAATTGTATATCTATAAGTACAATTTTCAGTGGCCTTATCCCCCTTTTTGTTGGAATCGTACCAGCCGTGAACTTGAAGTTTTCCTGTATTTTCATGGTGGATCTGGTTAAAGTTTATAGTGTTTTAATAGGGGTTATTGAAAGTATTTTACCACCTAATTATACTCTATTGTTATAATATTATTTGAAATATCTAAATTCGTAACTGATAAGTATAATTTTTTAATGTAAAATATTATGGCGAAACCGTTAAAGTACTAATATAAGGAAGTCAATGTCCGGCTTAGTTTAGTAAATTACATAGCTCAATGCACCTATAATTAACTAATACTTCTTGGTTTGTAAGAAATCCGCTCAATTATTATTTGGCATGACATAAACGAGGGATCCGTTAATAATGAGGATATAGGCAGAAATTTGTACAGTTCCTTTGTTTTTAAATTTGGTACCCTTTAGATGTAGGCATCTTGTGCCAAGATAATCGTACATATCTTCCTATTTCATAAAATACGCACCCTTAGAAAGTACTATACCTATCTCAGGTATTTGTACTTAAAGTGCGTTTCAATATACATTTTAAATATTTCAATAGCGTTGGGGATAGTAAATATAATCAGAAAATCATTATCGTAAATATATATAATAAGTCAATAATAATAGTTAATATATACCGCGTTATTAAAGCTTATTCTTTTTAACTGGAGGGTATTAAATACTTCCATTTACCTCTTTAACTATTTTTAAAGCCTGTTGAAGCTGTAAAAGTAGAGTAAGTAGTTAAAAGACTTAGATGACTATAGGATCAAAACTCATAATATTTTTATCTAGAGAATTTAGAAAAAAATCTCTGATAGAATTCGGGATATCCATTAATACCAAATATTCAAGTACCCCGTTAAGGAAAGCAGAGTCGATGTCGATTTAGTCGATATACTATCCGTAGGAAACAGTAAGTGTAATGAAAATCCTCCATGTACAAAACTTTGCTATAGCAGCAAAGGTTTCAGTTAAGTTAATATTATACCTTTATTTAAATCATTGAATTACGATCCTAACCTTCAACCTTTCGATTTTACCTTTAGAATTAATTTTAACCTTAGTTAAATTTGGGGGGGTTAAGATGTAGTGTGTGGTATCCCTCTTAATAGCTTTAAAAACTTTAAGTAATAGCAAACTCTGTATTTCACTGTAAAGGACCTTTTTTCAATTCTTTACGTTTAGAGCCTCCAAAGATTCCATTATAGTTCGCCGTTTGTTCCATTTGTTAACTGAAATCGTAAATTAATCATGTCTTAATTAATAACAACATTTACTGGCAGACTTACCGGAAAGCTATTTGCTATTTTCTATGCTACTTGGCAAATATTCCTCCTTAGCTTAGAATTTGAAGCTGTTATTACAGTATAATAAGGGATATTAACCTTAATAGATTCAATATTAGTTTATCTTACAACTAATTCACGGGGGCTTATAATAGTTCTTTTAAGGACCTTTAGGCTAAAAATACTAACGATCTTCCTTATCGAATTCCCCAGCCGGTTTGGAATGTAAAATTTAAGATGTATCAGGGTTTCGTGATGTTAAAAAACTGTTACGAAAAAAGGATTCCCCTTTCTCTTGTTGGATTATTGTTTTGAACTTTTCCTCGTTTTATAAAGGGTATTTAGACAATGAAAGCAGTGCCAGGAGTAAATGAAAATTTATAGTTGGGTTTATAACCCTTATATTTTTTTTTTCATCGTGAAAACCATTCTAAGGCATAATTTTTGGATTATATTCTTGTTGATCACCGTTAAGTTAGATATGGAAACGGTTATTTGTAATAGTTAAGGTTTCAAGTGGTATGATACTTTTCCGATAATATGCCTGATACTGATTTTTAAAGAATTATTTTATTAGAATATTCGGAAATGCCGTTTCTTTTTGGGGTATATGGTGAAGCACACTTAAGGAAGAAACGTAGTCGATATACATTTTCCTAACCAAATATTTAATGAGCTCATTACTTCCGGCGAAGATTAAGGAATTTATTATACACTTTATTTGTTTGACCGTTTTGTTGAGCATATGAAAAACGGCTTTCAATCCCTTACCAAAGGATTTAATGGCTATGTTATAGACTTGACACATATACTCTACCTTTGTAATTTTGAGCTATAACGTTCGCCCCTTTACCGAACAATTGTTTTTAACAATATGTTAAGAGATGAAATAAACCCTCATTTATAAGGTATTACATTATAAACATAGCCGTTAAAATATTTCTTCGGAAATTTGACAAAAAATAAAAATAAGGTCGAAATGCTTCAGTTTCTGGTCGTTTTTTAGGCTATCCAATAACTTGAGTAATTCCTTTACCGACCTTAGGCTAATATGACCAAACCTGATATATTGAAGGGATGTACCGAAAGAATCAGAGTTAGTTATAGTAATTACATTTCAATGAAATTGTTGCGTAGCCTGAATAATAGTGAAGTCGCTAGTTATAGTGACAACTATTTCCTCAGATTCGAACTTTACAAGCGATAAGGTTTTAACTTTAAAACCCAGGTTGTAAAGCTTTAATGGGGTAATATGATTAATTGTGAAAAGTTAGGATACTATAACTGTAACTTTCCTCAAACTTAACTTATATTTAAATTGTTTTTTTGCCAATAGATTAAATAACACCTTTCATAATTCGTAATTCAGGAATATTTTCGCCTTATATCTCAAGATTTAAAAACCATTTATCGTCATTGATAATATCGCAAAATAAGCCCTAATTAGCTTGAATAAAGTTTCGAAACTGGAGTTTATTAATTGTAAAACAATATTATGCTATGAAAAAAAAATGAAAAAAACTTAAAACTTGACTTTAAATTTTAAAAACTTAACAATAAAACTGTAGCCTACATTACGATATTACCCTTATTTCATACGGTCTTTAATTGGTCGTTTTGGCGGTTTAATGTAAAAAGTGAAACCCTTAACGTTAAAAGTGGATATTTTGATATTGAAAGTAGATACTTTAAGGCGGGTACTCCTGTAAGATACGGGATTTCATGAACTCAATTTCTCTAGTATAGGTTCCTATAAAGGGTTTTACGTGGTTGATTGTGCAATTGATTGTATCAGTACTATAAAGTTATAATGCTGTATGTAGTGAATGTCTTTTACTTTACCATTGTTAATGGTAATAACATCAGTATTTTCTGCCCTATTAATAGATTTAGTAGTATTAAAAAGCTGTTGATTTGTATCTAATGCCCAAGAGGCCTATTCCGAATAGCACTTGGAAAAGCCTGTATGGCAGCTTTTTTCAAACTAACTAATACGTTGATTACGGTAAACAAATAGCTTGTTTTTCGGTCTTTTTTTTCAAGGATGGAATTTAATGTTTATTTTTCTCCTTAAAGCCAGTTTTCGTCTTGGAAGTCCAATTGAAGTTTAAGAAACAGCTTTTCTTTATTTACTTCGTATACAGACTATCTAAACTGGAAACTCGAGTTTAATACAGGCCAGAAATTATAGGGAATACTAAATATTTTTAACCTAACGGCTTTAAAATATTAAGCTCATTCTAGTATTTACCAACGCTGTTATAAAGACAGCTAAAGCTAAATAGTGTAAAGATTGAAGAAAAAGGAAGATTTTTAAAAAGGTTTTAAATAATAAATCGTTTGAATACTTTGGCATATATCAATTAACCTTAATAAATCCTTACATGAGTCCTTAATACCTATGATAACTGCAAATAGGTTGGAGGTAATAGAAAAGTAATTATCCTATAAGTTTGGACTTGGGTACATATAGTTTTTAAAGTTTTTGCAGAAATGTAGTCGATAGGCGTGAATAAGTGAATGTAATTCGGTTTTATAAAGACTAGATTAATCATAACCGTGAAAATACCCTTGAAGATATTAGAATAAGTATTATTAATAGCGCATCCCTTGATAGCTTTTAACTATAGGTCGATCCTTGTAAAAGTTAACCTTTTATAGTCTCTTAGTTATTGTAACTTTGTCTTTGTAAGTTGTTTCCTTTTTTCAGTGTTTAAAAAGGGGGTTTCGATGTTTTTCTCCTATTTTTTTACTAAAGTAATAGTATTTATCGATTTAAAGTGTTCCGGTTTTCTAAAGCGTTTTTTAAACTTAATTACTAATTATTCATACAAGTCGATAGCTAATTCAAGCCTTACTAATTTTAAAGAATTATTAGTTTTTATACTAGCTTTTACTTCCCAATTAATAAGATTATTATCATTGAAAGCTTGAATTTTTTACCTAAATTTAACCCTATAGATATTACGAGTTTCTTTCCTTCCTTTCATTAATAGGGATTTAAGGTTAAAAGCCCTTAAAATAACGGAGGAAATTCTAAAGCGTCGAAATAAAAGGGATGAGAATTAAGCCGAAGTAGAAGAACCTATAAGCTTTAAGGGATAGGAAGAAATATCAGTTATCTGTGAAAGAGAACCATGATTACTGGTACTTCCGTAAGAAAGCCCTAATAATAGAGACAAACCACGTTTTTAGGATGTTAAAAGGGTATCCTTGAAGGTATCAGATAGTCTAGAAGAAGTGGACATTTCAATTTGTATCAAACGAAATGACTAAATTAATAAACAGTAGTACAAAATGGTACTAATAGTTTGTTAAAGCTATTACATAAAATAATATTTTGCAGGCTTATAAATTCAAGCAGTTCAAAATCTATATAGAGTACTAAATTTACATTTAAGCTATAATCAAATATATCCTCATAAGGATTTCGATCAGGATCGAGACTTTTTTTCTAGTTAATACTACTATATACTAGTAAATACTAGTTCCTCCGTACTAGTAAATACTAGCCTGGGAATGATCTTCGTATTGATCCTTCGTACTAGTCAATACTAGTATTCTCACTAGTAAAATACTAGTGCTAGTGGTGATATTTACAACTCCGGTGAATGCATACATCATATATGGCGTATATAATATCCACGGCCACAAGTAAATTTATTATCAATTATCACTAAAGCGAAGGTCGGTCGGCCCGTTGCCACTACTACAAACGGACTCATAACGGATACGCCCTTGTTTCGGTAGTTTTAGGATCGTAAATCGAAGCCCAATTACGCGACCGCCGTCTTTTCAGTTGATTTATTTTACAATGGAAATTTAACCACGAATATAAAATTTCCATTCGTATAAATATATCTTTTAAGGCGTTTCCAAAAACAACTGCTTTCTCAAATAACCAAAATAAATTGATATTAATTAGTAGTGTGTGTTAATCAGCATACTTAGGAAACGGTAGCTGTTATTTCCGTTTAGAAGCGGAGCTTACGTATGTACTACGAAGGCGAATTCGACAACGTTATTGCGCGTCGCCGTAAAGAGGGTCAAGAGCCCCCCGCACATTTACCTAAGGGTATGCGGCCTAAAGCGCGGGACTAATTATTTGGTAGAGCTGCTAGCAGAATCGATGGCATTGATGGCGTTAACGCCAGCAACGAAGGGGAGGGCGGTAAGGAAGAGGATGGTAAGAATGCGACGCCGCCCTCTCCCTCATCTTTCGGAAGCTATTAATTGGTTATTTCTGTCCGGGCCGGTGCGTCCGGCCATGATACAATTTTCTGCATAGTAATGCAATTGTTTTTGATTAAAAAAAAAGTCTTAATGCAAATAACAAGAAAGAAGGGAAGAAAATACTTCGTGAAGTCATAAATGGAAAACAAAATTAAAAGCGGTGCGGATAATAAATACAAACATGATGAATTTGTAAAAAAAGGTGTAAACGGCGGATTCGAACCAAGATAGAATGCAAGAATCTATATAAATGAATAATCCAAACAATGATACTAGAAAAATAAATTTAAATATATTAGCTGAGGTAAGGTCGTAAAACCTTTCTAGTAACGGTAACGAAGAGTATATTCGTCTAAATGAGCACTTTTAACGTTCTTTTTGGTGCGTCTTTGGTTATCGTATCTGGTAGGTTAGACTTTCCGTAAATCCAAATTATTTTCTTAATTTATTAGCGGTTATAAAATTCTCATTAGACCATGATATCGATTATATAACTTTTTATAGTGGTGGTACCAAGATATACAAGGTATTTATAAAGAAGAAAAAGTTAATATAAACGATTGTAGGAATGATTTTTGAATTAAGATTTAAAACAATTATTCGAACCATGATTTATATGGTAACTCTTTAGTTAAAGTTTACAGTTATATTGTAAACTTTTAAAGCTAAAACGCTTTCTTTAACGTATTTGCACTGAGTTCACCTTTAATATACAATATTTTCATAAAGCGTAAATCTGTTTCGGGCTAGTATTTAGGTACCGAAAATAAAAACGAATCCAATTTAAGAGTTACAATCGTTATTATTGGCGAAGGATCTCTTAGTTAAAATAAATAACTTCGTAATAAGTATATCAAATAGTACAAATTATAGGCTTTGTTTCGGATTACTTATTTGCTATGTAAAGTATTTTTAAAATGATTTACGTATATTATCCGAAGGGTTGGTTTAATATTATGCGATTACAAAAAGGTTCAATGTCGTTTTTAGTTATAAAATTAATATAACCCAAGCATTACATACGCGCTGGTATTTGTATTCGTCGGCCTGTTTTACGCTATCTAGATCGAAAAGGGTAACTTCATCTAATTTCTCCTTTTGCGTATGGACTAGAATGCCGTTCTGAAAAGTGATTGTTGCGCCATTAAAGTCGATTATACGGTCACTTATCAGGTACGTCTTAGGTTTCATTTTTACGTCGGCATTAAAAAGCTTTCTCCTTTGAAATGAGGAAAACATCGCGTTAAATATCGTCAACATATTATCGAGTTGTATGCCTATTAGTATAAAGCCGTTAAAACGTGTTGTCAAAATTGATAGGTATAAATCGAAAGCCGAATTCCCTATTTCGAGCCGTTCCTTATAATACCTTTAATAGATATTATATCAGTATACAACAGTTTTAGCTAATTCGTAAAGCGGTTTTATAATACGTAAAACTGTTTGCTATAAATGGTTTTTTCGCAAGTTCGCAAGCATAAAAGTATAAATACATCGTTTAAGCCGTTCCTCGAATTATATATAGGTTCATGTAATATTACGAAGTTTAATATAAAGGTTGTAAGGGGTACTAAAAAATGCGGCGAGTATTAGAATTGAATAATAGCTCGCCTGCTAGAACGTTGGTGACTGAGTTATAATATACTTTTTACCGTCATTATTATACCTCTTTACTATATGATGGCTTATTTATAGGGTTTTACGATTTTATTATTTATCTTATGTATTAGGAGTGTGAAAAGATGATATAAGCGTTGTAAATCGTTAATTGAAACCTTTTAAGGCAAGAAACGCCTTATTCGATTAAGATAAAAATTTACGTTCAGGTAAATTGTGTAAATGAGGCACTGAAAGCGTGGTTCATATCTTCGCGGCGAAGCTTCAAACTTCACTTACGGTTTACCATGTTCTTTTAGATAATAAAAGAGGTTATGGCAAAATTTTTAATGTGTTTTTTTTTTTCCGAACCAAGTGGTCGTCCTTAGCGGCGAGGTACTGGTACTGTTATTATAAACGGGCAGGCTTTATATGGTAATAAAGGTTCGAAAGTAGTTTCTAAAGAGTTTACTGAAATTAGGGGCTGTTTGAATTCGTTATCGTAAAGGTAGGTTCGTCGGTATTATTAGTTTAATTACGGTTTCTGGCAGCTTTTATCCACCTTTTCCATTTTATATTCCACACAATTTTTTCACAAAACGAACTTGTACCATTTGGTAAATATACGCATATATCTTTAATCTTGAAACCCGTTGATTTTCCAAGGGTTAACACATCCGTCTTTCATTCTTTAAAGTAGGACTTTAGATTATAATATTAATTTTGAAACGCCAGTTTTACGTGAGCCGTTTTTTGTAGCTAATGCTTTCGAAACATGATTTTTGACTCATAGAAAACGTAATACTATCACAGTTTTCGCTACATAATTCGCCTTTTATATCATAACTAGCGATGGTATAAAGTCTATATAAACTTTTAAGTTATCACCGAAAACGAAAAGTATCTGGATTAGTCCATTCGGGCCGGAAGTATTATTAACGGTGTTAACCGCTTTTTGCAGGATAGATTTCTTAAAATTCGTTTCTTTTAGTTTTTCAAATATTATTAAATATTCCTTTTGAAGCTGTTTATAGAACTGATTACATTTTTCAATACCTTATAGTGTTTTTAACTGTATTTATTTACACTTATTATCGAAGATTCTAGCCCTAATACGCCATTAGGTCAAGTCAAAAGTTGTGCCTGCGTCGTAGGTTATCTAATTTAGAGGCTCTAAATAAACGATTCATTAGAAGTTTACCAAAACATTCTAGTAATCCGTAACTGAAACGTTCCGCGT
Organism: Anisogramma anomala; assembly: GCA_038502455.1. NCBI lineage: Eukaryota > Fungi > Ascomycota > Sordariomycetes > Diaporthales > Gnomoniaceae > Anisogramma > Anisogramma anomala. The sequence goes on along the minus strand of JASMMZ010000001.1, from coordinate 20,895,418 downwards.
AAATTTCGCGACTTGGAATAATATTGTGACGTTGATGGCATATAATATTGGCTGGTTGTTAGGGTATATTATATCCATGATAACCACGTAATAGAAATACATATCCTTCTAAAAGCGTAATTCAAAATATAGTATCGCTTAAGAGTATAGTTAGTACTTGTGGCAGAATTTCCTGATGGTTTTTAACGTTCTTTTTTTTATATTGGGGTGATTTACAGGGTAAAAAAGTCGTAAAAAGCATTTTTTTAATTGGGTGTCCGAACCGGCGGTGCAGTATCCTTAGTTTTGGTTAAGTTAGGTAAACAGCTTTAATTGTACGTATTGCAAAGAGAAACTAAAGGTATTTAAACTTAAGTCGAAAAGGTATCAATACGTTATCCAAGTCGTAGACAAGTTAGTTGATCGTATTTCGAACCTTGTTTTCAAGCTTATTTATTTTAGTTAACAATAGAAGGAATGTCGTTTTAATGTTTAGCATGTAAAACTTAACCGATTTTAATCGTATGTTTATAACGAATATACTAAGTAAAGATGCTTTGCCTTTATCGAATAGAACTTTCCGGTATTCTTTTGTTTGGTCGAATTAAAATTTCGGAAATTTCGCTACGAGTGCGTCGAATTATTGTTTTCCAATGAATAAGATTTTGGTCTCGTCGGTATTTGGGATAATACCCTGAAACAGGTTACCGTACCTATTGGACAGTGTAAACTGTGACGTTATATAGGCGTTTAATATATTATTTTCGTAATTAAAGCCTTTGTTGGAATAGTATTACATGCAGTGCAATAGGTCAATTTTACCTATGGTAAAGTTAACTATACTCCAAGTTAAGTGTATTGCTTTATGTGGACCTACCGAATTTGGTGTAAGTCGAGTGCAGTACGCTGCACTTCACTCTATGGTACGAGCCAAGAAATTAGCCATACAAATTACTGTGAAGACCGGCTAGCTGTCTGCCAAACCTAAAACAATACTTCCATTATATGACCAATGCAATACTACTGTTACCGTTTCAACTTTTTTGTAATTAAATATATTAGACCATTTGATGACGATTCAATAGCTCTAGTACCTTCTAATATTAATAAAGTATTAAAAATAACCTTTGAGACTATTGTATGTCTTAAAAAACAACAAGTAATTTGTTAAATACCAAAGGTAATAGTTTTCCACTTGACCGATGAGTATTTGTGGAAAAAATAAATGGACACCTAGGAGTTTCATACTTATCTGATAGTAAATATTCAAAAAGTATTTGTAAATTAACGTTGAAAAGGTTGTATAGTTCACTGTTATACTTCTTTTTCCTTCTCCAGGTATTAACGAAAGTCTTAATTACCAAGTAATCCGTATTTACCATAGGAACTTTTTTTTTTGGAGGGAGGGAGGGGGAGGCAGAGTGATAAATTAGTCATAAAAGCCATTTTAATATTTTTCCTAATGATTTGAAGGTTAGTGTAGATATTAGTATGCAGGATAATTACTTTTGACGGAATCTGGAGGGGAAAAGCCAGTAATTGTACTAATAATAAGCTCATTCGTAGAACCCTAAATTTCTTATCGGACTTGCCAAAACTCAACGTACTAGGAGATTTCAATGGTACAGTAGACTTGGTAATAATTCTATTGGTGTTAAAGGGGTCTCTAGAGTTTCTACTTAATTTTCTAGCGTACTTAAAGGAGGTTGTAAGTATGAGGACTCATCACGTTTACGTTAATCAATTCCTTATCGTTGCCAATGACGTTGCCAACAACGATAGTACGTTTTTGTTTTTGAATAAAATTGTACGAGGAACTCATTTAAGTTTTTACATAACCTTACAAACGTGTTTAAAAGCGTTAAGGGATATTGTAATCAACGATACCTTTGTCGTTACCCTCATCTTTATGTATCCATTAAGGGTCTTTATTCGTGGTATATTAGTGTAATATATCGACCAAGTAACCTTCATTCCCATGTATTATTAGAAGTAGAATCCCTAGTTCGTCTCAATCGGCCCTTAACTTAACTTTGGCTACAGTTTCTTTTTTCCTTTATATAACTAGGCTTCAATCATTGAAAAATACAAAAAAGATCGAAGAAAAAAAAATCATAATGCAGGAGTTCCGATTATCGTGTTTAACGTTGAGGATAAAGTATCCAACGTACTTGGTTGTGTTTTCGGTAGTAAAGTTGTTGTTAACCTCTAGAAACTATAAATTATCATCGAATTATTTCATAGATGTAGGTACGAGGTTCATAATTGCATTCTTTCCCATAGAATCGATGATGAGATTAATATTTGTGTTTTTGTATTAATTTGGATATTAAAATGGGGAATAGAGAAAGATTTAATATATAAAAGATGGGTTGTAGTTTGTTTTCTATCAAAGTTGTTATTTGTAAGCAAAGATTGTAGAACTTAGTACTTTTTGATTTGTGATTCGCATTAGAAATACCGGCAACAGTAGCGACTTGATCGTTCGCAAATTTTAGTAATTTGACGATCTTGTTACTTCTAGCGATTAATGTCAATGCTTTTCTTATAAAACCGATTCAATGAATTTTTTTTGATGTTATCGATAATGGTAATACTGTCGCCACTTTAAATTGCCTATAAACAGTAGTATATTTAACTGCCTTCCTTTTTATCCCTTGTGAACAGCAAGTGTAATAAAAGGGGCCCTTTGCAAACATCTTTCCTCTATCTTGGGAATTGTAAAGCGTAACCGGAAAGAAGTTTCTTATTCTACCTAGGTTATCTTGTCCTTAACCTAATAAGTATTAATCAGTGTTAGTAGGCCGTGATCTTTTCAACGTAATAGATTCGAATTTCTGGTCGAAATAACTAGTGTATTACATTAAAAGTGGTCATGAGTTACTTCTAAGTTGATAGATAGCTAGCCGTTCTGCACACTAATTTGTATAGCCAATTTCTTGGCCTGTGCCCTAGTCTAATGTGTGAAACTACTATATTTGACTTGAAATCAATACAAACAATCCTATAAACAATGATTCCACGAACAATATAGTCAACTTACAGTTGTAAATCAACTAACTACCAGTATATTTTCCTTGACTGTATTGGAATTGACTGTTGTTCCAATAATAATCTTTTAATTAGCTTTTCTGTAGTGAAGGGGCAATTTATTTATAATCGTTTTATTGAATAATAGTAAGTATTTTTTAAAGATATTCGGAAGTTTTGCGTCAATGATGACGATTCATTTTGAAGTTAATACCTTGTTCAATTCTTAAAAAAATGAATATAAGTTTTGTGGAAATAATTTTGGTTTTGTGACATTATTCAAGTATAATGTAAGAAATGTTAGCGTTAACATTTTAAAGGAATTTTTTATTCGGTGTAATCTTTTCGTTTTATACATGGTATTTATCCCCTCGTTTTCAATGTAATATAGGCTTCACTACGGTGTAGATTATTCCATAATTATCCGTATCATATCGTTGGTATAAGCTATGTTTTTTTACAACATAAAAGTTTAACTTAGTCAACTCAGTTTACAAGCCATTTAGTACTGGTTTTAAGGCGTTTACATAAGTTATAATAATTTTTCTCTAGCTGTCGCATGAAGGTATATCGGTAGCTTTCACCCTATCGTAAACTATTCCACCTGTGTTTATTTTATCTATGTAATCGACATTAGTATTATTATGTCAAATAATCTGGTTATAAAGTTGTTTATTTATAAATTGAATACGGATAACCCATTCGTTATATTCTTCGGGTAAATGGAAAGGAAATAATGTGTTAGTTACGGTGTTGCTAATGACTTTATTAAACATAACGAGTTTACCGACGGATTTTTAAAATATACTACCGATTTCAGTTAATAAAATTTCCTAAACGTTTAAAGAAACGTTGAACCGTTTACGAAACCCTTGTTTTAAGTTCGTGAGCCGAATAATGACGGTTTTTACTGCAATTAGGTTGTAGTAATAGGAAAGAAATAATGTTATAAGGGTATTAGAATTGTTCTTATAACCGTCATCGCTACAATTGTACTAACGTTTTATAACATTTCTTAATATTTCATTCAGTTATTTAAAAATAACGTGAAGGTAATCTTCCTTATATTAATAAATGTTTAACACCTACGTGATTTACGTAATATAGAAACTTTTTATATTGAAAACTAGAACTTAACGTTGGTGAACTTTACCTGTTTATCGAAAGATTTCCATTTAGTTTGTTAACGATTAACGTTATTATATTAACTATCGGTATTGTAATCGAAATTGGAAAAGTTCACACGTTGTCGTTATTATCGTCGGGTAATTTGACGCGACCTTTAACGTGAAACGACATGAGAATGACGTTGATATCGTTTATGGGTTACGTAGGAACGACTTTCCTTGAGATAAATGGTTGTTCCAAAAATGTAGACGTATAAATAACGATTTTGAACTGTTGGATTATATAAATAAACGTATTTAGTACATAAATACTATAATATTTTGTACGTAAAACATATTAATTTCGTTGGACGAATTTCGTTTATAATCGTTCGATCATCCGTTTATATTGAGTGATTAATTCGTGATTTTACGAGGTTGGAGCGCTTTAAAGTTGGTTTTGCACGCGCGCGGTAAATAACTACTCCAAAGCCTCTTTATTAAAGCTCAAATTGTCGAAAATAATGATTATAAGTTACGACCGCTCGAAAATAGCTAGAATACCATCGGAGGGATAAATCGAGGATTACATGTAAAAGGATTAAGTCAAAGCTATCACTTAAAGTAGTTAAATATTGTTTATAATCCTCGATAAAACAACAAATTTTATTCATAAATTTTTATAGAGCTAGCGATAAGGAGTGGTTAGATCACGTGGTTAATCACGTGGCGTGGGTATGTTTAAGAGCAGCTTAGTAGCGCTATTAAAGTATAATAATCGCTAGCGCTAGATCTCTAATAACCACTAGCTTCGATATTAGTTCATAACAAAAAATACAAATTATAAGTTATCATTCCCTTCACTATCAATATTAAGTAATATTATAAGTGAACTTATATATGTTAATCTTTTTTTGCTGCATCAAATATATATATATATATATAGAACAACAATAATGTTGGATTTTATTTCATATTTATTTATTAACCTATTTTTTTGCACTCTTTATATTACAACCTGAAATCGAGGAGTAACGCGTCACAAGAAATGGGTAGAATCCTATTACTGGTTTTGAGGTTAAAAATAAAAGATAGACGCGCTTTACAAAACCCTTCATATAGGGGTTTCTGTTATGTTTCTAACGCAAGTAAACGTTAAGTAGAAACTTAACGGGCTGTATTTTCGTCTAAAACAAAGTTACAAGCCCTTTGGAGCTTATAAGGTATCCTAAGGTCTTGATAGGAATAATGGTTTAAGGTTTAGCTGTACTGCATTGTACAGAACCCCTTCGGCGTATTGAGCTGTTGGACCCTTGGATTGCGATCTCTCCTACCAGTGTCTATAGCATTTTTTTAGCAGCAAGCCATTGAGGCTGCCCGTTGATAGTGAATAATAATAATAATAATAATAATAATAATAATAATAATAATAATAATAATAATAATAATAATAATAATAATAATAATAATAATAATAATAATAA
>JASMMZ010000001.1:20830800-20887060 GCA_038502455.1 Anisogramma anomala | reverse complement strand
AACCTTGACCGAGGGATCGGGAACCTTGACCGAGGGAACGGTGGCGTTAGCGATGCGAGCGCCGAGCTGGATGGCAGAGGCAGAGGCCAGGGCGGCGAGGAAGAGAGTCTTGAGGGTACGCATCTTTTGCTTGGGTGTTGTGGGTTGATGACAGGTGTCGTGACTCTTGGGTGTGTTTGTTGGGTGTAGGTTGTTGGGGGGAACAGTGGGTTGGCACCGTGGCTTCTGCTCTCGCAAGTGGTGGGATTGAGAGAGGAGAGGAGATTGTTTGCTGGATGGAATGAAGTGGAGTGAGAGTGAGTGTGCTTTTACGAATCACAACACGAAACACAATGACTTCGCTGCATCACTTGCATGGCTGAAGGGTCAAAACCACGGCAATGGTTACAATATCTGATTTTCATCACTTCCAACAACATCCCGCCACAGGCGACCAAACTTTCCGCGGGTGAGGGTACTCAGGCCTCAACTGTTGTGTGCCTGCCTCTTTCCATGCAGGGAAACCATATTGATACGTGTCTACTGTATCGTATCTATGCCATGATGTCCTCCGGAATAGAGGCCTTTGTTGGAATAGCAGTCAATTGCAGTACAGTCAAGTCAACTATACTGATTGCAAGTCAAATACAGTAAGTGACCAATTCAGACTAGGGCACGGGCCAAGCAATTAGCCATACAAATTAGTATACAGGCTGGTTAGCGGTCTGCCAAACTTAGAAGTAACACATCACCACTTTCAATGCAACACCAGTTACTTCGACTAAAGATTCGAATCGACTACATTGTAATGATAAAGGCCTACTAACACTACTCAGTGCTTATGAGGTTAAGCATAGATAAACTAGGTAAAAGAAAAGGCGACTTTCCGGTTACTACAATTTGTTTAGGCAAAGTAAGGAAAAATCTCACAAAATGCCCCCATACACTATGCAATTGTTTGCGGCAGTTTAAAAGTAACGACGGTATTGCTATTAACGAAAACACCAAAACATTTTCAGTAAACCAGTTTAAAAGAAAAACGTAAAGATCAACCGCTAAAACTCTTCAGTATTTAAAATTACAAAGTTATCGAATCATTAAAGTCAATAGAAGGCTAATATAACTTCTTTACAAATCGTAAATTATAAGCAACTAATTCGTAGGACCCCTTCAACTTTAACCAATAACTTTGATAACAAACAACCTACATCAACTCTTTCTCTCTTATACTATTTTCATTATTTCCCCTACTTATCAATTAAATTCATAATTGTTAAAATTACTACTGAAAATTCTAAAGTTGATATCATTAACAACTATATAAAAAGAAAATTGTTTAAAGGTTTTTGGACGTTGTAACATTATCGATCCGAATCGTAGTCGAAGTAACAGTAGTATTATATGGTTAAGTAGTGGATAGTTACTTCTAAATTTAGCAGACCACTAATCTATCTATACTTTACTTCTTATAGTTAATTGTTTATCCTGTAACCCGTATTAAATACTACAATTAACTTGCAATAGTAAAAGCTTCGAATGTAATATACGTGAACGCTATTTTGATACCAACGGGTTTTTGTTTTGTGGTGTCAATACATCTTATAGGATTTTTTTTAGTAACGTAAGTACTTCTCTATACCTTTTCTACCTCCATTTGTATAGCAATTTTACTTCCAATCACTTATAATTCCGCTAACAAATGTTGCATTACTTTTGTATTCTGATTCTTCATTACATAAAACCACATGCTCTACTTAACCTTTCCAATTCATTGAGTTAATATTGACAACAGTCTCGGCCTTTTGACAGTATTTCAATTTGTTAGGGTACTCTTATCTTCCTCCTTTATCCCTTATTATATAATACTTTGTTAGGTGGTCTTTTGACGTAGCCTTAGATCTATATGGATAGTCTATTGTTGTCTATAAACCTTTATAAGGCTCTAGTCGGTATAACATTAGTTATGGCATTCGTTATGCTATCTTTGCTATTCATTTATCTAAAGTTTTTAATTTTCCTGTTTTTGTAGCCTTTAGAGCAAGCTATTACGTCGATTATTAAATATTTTTAACTGTTAGGTTTCAGTTTGAATAGGTATTTCATAAGGATTTTTAAATTGGTATAAATAACAATCGGAATAGATGGAATCTTTAATTGTCCAATAATGATATTAAGTATTTTCTATATTGATATTTTTGTATTAAATTCCGTTATTATTCCATAAACTTTAGCATCAAGTACATTTCATATAACCCTTTAATATTTGATGGAGTTTTGATAAATTGGATTTTCTGTAATAGCAAATGATTTTTTTTGGAATTTATTTTGTTAACGATTATCGTAATAATTACGATTTGCAACAATAGGTTAGTATTTTCAACGAAAGAGCCGCCCATGAAGATAATCAACTTAGTCTTTAGTAAGTTAATAGAGATTATATTAATTTTTGGGCCCAGATTATTTATCTATTACCTCAATCGCTTTTTCAGTTGATTTTAATCTTAGTTGGTTGAGTTTTGAGCATGTGCTGTAACTGATAATTCGTACGAAACATTCGTTTAATATATGTTTACGATATAGTTATTACAGGCACGTTTCTTTCAGTAATTTTGAGCCCTTTTGTTGTTATTCTTTTTTAATCTTACATAATCCAGCACCTTAACCCTCTTGACTAACACTGCGGTACTTGAAGTTGGCATCGTTAATATCATGCATGCGGATGAACGATTTGTTTATGTATAGATGTCTGCACTTAATTAATGTCGCGATCGACTTGTAAATTTAAAACTTCGAGTCCTTAATTGTACCTTACTATATTTCTATAAAATTACAGTTTCGAAGAAAAAATATCATTAATTTGTACATGTACTTCGCCTCAATTTTTTTTAAACTTGTATAATTAGTACGTATTTGTTGTAGGTTGAGGTTTTCCTATTTTTTCGAATTTAAAATACGACTGATAGGTGATTAATCAACGAACAATTACTTTAGCCAGTTCGTATAGTGGTTTACAATATTATATTAATATCTCTAATAGGTATTTCGAAAATATTATGGTAGGTTTAATAAAATTATTCTCTTTAGATTAATCGTTAACCATATTTATGTTTGGATAACATTATTGCTACCAATAATGAATTTCTCATTAGTACTTACCATCAAACTTACTGTCAATACAATGATCAAACGCTGGCTGGTTTTTTTTAATCGTTAGCGATTGTATATGTATTTAGTCTTTGCCTTTATTACTGAATCCTTAAGCAATTAAACGAGTCTTTCTCCACGGTTTGTTTATGGTATTTCCTTTAACCTCATAAATAATTGTCGACTAGAAGATTTTGAAGTTAGGGTTATAAAGGTTAAAGTCACGTTTGGGTACGAGTTTTATAACTCCTTGTATAAAAAGTCCGTCAATTTCAACCCTATTGTTTTCTTAAAAATATTTTTCTGGGATTTCAATCTTTTTTTATATACGGAGTTGAATATCCAATTTCTAATTATTCTCTCCATTTTTGTTAAACTAAGTAGTTGCTTAGGTACGCCCTAGTGTGTTTTCATCATCTTTATACTTATTATTAATTATTTCAGTTGACGGCTGCACTGTTATCATTTCATCAGTTTCTTAATTACTGGGGGGTAGGGGTTATGTTAACTTATTAGATTGTTTCAAGTATTTTTATCGGTATTCATTTTCGTGTAAGGTTGAACTTAAGTTTTGTGTAATATCGCAAAACTGTGAATAGTTTGAATAATTAATTTTTTCTCAACAATCCCTGAATTTTTGCTTATTCATCATGTTAGCCGTGTTTTCTCTACACAAGTATTTCTCTTTTAAATAGTATATCTATCATATCGACTATTGTTAAACTATTTACAGTATTCAAGGCGTTATTAAATTAACGTCTGGTAGAATTTTCGTAGTTTTTCTTCAAAAAAGTTTTGCCGTATGTTGTGGTCCTTTTTTGGTTACTTACTGATGGAGAAGATTTACTCGTTAAATAAGGGTATTCTACAAAGACTATTAAAGTTGATATCAGGCTATTAGGATCCACAATATCTTTCAGGCCCTTCACCGCTATTGAAAGAGGTGCGTTCTAGTTAATTAAGCTTTTAGTCTCTAACTTGAAAATGTTATACGCTTTTTGATGTATGGTATATTATCTTTAAACCTTTTTTATGTTTTAGTATGTTTTGACAGATATTTATTTGAATTGAATCACTATTATTCTAGCATTAGTTTGGAATTCCATTGTATTCCAGTTGGTTCCAGCGTTGTGAATGATAACGTTTAGTGGCATTAGTCACCTGTTAATATATAATATCCTTAACGCCTCCTAAGCATTTTTCGCCGACAAAGACTTAAAGAATCTAGCATCATGAAAAGAGGTTGCCAAGTTTACGAATTGGAGAATAGTTATTTTGCAAGTGAAAAACGGTTTCTAAAATCTTATAACCAAAGTTTTTATCCTCTTTTGGTATAAAATTTTACTATTATGATTTCGGAGTATGGATTTTACAATGGTGGTAACGCTTTTGGATAACTTTTCACCCGAATTATTCCATATATTCATGTTCTACGGACTAAGGAATATTGACTAATTTGTCGAAGATTGGGTGATTAAACTTTCCGCATAATAAATTGATCCTCAATTCCGTTACGTTCATGATCATTGATTTAAGCCTTTGAAAATGAAACTATAAGTGTCCTTATTTAGAGGGAAAAAAGAACCCTTCGGTTCTCCTCAACCATATCATCAGCACGAATATTAATGTTTACACCGAGGACTTTTATTCTTTTCAAATAAAATATAAATGAAGTAAGTGACTTAAGAATATGATAGATAATCGTTCTAATAACTTTTTATATAGGCTTCTATGCTAATGAAGATAGTTTCTTACTTTCGACGAAGTTAACTTTAGCTTGACCGGTATCTTAACGATCAATTTCTTTAAAGTAAGTGTTCTCTCATCATAACATAATATATTACAACTACTATTTTATTCATTATTATACTACATTCGTATACTGAATACTTATTCAAATTATGTACTTCATATAACAATAATAATGGTTAAAGTATATGAAAAATTAAGGGTTTTATCATTATTATGAAGATAGAGTTCTTTATTCAAGAGGCGGCATAGGAAAACGTCGTATACCAGTTAGTGAGTGGTTTCAATAGTAGTATCTTTACACTATATAAATTATTTTTCCTATTTAATTTAATTGTTTACAGCGTCCTAGCTCTTATAATGTTGCATACGATCTAAGTGGTAACGTTTAGAAGTATTATAGTATTTGATGCAATATATAACATAGCGTTTGTAGCGTTTAGTAACGGGTTGACTTGACTAATAGCCGGACATGTTTCAAATATAATACTTTTTATTATTATTACGATTGTATTATTTATGATAGTTGTTTCTATTTAAGTTCTGGACATATTAATATCGCTAATGTGGTTTTCTAAAAACTTTAGACCCCTGTCATATTACGGTCGATATAATGTGTAATTCATATATCTTGATTATCTTAGTTAAAGAACCAATGAACTTCGGGGTATATACCAATTGAATTTGGCGTAAGTTCAATTGCAGTCGCAATGAAGGACCGTAACTAGTTAAAGAAGTTTTCAAGATGGTATTTAGATATTATAAAGTGGATTTAAATTTTTTAACGTTAATAATAACCGTTTGAACCTATTCGCAAAGTGTGACTTCACTAATTTGTACCTTTTATATTACTTGTTATTATAGTATTAAGTTGTCAAGTATTCGGTTGAAGATATTCACTAGTGTTTCCTTTATTTTTTTTCTTATATATTATCATTGCTTAAAGTGTTATGGCCTAATTAATATATTAATACATATGGTGGATGTCATATTCGAAGTAACTTTTCATTTTGCTATACATTTTAGGGAAAATTCATGTTTCAATTAAGGAAGTCAGGTTGTAGTCTTTGTTATAACCTGTAGGTATTTTTAGTAATAGTAAGTGCATACTTAAAGCTTAAAGCCTTGTTTACTTGTGAATATTAAAAATGGCATTATTTTCGTATCAAGCATATTATAGAGTTTTTTGTTATACTATTTACATTATTTCAAATTCTTGGAGAATTCCGTAAAGAGATTGTGATAAATACTAATTTGCTTCAATAGCTTGAGAAGTAGGTTACAACAATCGTTCAAATTGCCAATATTGTTTCAAACAATTAGTTTAAGTTTTGGGTCTTGAAATTAGCGGTTAAAAGGCTGGTTGTCAGTCGTTGAACTTAAGAGGTAAAGTCTTGTAATATATCTTATAATTAGTTTACGTATATAGGCTTACTCCTCCTTGGTTTGGCGTAGTCGAGTTACGTGAAGCTTTAATTTAAGAAAACATTTCACGGGTTTGACGATATATTTCAATTAGTCATTAGTTGGCATCTATATCTATTTTTCTACCATAGTAAAAACCTTTGTTTCAAGTGTTTTGATATCTGAGAATGCGTATTCCGCTTTGCTACAAATAGGAACTAAGGTTAGAATTCCTCGAAAATGAACAAGCTTTATATCATTGGGAAATAAATATTTGTTACCTAGGGGCTCAAGGTTTAACTTAAATTGGAATTGGGGGGTAGTCCCCTTGAAAGTTTGTAAAGACGTTATCAGTTATTAGTCATGCATTTCCTTTTTACTCTTGAATCTTAAAGTTACGGATTTTCAGGGTAATGTTTTAGTTATTCCAGTTCGAAAAAGGGGTTTTCCAATTCGCTTAGGGTTTTGTTGGGGATAGAGAGTATATGCTTATGAAATTCTATTCTTAACATGATAAAAAGGATTCGTTACATCATCTGGTAGCTATTGATTGTGTAGTTGTTATTAAATCACAAAAGTATTCAAAGTCTCAATTATTACAACGAAATTAATTGCTAACTTCTGTTTCGAGTATATACTAACATACTTAGTTACTAAATATTTTTCTATAAAGGTTTTATTTACATTTTTATCTTGGATATTTTCTTTAGATTGTTTAACGAAAAGAGATCTAAGAGCCTTAATTACATTTAAGCATTCCTAATCATTCAATATTTGAATATTTATGACTGGTAATTTAAAGTTGAATTGGGTGGTATTCCACTATTTAGAAACGTGTAACAAGGTCGTTTAGCGTAATAGGGACTTGGCTATTTTGGGGCTATATGATGTGGCTGTTTGGTGTGACTTGGCAACTTTTCTTATTTTCGCTTGACGTAGTAATCTCAACGTGTTTAGTGACGTATTCTATTTACAATCTTATAATGTAAGAGGGGAGAAATGATATAATAGGTAAGTTTTAGTATTGTAATTTGAAGGTTGTTTATCGTCAAGCTCGTTCTATATTGCTACAATGGTTTTAAAATTGATGATTTGAAAATATAGTAGCGACGTATCTGCTTATTAAATATAAGTATCTTGACAATTTGGTGATCGCTTTGTTAACGATTAAATTCTAGACTTTTGGCGGTTAATATCAAATTTCTTTAAGTAGGGTTTAATAAAGATTTCTTAGTGCTTTCGATGGCGATACCATTACTACTTTCAGATTACAGTTAAAGTCGATGTAGTTTAAAAGTTTTCTTTAATTCTTGCCCAGAAAACAGACGCAGTTTCAAGAGGCTATTTGGAAAGAAAATTCTCTTTAACCTTATAATACAAATATTGACCTTAAAATAGCTTAGGTTTTTACCTAGCTTTTGTTTTGTTTAATAAATACTGAGTAATATTGATAGAGCTTTAGACGTCTTAATGTTGTCGACTTCAATTGTAGTAAAAGTAATAGTAGCATTGAGTGATTGATTTGTAGATCGTCACTTTTCAGTTTGGGAGATCGTTAGCCAATCTGCATACTATTTTATATAGCCAATTACGTGGCCTATGCTGTATATTTAGTACTACGATTGATTTTCAGTAGTATAATCAGCATTGAATACACTGAAATTGAACGCTATTCTGACAAAAATAGTTAAAAACTTAGGACTCACGTTCTTTAAACACTTTAATAACAACTAATAGAAAACAAATATTAGCGAAGTCTTTATCCTTAAATACTTAATAAACTACATCCGAAACTTGATCCCCGACTTGGAACCAATAGTATTTAATTAAGAACTTGATGGATTCGACGATTTCAACGATTAATTTAATTAATAGGCAATTAACATGTGGTAGAAATTGAATATACAATTTAAAACTAGGTTAAGTATAGAGTTTCACAAACGAGAATTTAATCGGGCAAAAATAATGTAAAACAGATATTTGCTTATTATATTATACAAATAAATAATTATAAAAAACACTTCATGGATATGTAAAGATAATGGTAAGGGTATCGTTAACAACAACATCCCTTCACTATTTGTTACTCGTTCCAAAAATTCTATTTAAACCTAAAATATAAAATAAAACTCCTTTAGCTAAAGATCACAACACAATAACACCGCTAATAATAACGAAAAACCAATGAATAAGAATATAAAAAAGATTGAAATCCATCCATCGATTCAACAAAAGCCCTACCCAAAATCCCCTGAATACCAATAAAATTATTATTAAATTCATAGAAATCCTAGATCACTTAGTACGTACAATTGTAATAAATTTTCCAATAATAACAATCACAAAAACCCGAGGCTTTACGCACACACCTATTATAAGCACGACTACTGGCTGTTTCACTCAAACCTTTACCAGAAATAACCATTGTACCTAGCAATATTATTCTCAGTATCTTTAATACCATTAATCAAGAAACCCAAAGGTCAATATAACACATATATCACATTATCCTCTTATTATGTTTCTATGATAAATATAGAATATATAACCATTGTAACATTCGTAAACATTCAGATTAATAAATATAAATATAACGTTGTACAGAATAATTTATTGAACATCAAATTATGATCATTTTTCAACCTATTCCCTGAAATAACGACGAAACTAACTAATTTACCCTCTTTGTTTTTTAATATGATCACTAAAAGAAATAAATACTACAAGCATTGATATCGAATAAATTACTGGTTGTTCCGGGAAATTTATAATGGTATTTATTGAAATACAACCGATACATTCTATACTCAGAATCACTCAACACCAGGGATGCGGAATACTCCGGAGATAATGATTTTCACTGAAACACTTGTCAAAACACTTGTAGGAGCACTAGTGTTGAAATGAGCTGTTAAGAGATAGTATATTTAATAGTATAGGAGGATTGAGATAGAAATGAAAGTTATTTCAGCTTTATATACTAGTAATTACTAGTATAAAGTCTTGATTATAATAATCCAAATCTATGAGAATTTTCTTAACTACACGTCAAAGAGTTTTTCAAGTATACTCAAGTTATACCTAAATCGATAACTTTATTCAATTTATTCTTATTTATTAACTTCAACCCATTATCAATACCGTTCTGATTAACTTTTACACTAAAATATATTCTTCAATTTTTCATTTAACACAACTTGGAATAATATGATTATATATTGTGGATCTTATAATACTTTCAAGAATTCTTAAGACTCAAGACCCCCAGTATCACATTGATCTTTGTTTTCACTACTATTGTTATATTATAACAGAGCTCGTAATAATAGTTTTTCATCCTAATTAACCATCATAAATTATGGCTTTTAAAACCCTTTAAACACTTTAGGCTCTTCTATGTATACAAATTACTCTCTTTTCTTTTCCTTCTCTCCAAAACTCGCCACAGCTCCCCAATCACTTTAAATGACCTAACTTCAAACCTTGCACTTTTTTTAAGGTTTAGTCGAAAGTTTGCTTGAGATTACATTACGGCTAAAGAAAAGCATGAATTATAAGCTGTTAATGCTACACTGCTAGCTAATAAAGAGGTTAAGACTATAGATATCAATGCTTTAGAAAATCCTAAAAAGGACAATCCTAAATCAGTTATAAATTTCCATAATAAACTATCAACTAAACACGTGGAAAACCATGAGTCTTTTTACAAACGCCTAGACTCAATCCGAAGAAAAAGTCGAGTGCCAACACAAAGTCAATGAGTATTGCAATATTTAAAAAATGAATAACTAAAAATCCCTTGTTTGATATTGAACACAAAAGATGACCATAGAAATGTTAACATTTACAAACGAAAACGCGTGAATAATAGAAATCAAAGCATTTTTCATTAATAATAAATGTTATAATATTGGATAAAAATTCATGAAAATCAAATTCAATATAATATTTACGGAAAAAATTACATATATTTATTTTCTCCCATGAAATATTATCTGATGAACATTTTTGAGATTATGCATACCCGAATTGAGGTATACTGGATAATGACTTCTTTTATAATATCATACTTTCCAATCTTAATCTTTGGTATTAAGGACTTGTGTGAATCTCTTTTCAAACTAATTGATATATACCAAAGTATTAGACCGATTTATTATCAAGAACTTCTTAATTGTTTTCAAAGATTTTTATATTAATCCGTTTTAGAATTTTTTGTTATAGCCTCTGGAAATACAATAAAAAGATTTATCTGTGAAGGTCTTTAGGTTAGGGATATGGAGCATTCCCTTCAATTCCGGAGTTATATTAATCCGTAATTTTCTATCTAGATAGTTCATATGCGAAGTAAATTGAAGAAAGCTGTTTATTGAACATTTCAAGAACTTCAATTTGACTTTTAAGATGCAAATTGACTGCTAGGATGAAAAAAAGAAAATTTCATCTCTTAAAAGAAACCTAAAATCAGTACATCAACCGATATAAGCAAATAGTTTAGTTTAAAAAGGATTGTATTAAACACTTTCACAAAAACCATACATGAAAGAAATACTGTATTCTCTATCTAAATTTCACGCTTTCCTATAATAAACATATATATATTGGCAAATTATCTATCAATCAATAGCAAGAAACAGTAGACACTATTAGATTTAACAACGGTAAATTTAACTCACTCTATAAAAAGTACTGAAGTTTTATAGTATTTTGGATCTGATTGAATACTAAATTTTACTTCATTATCCTATTAAAGACATTACAAGAATTAATGGGATAATCAGGTGTTGCATCTAACACGAGTATTCCAGATTAAAAATGTTTACTTTTAATATTAAAGTCTTGACATTTCACGTTAATATACCAAAACAACTAATCAAAATCCGAACTAGAAACGGATAGTACCGCTTTACAGGACTAACTTTCAGTGTTAGGTCATTAAAACTTGACGAAGAATATTACTTAGTCGCTTTATTTTTTTCAATATCATTAGATCATTTTTAATCGATTAACATTAATTTTTGGACCTTATATATGTTGATTTCAGTTCATTTTGCGTTAATTTTCAAGATGAAAAAGATTCTCTAGATTCAAATGCGATTCAAAAATTATCCCGGAATTCGAATGAACAGTGGTATAGTTTAACTGAAGAGATAACAGATAATATCAATATGAGTTGAATTATATTAAAACTATAATACGTTGAGTTTCTAAAACTCCTTTCATTACCTCAGATTTATTATAAATTTGATAAACCTTTCAAAGATTTACAAATTGAGTATTGAAATTAGAGACTTGTTTTTGGTCGACTATCTAACTAAAGAAACAGTCGGTGTGATAATAAGCGATAACAATATTATTCAAAAATCAAAAATAGCCATTTCATAGTCAAAATATCAATTCTTTTAAAATCTTTCAATACTTTCCTTTACTATATCAAATTCAACCACATTGAGCGAAGTTGGTAGATGAATATTTTTATGTGTTTAATCGTTTCTAATCATATTAAGAAAACACATTTCGTCTGTATTTGTATTTTTATAGTCGTTCTCAAAAAAAAATTTCAATCGTCAAACTTACAATAGAAAATCCCAGAAAAGTGAATATTTATTGGGGACCTTGACAGTTTCTTAAAAACGACTCTTAATCCAAAAAAACAAACTTCGCGAAGTCATACATTTTAAAGTTGAGTACGGTGTGAAAGTTGGCAATACAATAATTATCTCTTTATGTAAAAAAAAAAAAAAAAAAAAGCTATTTGTTGTATAGTAAACAATATTATTGATCGTTTTAGTTAAACCATTCACTTTTTGCATATTTGATGGAGGATATCAACTTATTGACTACTCAGTTTAAAATATGGTTACTGTTGATAGGTCTTTCCCAATAGGTCTTTGGACTTTGCAATGTTTTCAATGCGAATCGTAGTCGAAGTAAAAATAGTATTACGTAGTCAAGTAATGGATGTATTTTTCTAAGTTTGGCAGACCACTTACCGGTTTGCATACGAATTTCCACAGCTACTTTCTTTAGCTATTCCCTAATTGAAAGTCGGCGTATACTGTAATAGAACTCATAATAAACATACTAAATAATACACTCAACTTACAATCAATACAATCAATTTACGTTAACTGACTACAGTGTAATACTACTATTCCAACTCAAGCGGTTTTCTATTTTATACGCGTACGCTATTATAGTCGACCCATTGTTTCTGTTTACCATTGAATTGAATCCTTTGAAATTAGCGAAACCCTTACTAATTTTACAGCTAAATTTACCTTACTTATCACATAGTTCCGAATTCCGATTCTTTCAACTCCCACAAATGAATATTTAGCCCTAAACTTATACAACCTTCTAAATCAACCTTATCAATCAATGGAATTGCCAGCTTTATTCCCTTCACAGTCTTCCAGTTGACCAGAATACTCCCGCTTCCTTTTTTACTTGTCAGAATATAACCAGACCTTGTCAAGTATCTTTTCAACGTAACCCTCTATACATATAGTCAACTAATTACAATTAAAAAACTTTTCAAAGGCTTTTTTTAACGTGGATTTATTTATAACATGATTTGGAATGTGTTTGCCTTTCATACATTCAAACTTCTTAATTCCCCTACTTTCGTCAGCTTTGTAAAGTACCATTGGGTCGATTTTAAAGTGTTTTTCCCTAATCATTCCGAGTTTCAAATTTTTTTAGAATAAACTTTGTGAATATTTACAAATCACAACTAAAACAAGCAAAATATTCAACTATCTGGTAAAGATATTAAAGGTTTCTCACATCATCATGCCTATATCAAAGCCGGATATTATTCCATAAACCTCTAAAACTAACACGCTTCGTATCATCCATTCAAATTTGATGGAAGTATAATATATTAGGTTTTCTATCATTTTATACTGGTTTCATTATAATTTGTACCCGTTTACCATTATTAAAAGCAATCTAATCTGGAACGACAAGTCGGTATTATTCGCAAAGAAAAACTGTCCGTAAATATTATCAATCTAGTTTTTGACAGGTTAATCTATACCATATTAATCCCCTGGTTTTAATTCTTTATTTATCACTTAAACCTTCCATTCAATCGATCATAATTCTAATCTAATAGGTTTTGCGTTTGTATGTCCATCACATCATATGAAAAAAAATTGGTTAGTATAAGGTAGTAATATAGCTTCTATGGGCGCGTTGCTTCAAATATCGGTAATAATTAGCTAAGTTAATCTTGATAATTATAATCAAACCAACGCCTTAACCCTTGTAGCGAAAAATAAGAACGATACCAGTATCGTTAATATTAAGCTTACGGATTAACAATCTGTTAAAGTTAAGATATTTTCCATTTCTCAAAGTTGAATCTGATTCGTAGTTCGAGAACTTCATGTTTTTCATTATTTATTATCATGGTACTATAAATAAAATAGTTCCGATTAAAAGGGTATCGTTAATTTATGTACTCACTAAATCATAATTCTCAATTGAAATGATTGAAAAAATACGGGTTATAATTGAAAAATTTTATATTTAACCTTGACTTAAAATATTATTAGTACGTCATACATTAATAAAGGCTTATTTTGGACAGTTTTTACAATGATTTATTAAACTATATTGCTGTTACCGTAGAGTATGTATTATGAAATTCTTATGGTAATTTCAACCAGACGAGCTTTTGTAAATCCATTTCTGATTATGTATACGTTTGGTTAACATCACAGCAATTAATGGTGAATTTATTATTATTGATGGTAAAAAAATTAGTTACCAAAATGACCACTAAACGTTAACTTATCTTCTAAATCGTTGTCTATCATACAAGAATCTAGTTTTTTTTTTATCGCCGTCTCCTTCAGCGATTAGTATTAACTTTTCGTATGCCCGCCGCGTAATCTTCCCTTTAACTCCGTGTATAATCCTGGATCCAAAGATCGTGATATTTGGATCTTCAAGGTTAAAGTCGCGTTTCAACACAAATTATAGAACTCTTTGAAGAAGGATTCCATTAATGTCAATCCAATCGTTCTTTTGAAAAAGCCTATCAGAAATTTTAACAATTTATTATACCCGAAACTTAACAATGAAATTTTAATTATCCTTTTTTTTTTCCTTACTAACCCAAGCAATATTGTCAATTCGACCCGGTATATATCTCTCATCCTGAACGTTTCTCCTGTTTAATAGTAGATTTCGTTGTCTAATTTTGATTGATCCATCGATTACAAAAAGGGGAGAATTATATTGATTAATCCTTTTAGTTTCAAAATGTTCATTGCTATTATTGTCGTTGATCACCATAATGTAGAGTTTAACCTCAGTTTTGCGGAATGTTAGCAAACCGTTCATAATTTTGATTACTACTTTCAAATTGGAAATGCTTAACATTTTCCAGCAATCATTCCACTAAACTGTCTTTCCTCATACGAGGACTTCACTTTACACAGGTAAAAATAGTACATTCATCGTTGTAATACCGTTTGGAGTATTAAAAGAATTATTTGCTTAAAGCCGCGCCAAATTCTTCTGTAATTCCTTCCAAGCTTTGCTTTTCGCTTCAACCCTCTTCTGAGTGCTCAATTATGGTGAAAATTCACTGTTTAAACCAGGATATACTCTAAATATCAGCAAAGTTAACAATAAGCCTTCAAGGTCTACAATATGGTTTAAGCTCTTCACTGCTATCTAAAAACGTTCCTCATAATCTATAAAGCTTCCAATCTCCAATTTAAGGATATTATACACCCTGAAAATAAATACGCATACCCTCTCAACCTTTTCAATACTCTCATAGGCTTTGATGAATACCCGTTTACACCAAATCCCCGTTTTTTTAACATCTGCCTAAAACTTTACTACTGCAAAGTTAATACTGATATCGTAAATGACGACGTTTAGTGGGCTCAAATACATTTTAATTCATAACGAACTAAATATTTCCCACATATTCTTTTCCGACAAAAACTTAAATTTATTGGATCGGTCAAAAAGATTGTGAAGTCGATCACAGGAAAAACAAACTTATTATCCAAGTAAAATACGTGCACAAAAATCTAGCTATTGAAATATTTATCGTTTTTCATTAGAAACATAAATGATTTTGGGGCGTAGGCATACGTTTGTTAATAATAGCAAACATTTTGGATAGCTTTTGAAGAAAAATATCATATATCTTTATACCCTATAAACTTACCAACTTTATACAACCTATTGATAACTAGATGATTAGAAATCTGGAATAATTAGGACATCGCTTATTCCGTCAGATTTAACACCATTACCCCTAGGCCTTAAAAAAAAACAAAGCTACTCCTATTTTGAGATAGGGAGAAACCTTCGGTAATTTGTAACTAATTAGTTAACATGAAAATCAACGTTAACGCCAAAAATATTGATGTCTTCTAAGCAAATGAAGAACCAGACAAAGAACTTGAATATACAAAACGTAATCGATCCAACAACAATTTAAACAATTGTCGACACTAATAACGATAATTTTTCACTAGATTCAAAGCCAGCTTTAACGTTACTAATATCTTAACAGTTATTCTATGTAACAGTAATACTCTCCTACTGTAGTACCAAATACTGTGAATAGCGTCTTATTCAGTACCTTTCTATCTATATATCTGATATTAATTCTTGAAACATATACACTACGTAAATATTTCTAAAATAAAAGGCTATAAAGTAATCAAATACTTAATCAAGGTAAATATAAGAGTGTTCGCCACGTAAACAGTTCAAAAAGTAATAATTGGATGGTAATTAGACCTCTTCAAAATTAATATCTTCATACCAAGTAGAGTACTTAAACATATCTTTATCATCAACAACCTTTCTATCCTCTGAATCCTCGATATAATGCAGGTAATTTTACCCGAAAAAACAAGGTATTAGATATAATATATAACCTATTATTTATGACGCTGGGCTGAATAGTATCAAATTAATTAATAACCTAACTTACTATAAATCCAACACCTCTTACCACTATCACAATGATATTTTTACGGTCAATTAGTCTATTGAAGTCTTACTCTCGTTACATATGCTAGTATAGTTGTGACTTTCAATTCGAAGACCTTGGACCAGATTTTCAAATTTAAAGCCGCCAATATTTACAATTACTGTAATAAGGTAACACGTGGTTTCCGTTATCTCAATCACAGAAATCATTAACTTTAAAATACTTACCAACCGAATTTGGCATACTAACCATGATAATTTCAAAAAATAACTGTAACTAGCTCAAAAAAACCTTTAAATTTAACATTTACACACTATAAGGCCTACCTGAACTCGCTAATACCCGTAATTACTACCATAGACCTATTTGCGAAGTGTAGCTTCGCCAACATGGGTTTTCTCCATTTTGTATTGGTATAACATTAACTTGTTTAGTATTTGGTTAAATACATTTATTGGAGTTTCCCCCTTTCTATATAGATACTATCATTTTTGATGTCTTTGTGGTCCAATCTGTGTGGTATTTCACAAGATTGACATCATATTGAAAGTGTATTTTTATGCGATAGTAAATTTATCGGAAGGTTTTCACTCTCGTTAGAAATATGAGGTAATAGTATTTGACGAGACTTATGAACAATTCGTGAAATATTGAGTGGAAAAAGGAATGTGAGACCTCTATCTATTTACAAATATTAAAAAGAGGCATCATTTTTGTCTTAAACCAGTTATAAGGCTTTATATTATACTTGTGTACGTTATTTAAGATCTTCGCAAAATCTGAAAAAGTTTATAGTAAATTTTAATTATTTTGACAGATTATGGGGGAAGGTCGCGATAATCGTCCCAGTCTTCGATTGCACTTTCTACCGTCAACTTAAGTCTTAAATCCTGTGAGTTGCGATGACAGGGGTAATTACTAATCGCCTCATCCTAAGGGTAAAGTCATATGATAAAACTTGTGGTGAGCTTGCGTATGTAGGCGTATCTTCGATAAAATGCTTCGCTTTTAAAAACTTAACGATAATGAGGGAAATTGTTGGGAATACAATAGTAACAGTCACTCAATATACAATTAACAACAGTGCCACAACAGGGCCAGTCAGTACTTGGTACAACTTCAAGTACTGAACCTCTCAACACTAAAAGATGAAGAATTCACCGTAGATTTAGATATTTCCAAAGAGAACTAATGCTCACTAGTACAAGTACTATTATTTACTAATACAGAGGATAAGTACGGAGATGCTGCCTAGGCTAGTACTTACGAGCACAAAGAAACTAACACTTACTAGTATATACTAGTATTGATTAGTATAGACTCTCAACCTTTGATCGTGATATCTATAAGGATACACTTGGTCATATATCAATTCCCCTATATAGATTCTAGAATACTTGAATATACAAGCCTATACAATATCTTCTTGTATAGTACCTTCAACAAAAATTGGAGACGGTAAAGGGAATTTAATAATCGTAGGAAAAGTTTCAAGGGAATCAACTATCTTACCTAATCAACTATTGAACAACGCTGAGATAAATCTCTCTTACCGTGTTTACGGTTGCTTCTTCTCATGCTTTACTGCCGCAAACTCGTACTCCGCGTTATCACGAAAAAATGATTACTTACCGAGCAAATCAACAGGTTCCTTATCGTCGGCGTGTAAAAAAGTGGTAGCAGCGTAAAGTTTCAAGATTTAAGTCAATTTGGAATTAAGGGAAAATGAACCGAAGAGTATATAAAGGCGTCAAAAATATCAACTTATCTCCCTTTTCTTCGTAATTTTTAAGAATCGGGATCTCTAATGGGGTCTTTATGTTAAAACAATTCGAAAATGGGGTTTGACAGCATTAATAAGGTCTTTTCTATGATATAAATCCTACGTCTAATAACCTCCTTTTTCAACTTAATCTTAACTGTATGTTAAATTATATTTTTATATATAAATTATCCTATAGTCAAAAAACCCAAAGAAGTTTTGAAAGATGCGAGCGCCATAGCTAAATTTTTCACCGAAGTATGTATCGAGGATATACTTGCCAACGTAATTAGTCAGGTATTTTTCAATTGACAACTTGTCGACATCCTTCTTCCAAAGATTTTTATTAAAGTAATTGATAAACACAACTCCGAAGGCCTTTAATATCTTTAGATGTTTCTAACTGGGTTTCAGTTTAACATTTTTACTGGCAATTTGAAGTCAATTCAGGTAATAGAATAACTTCATGGTTGAGGTCAAGGAACTTAACAATTTGTAAATGTAAAGACTTGACGACTTAACATGAAGTCACGCGACGTGGCTTTAGTAACGCGACTTCAAAATTATTAAGGTTTTCGCTCATTCTAACGATCTTAACAATGAACGATGTTTTCGATGTATGGGTAAGGGAAATTTTATTGGCAAGAATTGATATATATTTCAAAGTTGGATATAAAAAGTAAAGTGTAAAGTTTTTTTTTTTGGCCATAGTTCAAAGTTAAAAGGTATGAGACTTAGTCATTTTTTCAATAATCATACCCAAAATAATACTACCTTAGTCGTTTACCCACTTGTTGATCTTTCAAAAGTTCTGATGGTCAATCTGAACGTCTTAGAAGAATTCGTAAATATTTCTTAGTCTTTTGAATAATAATACTCTTTCCATATCTAAGTTACCGTGAAACTCAACGCAGTTCGTAAAGGCTTTTTGCCAAACTCTTTCTCGTACCTTGGTTTTTCATAAAGCGTACCCGAAAAGTAACTTTTTCTTCTATCTAACCAATCTATACCTAACCCAATAAATACTGATCAGTGATAATAGGCCTCGCCCTATAGGCCTTTAAACGTTGCAAAGTTTTTGATTCGAATCGTAGTCGAAGTAACAGTAGTATTATGTAGTTAAGTAGTAAATGTATTGTTCTAGGTTTGGCAAACCATAAGCCAGTCTGCACACTGATTTTTACGGCCAATAACTGGGCTCATGCTCTAGTTTGAAGTAGGTGTATACTATATTTGAACTTACAGTAGATCCACAGAACAATACACTCAACTTTTGTAGTCAATATAGTTAACTTATGTTAACTGACCGTACTGCAATTACTACTGTTCCAACAGTTACAAAACACGTGTTTACTCTCAACTTCCACTAAATATACCCCCCTAATAACAATGGGATTTATGGATATTTCAATAGAGTGATTTTGGAAACAATGTAGACCTGGATCGTTGCCGGAAAAGTACTATATTGACTGTAGCCCTATCTATTCCAAACAGTTGTTGTCATATCCAACTTGAAAGTCAATAACAGCAGTAGGATCTAGTTTACTACTTCTAAAAAGAGTATTTACTTCGAGGTACACAGATATAGGAACTGTCAATCAAATATTGAGTTTGCTTTCATGCCTAATTTTAACATAATCATTCATTCATACCTAGGAAAACGATTAGAAGATCCAAAGATTGATTTCAAAAGAGAAATGGGAATCTTTTTTCTATAGCAGTTCAATAATATAACAAAGTCCTGGAGTATTCTTATAGTTCATTTTCTAACTGATCAAGAGGATCGATTTCAAAAATCATTATAAAATTTAGGTTCATGGTTTTTGAAAAGATTATTTTGTGAAGTTGATGATTTCAATTTGCAAGAGCAGGATATTTATGCTCGCATTTGTCGATATAGGCACGTCTTATGATAGCTTAACAGTTGTACCAAACTTCAAGCCAGGAAAACATTACCGTTAAATAGTACTGACAACAATAAATAGTTTGCTCACAAATACTGTTGTTAATGATGATATGGTATAGTTTTTGGTATTTGAAAGCGAATAATGAAAATTACCAGTTATCAAGTTTCGAAAGGTTGAGATCTCGAACACTAGAAGAAGGCTCTTCAAAATAAAATAAGTAGCTTATTTTTGGAGAGTGTTTATGGCAATTAATAGAGATTTCAATCGTAATTTTGTTTTACCGTGATTGAATTTAGCAAGTTTTAGAACAATATTGACGATGAGATAAAAAGATAAAAAATGAGAATCATTATATGAAGATTTAAGTAGCGTTATTTTATATATTACGTTAAAAATTTAATAAAACTGGAAATTCGTGAACAGGGAGAACAATAGTTACGTTCGTTTCTGATTATAGTCGAGATAATAACTAGATCAAAATCGATTAAATATTCCTCAATGAAGAATTTAGGGAACTTGTTGTTAGGATTTTATTGTTGCAACGTAGTCGATTCGAATCTCTAGTCGAAGTAACTGACGTATTTCATTGAAAGTGGTGATATGAAACTTTTACATTTGGCATAGCACTAGCCTGTTAATAAACTAATTTATATAGTAAATTTCTTGGCTTGTACACTATTTAAAATTAGATATCTATTATATTAGACTCACAGTTTATAAAATCAATCCCATAAACAATACAGTCAACTTTCAATCAGTATGATTGATTTGACTGTAGTGCAATGAAGTGATTTTACAAAACTGGCATCTTTTTGCTGTGTTTTCGCACGCCAATATAACCAATTACCAATTTGTGATCATCCCTAAAATCTCTTCCAACTCCGTAGATAAGACTCCTACGAATTACAACCTATTTCGCACTAGAATTCCACATGAATGTTAGTCATTCACCCTACAATTCCAAGCATAAACATCCTCAACTCTCTTATACAACTATTTCGTCACAAACTTATATATGTTACAGACTTGTACATTACTAATTACGTACCTCTTGCAAATAGATCTAAATATACTTTTCTTACACACTATTACTTACCTAATGATAATCTAGGTTTTTTAAGGTACCCCGGTTTTTTCACGTTACATACTAGGTGATCCACGTAGTTTTCGATCTATTTGGTTAGCTCATTTCTATTCACAATTCTTCTCACAATATCATTAGACGTAGCCTTAGTCATGACGTCGGCGGAGTTTTTTTCATCGTTAAATCATCTAAATTCGTCAATCTCCCTCATTTCTTTTGCTTTGTTTCAATTTATTTCGTTTATTATTAAACTTTTCATATGGGTTGTACCCAGTTTAGAAAATAAAACTGTTTAAGCTTAGGAAGTCAGTACACACGACTACAATAATTGAAGGTGATTCTAGCTGTTTATTTATAATCATTAACTTGTCTTTAATTACCATATTGATGTTAAAGCCTGCTCTTATATCGTTTACCTCAGATTATGATACGTTTCGTATTGGACGTTTATATTAAACAAATATATCATACACGACGTTACTGGTAACAATAAATTATCAATCAAATTCATTCCTTTTAAAATGTATTATAAAGAATCCGATTTACGATATAAGGTTAGTATTGTACGCGAAAGAGTAATTCGAAAATATTATTTACTTCGTCATCATCCAATCTACCAATAAAACATTCATCTTGTTATCCGAGTTGTTTATTTGTTACTCAATATACTTATTTAACCTATCACAGTCCTTATCCTATAGATATTAAACTTGTACCGCAATTACTAAATTGTAGGATGCTTTTGGTTAGTATAATGTAGCGATATAGGCTGCTCAAGCCCTTTGCTTAAGGTAATGTTGTGGTTTTTTCTCGTTAGTCTTCTCGATCTTCACTAAGTTCGTCGCTTATTATTTTAAAAGTAGGCTAAATTAAATACCTTATATATTGTCAACATCATGGGTACGGATTAAAGATCCATTTAAATCTCATTGTATATTCTTAGCTAACGTTTTAATCGGCTTATTCTCTCAAAATCATAAATATTCGATAGCTCTCTATTTAACTATTACTAACCCAGAGTTTTCTTCTCTACGGCAGTCTATGAGGCAAAAATTGTATCGATTGAACGCTAACTGATTTTCTAAATTGTAGGAGATTAAGTTAATATCTAGTCTTTACCTTTATTACCATATCCCTAAGCAATCAACCTTCACATTTTGTACTGTCGACTAGTAGTTTTTCTCTTAATCGCTTAAATTATTCTTGACATGAAAATCGTCACGTCCTATCCATTCAATTACACTACTAATATAAATCAAATGACTCCATATATAAGGAAGCCTCTATTTCAAATCGGTTGCTTTCTTTAAAAGGCTAAATTATATATTGATAATACTTTTAAATTGTATTTTAAAGGCTAGGTCGACTTCAGATTATTTCTTTTTTGATATTCGAGCCGTTGTATATACATTTTTAGGTTTTTAATCGTTATTTTTGTCTTTCTCTTCAGTATATATCCTCCTTTCAGGCGGTTTTCCACACTATTGACGTTTTATCAGCTTATCAACGATTGTTTCAGAATTATTGTATATATAAATTCTCTCGGCTTAATCATTTTTGTCGGATTCTATAGGTCTTTTATATAGTTTGATCTGTCTGATTCAAAATTAACGTGATTGTTATTGGTTTAAATTACCATGTCTGGATTATCGATATGAAGTATCTTATAGGGTCCATCTTATTTTCCTGGCTCTATCTATGTAAGGAATTTGCTTAAAAAAGTCAAATATAATAGGTATGTAATTGGTAATTTATTTTTTCATTCAAGTTATCATTCAATTATCAGCTTACCAATTTGTGTTCAATTTTGAAGGCGTTTCTAGATGTTATAACTCGATTTATTGCACTTATCTATGGTGGTAATTTTATCCTTATAAGTAGATATGCTTCAAATACCAGTGAAACTTGTATAGGATCGTTAAAACATATGATATTATCAAAGAATTTTGTTAACATCTATAGTCTTGCCCTTGAGCCCGTCAAACTCCTAATCTCTAACGTAAATATATTATAAACCGATTGCAAAAGTAGGTAAACCCTTTCTGTTTTACCAAGGCTTAAGTTGGGTTGAATGAGTATTTGTTTGTATGACATCCCCATAAATATAGCATTAATTTGCAATTTTGTCATAATAAAATCCATTGAAATAGCGTAAATTAATATGTTTGGTGCTTCGAGGTAAGTATAAATCTACAAAATACCTAATGTCTCGTATATTTTTTTTAGCGTGATGGTTTGAAACACGTTCATATCTTACACAATATTGCAACGTTAACGACGTAGAACTAGAATTTACTTTCTATAAAGAATATATGAACGGAAGTTTTAAAGCTTAAATTATAGTTTTCAGAAGCCTGAATCGAAACTTTTATAGGATTTCGGAATTTGTTTGGCCGTGGTGACAAAACCGTTTCATTCACAATAATACTACCAATTCCACATCTTCATAATGTGCATCTTTATGAATATTATACAACTTATCAATCGACTGTTTGTTAAACCATTCATTTAATCACCAAAGTTCAAACTCCGTCAGGATTAACACCAGTGTTTTTGAACTCATAAACAAAACTACAAATATCCACATTTCAAATTAAATAGGAACCTTTTGCCATTACCTTTAATTAATTAGTTAGTTTGAATATCGAGGTTAACACGGAGGGATTTTATATCTTTCAAGCTGTGAAGAAAAGTATTAAGGGACTCTAATATATGGAAGAAAATAGGTTTCATTATTGTTATCAAGATCATCGATCTCAGTAGAAAGAGTTCTTTTCCAAAACTAAATCCAACTTTGGACTCACTAGTCTGTATGGTTAAGTTTCTTAATATTATCAGTATCCTTTCTTAATAGAACTTATAACGAATTATATTCAATAAAGAACCGTACTGCCACCGTATCTAGTATAATACCTTAAAAGACTTGTTTCGCATAACGATCGCATACGGTAAATAAGTGTATGAAGTTAAGATTTTTAACGTTAGGATAACTATTGGGGTCTTTACCTATCAAGAGGTACAGGAATACGTAATTGTCAATTTATTATGTTATATTAGGGTTGTTATCAATATCTTTATTCTTGTCGATAGTTTTGGACCTATTTTTTATCTTATGTCTTTATATACTCAAAATATGTGAAGTGTTCAATTTATTACTAGTTAGACGTAAAGGGGTATTAATTTTGATATATGATCTACTTCGATATATATTTTCCAGTAGTATATCGTGTTAAACAGTAACATTGTTTACTATAGATTTAGTACCTCTTATCGTTTTAAAAGAATCTGTATGGTTAACTTCAAGATATTGAAGAATAGAAATATGATCCTCCTTATATATATTACTGTTTTAGCTTTCAAATGAAGGTTTTGGTCAACCGTATATCCCGGGTCTAGCATACTTTCAGTCGATGTAGTAAGTATAAGCAAAGTATTCATTATTGTCATTTAGGTTGTAATTTTGAGGGTTTATACTAGTCTAAATCGACACTCGTGCCATTACAATCGTAAACAAGGATTATAATTAGTAAGAATGGTTTTTACAAGTAGTTTTAAAGTCGTCTAAAACGTATTGAAAAATTTGTGACTCGTAATAGTTTGGTATACTTATCGGAATAATATACCTTCACTACCTCTTACATTCCCTATTACTTATTTTTGAAATTACTATGGAAGAAGATATTGTATAGGCTTTTATATTCAAAAATACCCAGAATTTATCCGGAGAACTTCTTGACATATAGGCATAAGAATCCTTACAGATTTCGATTATTTCGATCGAAACCCCATACCAGTAAGTAATAGTATCTTGTACTAGTAGATCATAGTATATAGTTGACTAGCTATCATATCTATCTCAATCCTTCTATACCTTTAAGTATACTATTTTCTAGTTCTGTCAATAGTTTTTTTACTTGTGATCCGGTGAAATCCTCATCTCCGAAGTATGTCTCATCTCTAGTATTACAACTTACCAAATATAGACTTTCCCTGTTGCTAAATATAGACTATTCCTATTTTATTTCAACACTCATTAGCAAAGTAACAACCCATTAAATAGATAATAAAGGAGTTTTATCATGGTTTCCAACTTGTTTTTGTACTCCAATATATAAAGCTACTTAATGATATTGCAGTCTGTATAGTATTAAGCGAGGTCAATATCGTATTCAATGTAAGTTTTAAAACCATTGTATGTTTCCCAAAACCACTAGAGATTCATTAGATATGAGATATAGTAGTCCTCAGCTTAGACGAGAAGAATACTGGAAAACAACGAGTAAAAACCTGGTAATTTAACTCTAATCCAACTGAAAATATTAAGAAACAGTCGTAACTTAACGTTAAGAAAGATATACAACTTACCATTATACTTATTATTATCTCTTCCAATATTTATGAAAGTTATGATCTTAGTGTAATCCATATCGACTGTTGAAATATCTGGAGGTAAAAAAGTAATAAAATGTTCTTATAAACTCTTTAAGTCTCTTGATTGATAATGTTAAATCTGGTATTAGTATTGGTTAGCAGGATAATTTCCTTTGACTAAGTTTGAAGAGGAAAATCTAGTGGTCGTACCTATATCTGGTTTATGTGTGATGCTACTCCTTTTTTATAGTTAATGTTGTTAGAAAACTTGTTCGAATTATACGTCTTGAGTACTTCAAATATTTCTATAAATTTGGTGATAATCATGGTAGAATGAAGGAAATCTTCAAAATGGTTTTTATTCATTCAAAAAGTGGATTTAAAGGTGACCGTAAATTTAAGGATTTGTTACACCTGAGTTCATCAATTCTTCATCATTGCCAGCGGTGTTAACACGTTGGGTTTTGAAGTAAATGGATTTAAGAAACTTATTTGGATTTCACCAAGGCTTTTTGAATACGTGTAAGAGCGTTGGAGAATATTATTGCTATTTACAACTTTGTTCTCATCTTTACGTATCCACTTAAGATTATCATTTGTAGCGTATTTGTCTAGTACCTCTGCCAGATTTCATTCCTTCCCTTGTTTTTATGGCAATACGATTCCTCATTTACGTAGGTTAACGCTTTAACTAGACTAGTTCCTCTGTTTTTTCCCATATATTTAGATTCCTATCCTTGAAAAATTCGGAGAAATCGTACAAAGCCTCGTTTCTATAGTACTAGCCGTCGTGGTTTACATTGAAAATGAAATAGACGATGTAGTCATTGAAACTCTCGGGGTTAGAATTTTTGATTACGTCAGTTTACCAAAGTTCTTGGTTAAATTTCTTGACAAACGCAAATCTGAAGCTCTTAATTACTTCCCTTTTTATGGAGTTATTCACGATATTCATCATATCGTTTTCGGTATCCATTTTCAACAATTCAGAAGTGAAGTAAAGAATTGTAGTATTATAATACAATAGTCTACTGAAATAAGATTATTATAGAAAGGCATGTCTTAGGTTTTTTGACGTTGATGTTGTTGTTTATAATTCAAAAGGTTGTGAGATTTAATTGTTTTATAATTCGTGATTTAATAGAAATATCAGCAGTAATAACGACTTAGCCATTTACCGACTTTGATAACTTAGCGATTTTAAAACCTTTAACGGTCAATATCAACGCTTTTCTCTCAAGATTGGTTTATCAAGATTTTTTTTTTTTTCGTTGATGGCGATACCGTCGCCGCTTCTAGACTGATGCAAACAGAAACATAGCTTATTAGTTTTCCATACTTACTACCGCGAATAAATGCATACCATATCAGGGCACTTCACATGAATCTTTCTTTCATTTTACGTAAGTACAAAGTGCAACAACCGGAAAATAGCTTTTTTAACATAGTTTATCTATGCTTAACCTAACAAGTAATAATTAGTGTTGGTAACTATTTATCTTTGCAAAGTAGTTAATTTGAATTTCTAGTCGAAGTAATTAATTTATTTCGTTGAAATTAGTACTGCGTTACTTCTAAATTTGGCAGAATGCTAATTGGTCTGCATACTAATTTTTATGGTGAATTACTTGGTCTATGCCATATTCTGAATTTGGTACCTATTATACTTGAATTACACTCAATACAGTCAATCCCACAAATAATAAAATTACCTTTCTGCCAGTACACTTGGATTTTGTTCTAACGGAACTATCATTAATAGAAATCTCGACCACTATTCAGGACTTTTTTTTTTGGAATATTCCAAGGAAAATATCGTGGTTTTCAATCATACAATTGATTAAGTCTTCCAACTCTTAACTTCCCTAGAAAAAATTAAGTAAGCTTTATAACAATAGTTAATAAGATTGAGAATTGATATTCATACACTTAAGTTTAAAAGGTTGAGCTCAGATAATGTGGTGTATATTAATTATAGCTACCGTTGATCATTTGTAGTTATATTGACGGTTTTATCATTATAGGTTCTAATCTGAAAGTCATTAAAGATTTTAATATTGATATAGGAAAGAATATTAAATATAAAGACCTGGAAAGGGTATTACACAACCTAGGGGTATGTTTCTTGAAAAGAAGTGAAAAATACAAAATCATTTCAACTTATATCCAAAACTGATTAGATATTTGGGTTGGAAAATTGTGTAAAAAGACCGGTTCACACACCTATTGTAATTGGATCACTTGTTTACTCCATGCCTCTAAAAGAACAAGCTGATATTCTATAAACAAAGAAGTATTAGTTAGATATTATGGCGACTAGTTATATAATAAGCCATACTCAGAAAGATATTGTATTCTTTATATAAGTTCCCTGACATGTCGAATACAATTCTTCTCATGAAAATATCTCACTTGTCAATTACGTTTTCAAATACTTTCTATTATGAAAAGCCTATAGAATAAAAGTGTAAGAGATAAAACTTATGGTTACACTGTATTGCAACAACACCAACTATACTCAAAACGATTGAGAAGATGTCAATGAATTTTGAATTAACGGCTGTTAAGATACCAACCAAAGAGGGAGACAAAGTGACGCAAAAAGCGACTTACTAATGCATAAGTAAAATATTTAATAGTACGATTAGGTGGATTTACAAACGATAATCTAAAGTATACCTTTTTTATATAAACACTGAATTTATAGCTAGTCTAAGGATCACTAAAAAACACCGTTTAAATGAGGCATTTATTTTCAGAACTACGTAAACTTATTATTATTACAGTTTTGTATGATAACAATGGTACTATAAAGTTGTTAAGGAATCATGAGTATTACTAACATATATTGCATATTACTCTTAAGGATAATTTTATTAGAGATAAAGTAGAACATCATGAAATTTATATAAAGTGGGTTTAAATAGATAAATAATATGTTGACCTCTTGATAAAAAAATTGCCGAAGAAAAAACTCAATTGAATAATTTGAAAAATTAAATTAGTTCAATTGGTTAAAATCAACGAGTAATGGTTTATGTACCCTAATATTTTAATTGCATTTAGTATTGTAAGTATGATATGGTTAAGTAGTTATTATTGAAAACTTTGAAAGTCCTACCAAAAAAACTATTATTGCAGGTAATCTATTTAAATCGGATTACATAAGTCTTTTTGTTTTTGTTTTTTTCAACCTACAATCTCCCAACTACTTATAGTTTACCCTTTATGTGAGTTTTCGTTTTGTTCATTTTTTTTTCTGTTTCTCCATATCATAATTGTACCAACTATATCTTGAGAAAGGTATGTTCAAATACAGTTGATGCAATCTGTACTTAAGAAAACTTCAACCCAAATTTAAAAAATCTCCAAAGAAAAGGATTTACGCCGGAGTACTAATCGAATCACTTTTCAAACAATTAGTGTTAAAATAAACTATGAGGAGATAATATTGTTATGGACTAAGGCCATTGACCATTGAGTGTATAGGTTACGTAACTGTGCACGTAACTGGATATGTATTACCTAGCCCATGCCTGGTCCGGGCGCGGTTCGCATACAATACGTGCAAGGTTATGTAATGGGTAGTGTACCAACCACTCCTATAAGCTTTACACGAAACACCATTATAACCTTTTTTAGTTTTTCGTCTATACCTTAATAATAAATTCTATTTAGCCACTACTCGGCTTATTGCCGTAGAGTTAATTATAACAAATTATGAAGTTTTTTTGGGTTTTTTTTTTCGAAAAAATATTTTTTACGATTAACGAATAAATAACAAGGGGTAATGATATTTCGTTATACTTTAACGTTATCGGGGAGGATAGACTGTCGGCGAATACCTAATCTTCTACCTTAATAAATATGCCTTTCACCCCTTTAGAGCCGATTTGAACCGATATCACTCGTTTACAAAATATTATAAACTATATTATATGTACCGTGAATTAAATATAATATCTCTATTAATCGACTTTCGCTTTCGACCCTATATTCAACTTAGGTTTGGTCGTAATTAATATTCAATAATTCGAAGCCAACTAAGCGGCAATTCATATTAAATTTTAAACGTTGAAAAGTTACCGAAAAAATATAATTAGCTATAATTGAACAAATTTACTTGCACGTAGGCAACAACGTGCTAGACGATCGAATTAATACTAAAAGTAAATAAAATATCAATCGGAAAAAATCGATATTCTTTTTTTTTTTACGTATAAGGTTATTATACGCTGGCGGTAAAACAAGCTATTACGATACACTACGAAGCCAGCGGAAACGAGGGTATATACGATAGAAATTAATTTTTCAATTATATTGAAGCTACGTTTAACGACCCTTATCGTGCGAATAAAACTTTCATCAAATTAAAAGCATCACTTATAAGCCAAAAAAACCTATATATACCGTTTAATATTAGATTTAAAATATTATTGATTTCAATAGGCGATTTAAACTTTCATTCAGATGTAAATTGTAGTTACCTACGCTTTCGTTTATCCTTTTGTATTTACGATAAATCCATCAAGGTAAACGTTATCTGTATCAATTATATCGTATCTTTTGCGAAATAACGCGAGATCACCGACAAATAACAGCCTTCAATATTGAAACGACGTTTTAGTCGATAATTATCGAACCTTGTATAGGTATAACAGTTCAAAAAAAAATACAATTATAAAGAAATTTTATACCTTTTAAGTATCGATGTTAAAAAGTTGCGGTAATCGTGATTGGTTATTTTAAGAAACCTATTAGATATACGTTTAAAACTAAAAACATAAAATAACATAAATAACGATGAAGAAACGCCGGGCTAGGTAAGTTATGGAGCGTTACATACATTATAACTCGACGGACTACTATTAACGTATTAAAGGACTCCGCTCGGCGTTGCCTTTAAAGAAGGTATATATGGTTCAAATCAAAAAGGTAATTAAATATTTCCTACTAATAGCGACGAGGAAAACCTAACTTCTAAACACTATCATGCTTAGGAATTATATAACCTTAACGACTTAATTACAAAATCGAGTATAAGGGAAGTCAATTTAATTAAAATACGTATAAACGAAAATTCATTCCTTTTTCTTCATACTTTTCAATAATACTTACTTTTTCAATACTTAAATTTATTTCCAATGTAAATATTATTATATAATAAACGAAATTTTCACATAAAAGTTAGAAATGAAGGCAATTCTTCTACTACATTATTGAATCTAAACACGATATTAAGGTAACAACGGAACATACATATTACATCAAAAACTAAATTATATAAATATAGTAATAAATAGTAGGACCCTATATTAATATATATAATTCAAAAAATGATACGGATTATAATTTTCAAAGTAACTTAAATACGACACTAATATGTTATATTAAACGTTTCTAATAGTCGTTCAATTATTTATTATGAAAAAGAATTAGTTATCGATATAATAATAATATGTTTTTGATCGGAAGATATATGAAACGTTATGAAATCGGGTTTGATTGATTTTTAACACTATTTTAACGAATAATATAACTTATAGGAGATTGATCGTAGTTAACATTTATTATAAGTTTTAGTATAATAACACGGATTTTGTAATTGACGACGCTAATTACTGTAAAAGAGGAGAAGGATTAGTTACGTTTTTTACCCGAATTAATAAATTTCCGCAAGCTATTCGATAAGGAAAAAGCAATAACTTCACCCCTATATAGGAGAAAACTTAAATATTACATGTATATTAAACCGAATGAGGATAAATCTCTACTAAAGAAACTATAAACAGTATTGTATTCAATGACATGATATCAACTTTTTAAACTTAAACGTTAAGTTACGAAGTTAATAAATAATGGTTAGGTTAGCGCGACTTTTTTATAGACCGCGGTATTGGTATTACTAATTTCTTAACCAGTTTGGGGGGGGGGACAACGATTTTACATCGACTATTGGGTATTGAATGAAATTACCGAACAGAATTATTTTCCCTTACCTTCCATGAAGGAAATCTTACACGCATTATCAAATTAGCTGTAGTTTACAAAGTTAAATATTTAAACGGATTTTTACCATATCCGGGTTGAATCTGAAGAGGAAAAGTTAATAGATTTTTATATACTTTTCGAATTATTTAAGTAATTAGTTAACCCCTTTAAGCTAATCATAACTCCAGAAACGTGTTAAAGGTACATTCATTATATAATCTCCAATATTTGAGATAATTTTACCATAATTTACCCTCATACTTTTTCAATATTTTTTGTACGATTTTGAATGATTATATAACGAAAATTCGTGTGGTTTTGAAACGGTTTTACGATATTAGGGTAACTTCAAACATAAAAAATATCACTTCATAATTCAATGGGTAAAATACCTAATCTTTATCGTAATGGTTAAAATGGGTATCTGGGTCGACCCTAAAAAAGTCCGGATAATACGCGAATAAGTCTTTACGTATCGTTCAAGAGGTTCGAAGTTTTTCACGTTTATTGACTTTTATCGAGACTATATTAGTAATTTATCCCATTTATCCGATTATTTCGTTAGACCTTGAAATAGTGAATTTGTTAAACTTGGAAAAATCGGGGAAAACAAATATTCTAAACGTTAAAAAACTACCTTCATTACAGCCCCGATTTTGGTATATTGAAATATCAATCGGCTCACGGCAAAAGAATTGAATTCTTCGACATTAACGTTAAAAAAGTGCTTATTGTAAAAGAAAGAAGATAATATCTCAAAACCAATAGCTTATTATTCCGCAATATTAAAAGACGCGAAACGCAACTATACTATTTACGAGAAAAAGCTTTACATGGCAAAATTCTATTTAAAAACGTGATTTTCAGAATCACGTAACGTCCGCACCTTATCTATAGTTTTTAGGGATTACAAATAATTGAGGTTTTTTTTTTCGCCACGTTTAATTTCGAAACGTTAAGTTGCACAAGCCGAAGATTTTCTAATTTTCCAATATTATTTACACTACCGACCTGTAATTTTTGGAATCCGCCTAAATAAATGAACTTATGAATGATGTTATGATCCAAGCACGTTGGCGGGTCAGGAAACGGGCCAGCATGCAGCTGAGCTACCGGTGAGCCTCAGTGAGCACCGGTGAGCCTCAGTGAGCACCGGTGAGCCTCAGCACTGAAGATGGTATGAAGGCCATAGGATATAAGGACACGGCCATCATCACATAGATAGTATTGCTTCATAGCTCTTCGGTTGTCGATCTAAGTATTCAGTCTCAGTATATTCTGAATAGCTTCACGGCTTTTGATCATTACTTGCACGGTTGCGATATTGTTCACTCGAAACCTCTGCTACCTTCTTGATAACATAAACCCTCTGACACCTTCTATATACTCACGGGTATTTAGTGTGATCATTACAAATGACAAGATAAATTCGTATTTCAAAACCTCCGCGTACAGGTTTTTCAATTTATTATCATTACTATGTTACATATAATCCTAATAAACTTATACATTATAAAAACGCATGTGTAGGCGAAATATACGAATAAATTGGTCGAAATGAAGGCTCTCTACTGGATTGTAATAATATACACCCTGAAGCAAAGCCGGAAAATCCTGGGGTATCGGTATTAATAAAATCGCCACGGACTTGACTCGCGTTCTTGTCGCCGATTATAATAATTTCAAAGGACACCGAGGCGTCGGCGGTTATAAAACCGCCGTAGGCTCGACCTGCAATAAGTCTGTTAACTGCGTTAACGTTAAATAATTACTTTATCTTCAGGTCAGATACCCTCACAAAGTTATAAAATTAAGGAATAACGAATAAACGGTTATACGAATTCCTTTATTATTGTTTACCGAAAACGTAGAACGTTTTCCAGTTAAGGTAAAATACTCGATGAAAATTACAAATTATAAAATCGACTCGAAAGTAAAATTACGTTATCGTAACCGATTATAACTACTGAGTTGAAAAGTATTACCGAGAAAATCTTATAATGAACCTATAATTCTTTTGCTATAAATTATCCAGGTAAAAATATACTTCTAGTTTTTTCACTGGATTATTATTTAGAGGAAATAATTTTAAATATTCGACGTTTATATTGAATATATACCTAATATCATTGTATGATGTCTTATCATATATGATGATAAAACCTCTTTTAAAATTTCCCCATCTTAAATCATTATTAACTCTATATTTTCGTCGACTTTATAATCGACCTATTAATTACGAACAACGGCCCTCGATATTTATTAGTTTTGGCGGATCGCCTATCCATGTTCAACCAATTTCAATCTATATAATAA
This sequence comes from Anisogramma anomala, assembly GCA_038502455.1. Classification (NCBI taxonomy): domain Eukaryota; kingdom Fungi; phylum Ascomycota; class Sordariomycetes; order Diaporthales; family Gnomoniaceae; genus Anisogramma; species Anisogramma anomala. The sequence goes on along the minus strand of JASMMZ010000001.1, from coordinate 20,853,377 downwards.
ATAACCATCGAAGCGTATACTGAACGTTTTTGGGATATATAATCACGATTTTATAAATTTCTGGCCTTTATTATAAATAATCGAGGCTCGGATTAAGTGGGTGTATTTTAAACTACCTTACACTTTATAATAAAAGTTAAATATCTTTTATCGATGACAAAACATTTATAAACAAATAACGGTATCAAACTAGTAAAATAAAATGTTCAAAAGTACCTGCAAATTATTATCGCTTTTTCGAAATATGATTAGGTATTACATCTCTCCGTTTAATAATTTATATTGAATTATTAGGAGTGGATGATTACCATATTTAATATAAATCAACCAATTAATAGGTACAAAATGGGTTTTATCTTCTGGGTATACGAAAATATAAAGTAGTAGACTAATTTGGCGAAATAATCATTCAAGTTTTTAATGTATTCATACGAAAGTATGAAACTAACTTGGACAGCGATAACATATGTTCAATAACAAATAATAATAACGGAAAATCGTTGGCGACGTCTTGCTAAACTGTATAAAGTAAGTAATTAAATTTAGCTTAAATTTCGTAATATTAAAACCAACCGCATGGGTAGAAAACTGAACTAATTATACTATTAATACTCGGTCATCGACAATTTCGACCCGTTTAATATCATTTCAAATACTTCTAAACCATACCTTATATTCTACATGAATACAGTTAAATGTATCACTACAAACCTTCTTCCCCTATAGGTTTTATTCAATATTCGCCTCAAATGAATTTTCGTGATTAATAATAAAAGGAAAGATACATACGACGAATATCAAATTTAAGAAATTTTCGTTACGAAAATAGGGTGGAAGGACATTCGTTATATCTTAATGAATGAAAAAAGGTATAATGAACCGGAACAAAAGTTACTATAAAGCTATTTATATACGGCTTCCCTCAATGAATTCGAGGCGAAATAAAGGAACGCCCGGGTTTACAATGACCAGATATCGCCACATCAACGTCGAATACGTTTGAAGTAACTTACTTTGAGCAAATCGCCTTTACTTCGGTAATAATATAATATTATGAGTGAAAGGTAAGATCGATTACTATTATAATATAATACGATATATGGGACTAGGTATACGCTATCTGGCGTCTTTAAATAAGTATCCAATCGCGAAGTAACTCCTACTACAATTTATTAAGTTTTACCTCATAATAATTATTATCATTATCCGGTTCCTTCGAGTAATGGCGTCGTTAACGTTAGAAAACTCATTAAGACTAGCCTTGAATACTAGGAAAAAACGGTAAAGGTGGGCGACGTAAGGCGGTACGAGTGATGAATAACGCCAATAAAAGTGGTTGGCGAAGGGTGAAGTAAATATTAAACGAAGCCAACGTTAACGGATAACATTAAACGGGGCGAATACTAAACAAAGCCGATGAGAGCGGAAAAAGCGAGGCGAGGCGTGGAAAACAACCTTTGAAACGGGATACCAAAAACTACAATATATTGGTTTATATTCGAATAACAAGGTTATCATAGGTATAATCGTTAACTTATTTACAATCGGCTTGATTCATTTATTCCTAGGAAAAATTAACAAACCCAATACGGGTAAATGAAATTCTTTTACGATTAAGCCCTTAACGTTGCTAGCGATGTTTTATAAGTCGTACCCTACATTTAATATAGAAACATAACTCACGTAGCAATATCATTTTACTATTCGGGTTCAATCTACTAAAAGATATACGACGGGTATTAAAAAGAACTGACTTCAAGACATTTCGTATCAATATACGGTTAATTACAGGATTATTGTCGCGATAACTACGAAAGACGGTCGACAACTACGAGGGAGTTTTAAAAAATGGCGAATCCGAAAAAAACCGATAAATCTTTAGTAAAAAAAGTAGTAACTTACACTACCAAAATTTAAGACGCCTTGAACTTAAACGAAATCGCTAAAACAGGTACACTAATTAATTAACGTGGAAAACGCAAAGGTAAAAACGGGTTTATGATCCGGAAAATCTTCTTACCACTTACGAATGAGAAATAATATATAATTACCATTTTCTAAGGCTACAACCAATTGCCTTAATAAGGCGTATAAACCACATAAAACTATAAATGAACTTATCTTCTAAACATATGATGAAGAAAATCAATTAACGGTTGTGTTTCCTGTGACTTTCTTTAGGTTTACCTTATTATACACCTTCCGGTAAACATAATATCCTTACGTATGGTAAATACGTATAAAAATAAAGGGTACTTAACATTTAAAAAAGCGATATATAAAAAATAAACAGGTATCTTTTACCTGTAATAAGGGGAGCTTACTTTTGTTTTAGTTATGTCTAAAGATTGAAAATCGCTTACAACTTGAAATGGCTGTTAAATATAGTTAACGGTAGGGTATTGAAATATAAAAAGGCGGTATACTTTACGGGGTAGCTAATTGTTACCACAGAAAGCTTTTAAAATAATATGAACTAAACTAGAACCTTTATAAACATTCACTATTTCGATAGATTGAAGCTAATAAAATATAAAACATTCATAGACAAATAACGGTTAAAATTAAAATCGAAAACAAGATGATTATAAAAAAGGTTATTATAAAGGACAAAATATAAACGGGTGCTGTATAGGGGGAATGAACGAATTCAGGAAAAAAGGGAAATATGTTTTGAAAGCTATAGTAAAGAACTTATTTATAAGTATAAGAGAACCGGAATCGGCAAGGGCTATACGTTATACGACATGATAAAAGACGTATTATACAACGTCGGCGGCTTAGGGATAATACGGCCGATACGTTATACGGCACATTAAATGGTACGTTATATAACGCCGACAAATCAAAACCAAAACGGCTAATACGTTATACGATACGTTAAAAGGGCGGATTATACAGCACCAGCGACTTTGGGTTAAACCGATTCAAGTGTTATACGGTACATTAAAAGGCGCGTTATACGACGCCGGTGACCTAGGGTTAAACCAGCCGATACGTTATACGGCACGTTGAAAGATACGTTATAGGCTAGCGCTAGACTTACGTTCGGCCCGCGTATTATGCAGATACAGCACGCGGCTTACGTTTAGCTAAAGGAATACCGCGGCCCTCATAATGTTTAATAAAAAGGGGGGGATATTATGAACTTAGTCCATTGGCTATTAATTTTATAGGTTACGTGACTATACATGTAACGGGATATATAATACTCGGTCCGGGACCGGTCTGGATACGGTTCGTATGCAACACATACGAGGGTACGTGATGGGCGGTATACTGACCACACCAATAAGCTCTGCACGAAGGTCTACTGTAGCCTCTTCTAGTCTTCTACCTGTAAATCAATAGTAAACTTCAAATGGTACCTAATTGGTTTACAACGATAGGTTGAACCATAACAAGTATACTAAAAAATATAAAGGGATCAATATGGAGATAATATCTAGTTGCAGCTATATTTACTAGTACTTACCAAGTACAGGGTCTCGATAGTGATGATAAAAATCTGTGAGGATTCTCTTGACAATATTTCAAAGATTTATTCAAGTAAATCGTACATATTCCTGAAGCTACAAGCCTATAAAATATATTCTTGGATATTTACTTCAACAGTTGAAAATATTTCTTCGAGCACGATATTGATGTCGTTTAATACTATATAAACTAATACATTTTAAAGCAGTTACGCATGGTAAAGTACCAAAAAAGTCGAAAAGCAAAATGAACCTCCTTAATCAAATGCTTCACAGGCTGATATTTTACTAATAAGCAATAAAAAATATAGAAGTTGACGAAGACATACTATGCCAAAATATTCGCCAGGCTGTCACGGTTCATAAATGATTCAAATACATTCCATAGTATTACAAATCCTCCTAACAAATCTTTTGAGTTAATTGCGTTTCTCGTTTACAACCGTGATAGCACATGTACCGAATTTAACTAATATATAACCCTCAACTTATAAATTTAGCGACGAAGATAAAAACCACGTACATATCTATTGAATAGATTATGAAAAGACTACGTCCAGTCAATTCGTTTAACAAAATAACTAGCATGGAGGCCTAAACAACAATGTACAAAAGGAGAAAAATACTTCTTATCAAAATCTTCAAGTCAACCCCGCAAATTACCTAGAAACAACTGCGAAAAGTGCTCAATATATGATAAACAAGGTTATTGGTCAACACGTTACATTACTGCTAAATAACAATGAAAAAATAATATATAATAGTTACTACACATTCATTTTGAATTGAATGTATATTAAAGTCATTGTAATCATTGGAAGCTTCTAAGTATAATACATGGACAATGAACCCAAACTAATTAACTAACATAAATATACTAACCTTAGATATAAAAAGACGTAATGATTAACTTAGAAGGTATTTTTGGCATCTCTAAATACTTGAAAATCCTTAACTAGTTCATACCTATAAAAATCTATACCTTACGTATTTGTTTACTATTTAAGATCGCTATTCGAAATAAATCTTTTAAGGTATTATTCCGGATGTTAAGGCAATACGGTACACATAAGAGAGTCATTCGCCATACTTCGTACTACATGAGAATACTAATACTACTACGAAACATAAATACACGAATACTGGTAGAACTAAAGTTGAATTCAACTCTTAAAATGCTTTCTTTACTTAAATCAACGACTATAACTACAGTAGTTTGGCCTATATTCTTCAATATCATTGAATACTTTGCCCCTTTTCCTTTATACCTTCAATATATAAGAAACTTCTGCGTCAACATCGATCTTCAAACCAACAAACCAACTTAAGAAAACGGCTAGAGGTTCCCACTCAATTTGGGACGAAAAATGAATTTTATTTCCAACGGTAAAAACCTACAATATTAATCCAAACTAAATAGAAACTTTGTCAAATATATCAATAATTTAACCACTAGTTAAACCATAAATTATGTAAAATCTATGAGGCAACTGTTTGAAAAGATATAGATTTGCCAGCGCAAAAAATAATGAAATAGCGTTATTACCATTGTTAAATACACTCTTAAACTCTCTTCACATTGAAGTTCACTTTGAACAAAAATTTAAATTTTAAGTTTAAAATTATCGTTAACGTGTTTCATTTGAACAGTAATTGTTGTGTATGGCTGCTGGTGGTGGTGTGATTTGCAGTGTATTGAAAGATGAAGAAGCCAAGTCTAGGTCTGAAGCTGCAGTGTTTGCAACAGTTATGTATGTACGTACAACAAGAAAGCAGGTAGATTTTAGTACCCCACCTAGTCTCAACAAATGCCGGGGGACAAAGTAAGCATGATGTCCCTATCATGAGCAGGTGTGAGAATTCTATCATGTCTCGTGAGAATAGCTTCTCATGAGAAGCGGTACTCGCGAGAAGCAACTCTCATGAGAAAGCCACAGGCACTCGTGAAAATGCCACAGGCACTCGCGAGAATTATCCCAAATTCTTTTCAAACTCCTGAATGAATTCTCTACAGTGTTCCAAAGTTATTGAAATTCACTTATTCATTATCCTTTTCTGTGAATCCCTTTTATTTTTAAAAATACTACATTCATTCACCCATTCGGCGACGATGATCAAATCTTTTGTCAAATATTTTTTAACTTTTCATTTATCCTGATTACCTTGGTATTTGATATACGTTCAAGACGGAATCATTCGGTTTAAAATTTTATATTTCCGAGCTAATATCACGTATAAAATGTTAATAATGAAATGAATCCTTAGGTTTCCAGGAAAATCTAAAAAAACAAAGTTTTGAACCTTATTTGTAATAGTGAACGGTTTCAGGCGAAAAGAAACGATTTTACTTTAGCTATGTAAAGGCTTATATATTTAACAAGTTTTAAGTCGTACTCGGTTACTTATCTTAAAATTATACTATATGTAATTTTCATTATATTGGTTTTTTGGCTTTTAAGGTTATAATATTTACTATTAATTAGGTATTTCATTTTAAATATTTCCGTATAAAACGTAAATTAGCCTCTTAACTAGGTATTGAAAAAATGAAAGGATCTACTGGTAATCGTGGCTAAAAGTTTAAAATAAATTCGTAGAATCTGAGGTTAATTGTTCTAAATAAGCGTTATTAAGGTTTTGCTGTGAAATTGATATATACTGTTGGTAGGCCTTAGACTTTGCAACGTTGTCTATTCGATTGGTCGAAGTAATAGTAGTATTTCATGGTCAGATAGTGGATGTATTGTTCTAGGTTTGGCAAACCGCTAGCCGGTCTGCACTGTAATTTGAATGGCTAATTGCTTGGCTCGTGCCCTAGAGTAAAGTGTAGCGTACTGTACTTGACTTACACCCAATGTGGTAAGTCTGCACAAAGCAATACACTAATAATACGGTCAACTTTACTAACAGTAAAATTGGCTTACTGTACTACATGTAATACTATTCCAATACTAGCGGCTTTTTAGTTTATGCGCGTATGTTAGTATAGCTGAATAATCTTTTCCGGTTGCTACTGAATTGCCTCCTTGTCAACTGGTCCAGACCCCTGCCAATTCTAATTGACTTTATTACTAAATTGTAGCCGATTGTATGCAAATTGACTCTTATTATCCTTAATTAAGATGTTTCCCGCGAGGTTCAAGTTTATCAACTCCTATAAAAAGTTCTTTCATCATAGCCTTTCGCAAACTTAACTATACCACTTAAACAGATCCCTATTATCAATCCCCTGGCAGTCTTCCAATTTTCCAGCACATTCCTTTCCACCGTCACGTGACTTAGTCTTTCCGGGCGGCCTATCCACGTAGCTCTTAATACGTATAGTTAGCCTATTACTATCTACAAACCTTTTTAGGGCTTTGTTTAGCGATGCTTTCGTCATAGCATTAGTAGGGTTGTTTTTGCCATCGATTTGTCGGAATTATTTAATTTCCCCCCCTTCGTAGTCTTTACGGAGTATTATTACCTCAATTATTAGGCGCTTTTCAATGGTAGTTCCGAGTTTTAAAAGGTACTTGAAAAGGATTCTTAAGTCTGTACAAATTACCAACAGGATAGAAAGAATCCGTAGCTGCTTGGTAGTGTGGTTAAAAGTCTCCTATGATGCTATGCCTACATTAAATACCGCTATCATTCCAGAGACTTTCAATACCAATACGCTTCGTATAATTCTTTTATATTTGACTTAAAACCAGTAAATTAGATTACCGATAATTTTAAACTAATATTTTCGCCTATTTTCGTTAACGTAGGTTATTAGAAAGCCGATTTGTAAAGATAAATCGGTATTATTTGTAAAAGACCCGTTCGTGAATATCATTTACTAAGCGTTTAAAAGGTCTATTAACAATATATTCATTCCGCGGTCTAGGTTCCGCATCTGCTACTCCAACCTCTTATTTAATCGATTAAAGTCTTGATATGTTAGTTTTTATGCTTGTACCGCAATAAATAAATCGTAAAAGGCTTTCAGTAAGCATAGGTAACAATATAGCCACCCTGTACACGATATTTCAAATACCGTTAAGCCCTAGCTTTTTTAATCTTATCGATTATAACAAAAACAACGCTTTGGCTCTTTTGGCGAAAGTTTAAGCCGGTATTGACACCAAGAATACGGATTAACGATCTATTAAAGTCAAGTGAATTATTTTCCGTTAACTTCATTACCAGCTTACAATTTTAAAACTTGAAATCCTCGACTTCTTATTATTTCAATACTACAGAACCAGTCATTTCGACGAAAAGGGTATCGTTAGTTTATATACCCATTATTCCAAAGTATTTTTTAACGTTACTAATAGTTAAAAATCGTATATTGAAAAATTTATCGTTGAACGAGATTTGAATAACAACTAGTAAATAATAAATGAGTAAATAAATATTTTAGGTAATGGATATAGTGGTTCAACATACCGTATTACCGTTGCTAAAAAGTAAATGAGACAACGTTTTTACGGTAATTCTAGTAATATAATACTTTATAGGTCCGTTACTATCATGTATAGGCTTACGTAATATGACGGCCATTTAATATAAACTGACCTTTTGACCTAGTTAATAAGCTTATAATAAGAGCAATTACCAAACGTTAATTGATTTTCTAAATCGTTAGCGACTATTGAAAGATCTAGTTTTTACCTTTATTTCCGTATCTTCAAGGAATTAGTCGTAACTTTCCATAAAACCGCCCCGTAATCTTGCCTTTAACCTCGTAAATAATCTTCGAATTAAATATCATAACGTTTGGTTTTGAGAGGTTAAAGTTAGTTTTCGACATAAATTATATAATACCTCGAATTAATAAGCTTTCGATATTGACATTATTGTTTTCCTTAAAAGGTTTACTAAAAGCTTTAATAATTCATTATACCCCAAGCTTTATTACCAAGTTTTCGGTCTCTTTCTTTTTTCTGCCTATTTAGGTAATATTGTATATACGACCTAGTATATATTCCTACTCTTTAACGTTTCCCTTTTTTTTGGGTGTCGCTCACACTGGCGGCGTTTTATCAGCTTGTCAACAATGGATAAAGGAGGTTTGTATTAACTCAATCGCTTTACTTGAGAGGGTCAAGGGTTTTTATCTTTAGTACCTCTAATATAAGGTCTAACCCAAATGATTCGAAAGGATATAAGGCTGTTAACAGTTTTAATAACTACTATAAAGTTTATAATACTTAATATTTTATATAGCCCTTTCCATTTGCCTGGCTCCCATTACCCAAGGACTTTACCTTAAAACGGAAAAACAAGCACGTCGATTGTTAAAGGACCGTTCCTGGTATTAAGGGTGTTATTAATCTGACGACGTTCTGATTCCCTTCACATTTTTCTTAAAGCTTTTCTATAAGCCGCAACACGTTTTTAAATACTTTCTAAGGTTGGATATTCACTCGTTAAGCGTAGGTATTCTTCAAAGACTAAAAGCGTTAGCATTAAACCGTCAGGGCCCACGGTTTTATTAAGGCCTTTCACTTCCATTTGTAAGCGTGCCTCCGGATTTGTAAAGCCTGTAATCTCTAACGTAAGGATATTGTACGTTCGGCAAAGTAAAGCGTGGCACTTTTCAACTTTTCCAATGCTCCAGTAGGCTTTTACAAGTACCCATTTGCACTAAATACCCATTATCATAGCATTTCTTGGAACTCCGCCGCCGCAATGTTTGTATTAGCATCGTAAACGACGACGTTAGGTAAGCTCAGGTACATATTAATTCATAACATCTTTAATGTTTCCCAAGTATCCTTTACCGAAAGGGACTTTAAAAATTTAGGTCCGTAAAAGAAAGTTATGGAGTTGAGGACATAAAAAACAGACTTGTTATCTAAGTAAAACATATTAACAAAGATTTTGTAGTTAAAATCTTTGTCGTCTTTTAATGTAAACTCAAATCTCCCGAGGGCTTAGATATATGTTTGTAAATGGCAACAAAGCCTTTCAATAACTTTTAGGGAAAAGTATTCCATATAGTTTTACCTTGCGTATTTCAAGACTTTATATAGTTTGTTAACAATTGGATGGTTTGAATGCCGAGGTAATCAACGCATTTTCGGCTTTATTAAGATTAATACCATTACTTTTGGACCTTAAAAATAAAACCATAAGTACCCCTACTTAAAGGCAAGTAAAAAACTGTAGCGGTTCTTGACCAGCTGGTTTACTTTAACGTCCACATTAACGCCAAAAATCTTTATATCCTTTAAACATAGTTAAAAAAGGGGTAAGAGACTTAAGGATATAAAACGTAATTACTTCTATAATATTTTAAATTACCTTTATCCTTAATAACGATATTCATTCGCCTAAGTCAAAGCAAACTTTAGCTTTGCCCGTATCGTAACAATTCATCTTCATATATGTTTTGTTTTCTCTCCGCAATGCCACATACTACGATTAACCTCCTATTCAGTACTTTATTGCCCCTGTATCTTGAATAATACCATAAAACGTGTAATTCGCGTAACGATCGCAAAAGTTAAAGTTGTGTAAGGGATTAAGAGTATAATTAAGGTAAAGGTAAGGGTTTTTACTATCCAAACAATATTAAAATGTATTGTCGGCTTATTATTGAGCTGCTGTACTAGGAGCAGTATCTTCCTATCACCTAATTTGCTTAAATGAAGTGTGATTATTAAGCTTATTCTCTTCGGAGTTAATAACCTAGTCTAAATATTCCGATTTCAAAATAGTAGAGTATTAAATGTAATATATTATCTTTTTATTATTTCATTCAGCAATGGGGTGTCGAGTTAACCAGCAACCAGTTTTATCATACATCAAATATCTTTTACTACTATTAAGACGATATTGCTGGCGTTTAGCAGGTTCGCCTGTATCTTATCAATGCAAACATAGTTGTTACTTTCAATTAAAGGCCAAGGTTAATAGGCCAGACCATAGGCGTTAAGGGCGTCCGTATTTACGGTTAACGTAATTAATTACTGTAAGGTCTTTTTCATCCCCGTTAAGAAAGTTCTCAGCTTGGAGTTATATACCAAACGAGTTTAGTATGCGTGTCATTACAGTGGCAAGCGAGGAACGTAGCTAGCTGAAAAAGCCTTCGCAAGTGGCATCTGAGAGTTATAAGGCGTATTCGAACTCGCTAACACTCGTAACTGCTACCTGTACCTGCTCGCGAAGTGTAGCTTGGCCAATTTAGACTTTCCATATTACTTTTTAACATATTATCAACTTGTCAAGCATTTAATTAAAAATATCTATTGGTAATTCCTCCTCTTTTTTCTTCGCTATTATTATAGTCCAACTTATAGTAGCCTAATCTATATGGTATTACGCGAGATAGACGTCGTATTCGAAGTAGCCCTTCATGTCATCGTAGATTTTACGAAACTTAATAACGCTCGTTAGAAAGGTTAAATAATAGTCTTTGGCGTACCTTGTAAGTATTCCGGGAAATAGTAAGTGAAAACAAAAAGGAGGGACCTCCATTTACTTATAGGTATTTAGGAAAAGCATTATCTTAGTGTCAGAAAGGTTTTAAAGCTTTCCATTATATTTTTTTGTATGGTTTCAAATCTTAGCGAAGTCCGTCATAAATTTGTAATTAATGTTAATTATCTTGATAGGTTTCAAAGGAAGGTAGCGATATGTATTCCATCCTTAAATAGTATTTTCTAATGGTTTAAGTCTTCTGTTTTTTAAAGCATGATGTTAAGGGTAATCGCTAGTCGTCTGGCACGAGGGGTGAAGTTCTATGGTAAAACCCGTGGTAAGTTCGCGCGCGTAGGTGAATCTAAAGGGAAAAGGTTTTTAAGGTGTTTAACGATTATAGTGCTAAGAGTCGATAGGTACTCAAGGGTTTTAAGAGGCCTGACTATCTTACTTAATTGATTGATGTAAAACGCCAACGTCAATACTTTTGACCACATAGGCGGCCGTTGCTTCACGTGCACAGCTACCTCTGAGAGCGTATTCCGCGCTATTACATGGTAGTTCTAAACTACTAAGCAAGTTGATAGGTGCCTTATCACCAACGCGTAAAAAAACTTAACTTAGCTAAAGGTAGTTTAGGGGTCCTTTAGATCGTATATAAGGGCGTTAAGATTCTTCAATATCTTTCCCTTTTCCTTGGATATTTCTAGGATTAGTATTTGAAGGGTAGTCTTCCTATTAGGCCAATTGAAAAACGTTTTTTGCCAATCCAACTAATATTTTATTCAAAATATAAATACCACGGCGTATAACCTCCTTTTTTTAACTTGGTCTTTACCGTACGTTATATTATCTTCAACGTATAAAGGGTTTAGTTTCTAAAAAATTCTCCAAAGTCTTAAAAAACATTAGCACCGCAACCATATTCGTTATTGCGGTTCGCGTCGATAATGTACTAGCTAATGTAATTGGTTAATTGGGCTTCAGTTAAGGTCTTATTAACATCTGTAATTTAATGTTATTAGTCGTAGCGGTTGAGAAAGTCTAATCCAAGGGCTTTAACTTTCTTTATGTATTCCTGACTTGAGCTATTTTGGCGGCTCGGCTTATATAGGGTATGTAAGGTAGGTAACTTGATAATCTTGAGCGTAGGAAACTTGGTGTTTTGGCGTCAAGTCGCGTAGGGACTTGGCTATTTGGCGACTTAATGACTCGGTAACTTGACGACTTGGTGTAAGGTCGCTCTACGTGGCTTTTTTTGGGGCGACTTGGTATTTTCGTTTAAAGCAGCGAACTTTACGATTAAGATGGCGTAGGAAGTGAAAATAGTGAAGTAGAACAAAGGTCTAGTATAAAGGGTCAGTTTGGAGGTCGTTTGTTGTTAGTGGAGGGCGAAAGTTAAAAGTTGTTTAGCGTAAGGACTTCGTTGTTTTTGCACTAATAGTATCTGTAGTAGTACTAACTTAGCCGTTTGTTAACTTGCCGAACTTTGAAACTTCTAATAGTTAATTTTAACGTCTTTAAGAAGGATTAATAAATATTTCATAGTGTTTTCGATAACGATAACGTCGATTCGATTGGTCGAAGTAACAGTAGTATTACATGGTTAGATGGTGGATATATTGTTCTAGGTTTGGTAGACCGCTAGCCAGTCTGCACTGTAATTTGTATGGTCAATTTCTCAGCGCGTGCCCTAGAGTGAAGTGCAGCAAACTGCACTCGACTTACACCCAATGCGGTAAGTCCGCACAAAGCAATACACTTATAGTACGGTCAACTTTACGGATAATAAAGTTGGCCTACGGCATTGTATATAATACTTTTCCAACATATACTCCATTAAAAGATATTCGGAATATTTAGCCATATTATAATGTAATACTAAACAAATAAAATTAACTTCTTTTTCATTTGATTATATATTTCAGAATAATAAGCCTTTATAATTATGATTTTGTTTCAAGACCTCTTTATAGTTATGATCAAAATATTAAAAAATATTCCGGTTCGAAATTATCTTTTTGGGATAAGGCCAATTTAAAACCAATAAGTGCTTTAATAAGAAAGTATCTTCTTTACCAGTTGTGCAGGCTATATGTTTTGGGAGAAAGAACTGTAATGATCACACTAAATACCCTTGAGTATGTAGAAGGTGTTCAGAGGGTTTATGTTAGCAGTAAGGTAGCAGAGGTAACAAAGGTGCAATATCAAGACTGTGTTCGAGTGATGATCAGAAGCCGTTAGGCTATTCAGGTGTGTAGACTGAATACTTAGATTGACAACTGAAGAACTATCTAATGAAGCTATCTAAGGTGGTGATGACCATGTCCTTATATCTAGTTCCTTCAGTTGGTACACATACTGGGGGTGCTCCAGTATGAGGTTTGCGGGATCACTGGTGGTGATCCAAGTGATCCAAGTGAGCCGGTGATCCAGGTGATCCAAGTGATCCAGGTCACGTGACTTCTGCTGAGTCATCCGTTGTCCAATTGCCGTGCTGTACATGGGAAATGTGCTTTGTAAGCGTAGTGGGGAACATGCAGCGTCAGAGGATCCAACTGCAGTTCGTGTCATAACAAGAACATTCGTTTTGATATTTCACATGTTACCAGTATGATTACATCGAATTCCTCATTGACTAGTCAATATAACAATGTACCCAAACAAGAAAAGCGGTTGTAAAATTACTATAAAATTTATATAAATGGTATATATTAGCATTTGAGATACGTTTATTATTAATGAATTTTGTATAGATTCTTGGTAAATATTTCAAAAATATTCATATTGTAGGTAATCTTCATAATGGATTCTAACTAATTTAGGTTTTAATCAGAATTGAAGTTTATTTAAAGTCGTTATAATATGTTCGGGATGAAACTTATAACATTTATCATAAGAGTTGCAAAAGAATTTCTATATTAAAGTATTTTGTAATATTGAGTATTTACGGCTAGTTACTTTAGGATTATACAAAAAAAAGTTTACGAAACGAAAAAGAAATCTGGGTTAGTTAAAACGTCGTTTTTTCCGTTATTTTTTCTTAACTCGTTTAATATTAATTTCTATATTAATTTTCCTTAGTAATCAGTATATAGGAGTAATTCTGATTTATCCAGAATTTAAGCTTTTACTATATATATAATAATGATCGAATTATCTAAGAAAATTGGATAATTATCGAAAATTTAATTGAAAACCGAGTGTTTATCTTTTTTTCGTATGAATTCAAGGTTTGGGATAAGAAGTTTCGATAAAGTATTTGAAAGAATATTGAAACGACTTTAAAGATAAAAAACAATCAATTTATAAATATTTGGGGAAATTAATGTATTAATTAACCTTTTATTAAGGCGATTCATGAATGTGGAGTTGAGTAAAGTTGAATTTACTATTACTCCAATAGCTTTATAATCCGTAGGAATGATAATTAGATGCGAATTGATACAGATTATAATACGTAGTCTTTTATAAGCCCAAATAAGGTAAGCGACTTCGTATTGAAAAGGTTTGTAATATACCTTTTCCTTGATGATACAGCGACTAAACAATTATATGATTTTAATTATTGTGGTTGCAATATATTGAATAGGATTCCAAATAAGCTTTTTTTGATTGGAAAGTTGTTTTATCATATTCAGGTTGTAAACTGCCATAGATTAATAAAAATAAAAGCGTAAATGCGCGCATAAGTATTTTTAAAACTCGTTGAATTATCGTTGTTATTTCTTAGTAGGCTCGATTTTAGTGGATCACGTATAATATTAGCGTTTTCTTTTGTTTCAGTGTTGAATTTACCTTGTTTTTGACCTTATAAAAGTAGGTAGACTTTAGTTTTTGTAATACTTTTGAAAATTGTGTGAAATTCGAAATTATTGGTCGTAGGAGACCCATCGCACACAAATATATTTCTAAAGCCTTTGGGGTTTTTGGAAACCATAATTTACGAAAATCATAGGTTCGTTTCTTGGTCACAAATAAGCCGAAAGTCGTATCGTAAAATCGAAAATGTTAAATTAACTGAAAGTTAATATATAACTTCTCTAAAGAAAGTAACAACCTTTTTTGAAAAAGTTAAAAAAATATTTGTTTTAGGTAAATAAGGTAGTATTCGAAAATTTTTGAAAAAATAACAATATCGTTAATAAAGTTATTACAAAAATGACGGAATTACTTAGGTATATGATTTATATATCTTCAACCTTTAAAGTGCAAGTTTTGAAATACTATAAAGTAAATTTTTAAATATCTTGGTTTATGGTGACTTATTATCATAAATCGGGGTCTCAATCGAAGATAAATCAGTAATTAAAAAAGTAATTTACTAATATTTACTTCTATAATTGAACGTTTTCTATAAAATATTTCAATAATATATATTTATAATATCAAAGGGTAACAATTTGGAATACTACACTTATTCAAGGTTTTAAAATCAATCATAATGCATCTATTTCAAACTTTCTTAATCATAGGCTAAACCATAAAAACGGGTAAGGCGAATGGTGAGATTTCATCCGAGTATTTCATATTATTGTGGTCATAAAGATTATTACGTGATTATTTTAGCAGTAACTTATTTCGTTGAGAAACAAAATAAGAATAAAAGTTAAGTTTAATATATTAATGACCCTTAAATAATAGTACCTTTATCATTTGTTTCTCTGAAACTTTTCTAAACCGGTATCTTTCTACATATAAGGGTATCACTCGTAAGTTAGCTAAAGTTTCAATGCTTACATTTTGTCAGCTGTATCTATATAGACGCCTAATATTGTTTAAGCTATTAACACATAACAGGAGTTTCAATACCAAATAAATTAGGTAATACTCGTAACAATTTGGGTTTCAATTGATGCTCTATTAGAGTAGGTTTTAAAGATTTATCCAAAGATTCGTTAATGAGATAAACTACAGCGTCCATTAATGGAGTGCTTTTCTTCGAGTTAATAGTTATTTAGCTTCATTTTGAAAAACTAGGTAAGCAATACTGCTATTTATGTCGTAGAAGAATTTATTTCGAACTTGGCTTCTACCGCTGGTATGAGCGAATTGTTGTTTAGTACTCCAGATGAGGTAAATTTTATATTATAACCTTTGAAGGTTACTTTTTTAGGTTGCTCCACTAGTAAAAATGTTGTAATAATCCTATCAGCCTAAATCAAAGCTTGTAATATATTATTTTCATTTATTTCAAAATAAGTGAAATCTGTGTTTTCAGCTATAATTCTCAATCTACTTTTTTCAAAAAATCTTTACTACCTTTCAGGTGGGATTATATAACTGTATCTCATAAGACGTAGTATCGTTAATAATAGTGTTTAGAGCAACTAAATACTAAAAGATAAAAATAAATAAGCAACCTTTAGGTAGATTAACGTAATCAAATGATACTAGGATAGTCTATCTAGGCTATACTATTTTAGGAGTACGAATTCTCACTTTGCGAACCATTGGCTTAGAAGTTGTGTTGTAAACAGTAAATGGGATATTGAATTTGCTGTTGCGGAATAAGATAAAATCTCTCGATATAAAAGCATTAGCCTTACGAGGTATGAGCTGTCTTCTAGTAAGGAAATTATTAGCATCGAGTTAATGTATAATCTAGGCTTCTGTCGTCTTATGTAATAGTTTAAACGAACCGTTAATCTTATAGCCAGGAACGTAAAAGCTTTATTTAGCCTTTATTTTCAGCTGAATCAGAGGTTCTACAACGCCTAAAATTATCTTGAGTTTTTACACTAACTCTTTAAACGTAATAAAGTCTGAAAGTTAATGTTCGAAAAGGCATAACTGAATGAGATTTTTGTCTGCGCCTATATCGAGGCATATAGTAACTTTTTTACTCTTACTTTCAATATGCTTACAACCGCATACAGAAATATGTAAGTATTTGTAACTTCACATTGCCAAAGTAACCTCGTTATTGACAATATCAGCTATAATAACTTCCAACTTCTTAAAATTATTGATAACTTCATTTAAAGTAAGTTCCTCGGTTAAGAGAAAGTACCTACGTATAATACTAGTATTAATAGTACCGTGAGCCAAATATTCTTTCAGGTAAGTAAATAACGAGTTACGCGAGTTAAATGACTCGCGATAATAGCTTTAAGTTTTTTTTTTTTACTTGGTTTAGGTATATCGATCACATTACTCACGATACTCTTTTATAAGTACATAAATAAAAAACGTAAGGAGGCTTCTAAAGATTGCGAGGTTTAGTTATCATTATTATTTAAATAGATATTGTAAACGCGACGTTTACGGTTATAGTTATGGTTACAACGGCGTTTGCGATTATCTCATCGACGTTTACGAATACATTGACGGCGTTTACGACTGCCTCGACGACGTTTACGGTTACCTCGACGTTAACGGTTACCTCGACGTTTCTAATCCTGGTCTTGCGACTGTTCATCTCGTTCTTGTTAACGAAAACGATTTTTACGGTGTTGGTAATTTTGTTTACAGTTTTGATAGCAGTCGTATAAACGACCATATCTTCGATTTCAATATTCTTAGCGATCATTAAAATAGTGTGTTTCTTCGTTCCTTTTATAAGTGTTCTTGTGGTTACCGCGAAAATCGTAACGCTTTTTGGTATCTCTTTTTAAAATAAAGCGATGGTAAAGAAACTTGCGTTCTGCTACTGTAAATAACGTAGTTTTATTCTCCTTAATGTTAGTTCTATACTTAATTATTAATTATTCTTGACGAGAAAAAGGCAAGTATTACTAAGTTTCAATATTGAATAAGAACTAAATATCAACTATAACTCCTCGTCAATTCTTATTATACCTATTTAAAATACCGATATTCTTAACGTATCGAATTTTCGTTTAGATGTGTTTTCTCAGTCTCTACCCATCGTTTATCAGGTTAAGGTAACGAAAAATACAGTTATGATACTTAATTATAATTCACTCGACGTCTATAACGAATCTAGCTACGAGGGTATCCATAATTTTAGCGAATCTTCGGAAATTCAGTTTACGACGGTTCAATGAAATCAACTTTAAATTCCACTAGTAGATGGCTGATCCTTAAAATAAAGCTAAAATATCCTAACTAATTGGTTTTTAGCTCAAAAATCAACGTTGATAAATGAGTTAAGTTGTTACTAAAAAGACCAAACGTCTGCGACAATGACTTCTTTTTTTATAGTTATAATGCTTAAATCTAAATAATCGGGATATTCTGGGTTAGAAACCCCTATTTCTTCTTTCTTTCAGCGCATTGTTTCCCCAAGTGTATTGTAAAAAAGGCTATGAAGCTTCGCGTTTATTAGCTTTTTTGCGTTCTTGCAGCTTGTAACGGTGTTTCTAGGGGAGGTTTCGTTTTCGAAAAGATTCGGGTCTGTAAAGGCGGTCGGTAACTTGTTCGCAGTTTTGACAGTTGTATTCACAAGAACGATTATTATTCTCACGAGTACGATCATCCCAGTCACGAGTATAAAAATATAAATGTAAAGACTAAGGCGATAAAAAGAAATTTTGAGGTTAAATAGAATATTATCGTATTATAGCTAAGGTAGTCATAACTTCTTTAGTCACTTTTACTTCAACGTGATATTTAACCAAGTTCCTCATCTTACGAATATTATTATTCAAACCATTAAAACGCTTATTTATAGCTCTTAAACTCTGGTTAATTTGTCGTTCGATGGTATCGTGGAGGTAAGTTGTAATAAGGTCGTTGTTACTATTGTTATTACTACTTTTACCGTTACTTCCTAAAGAGGTAACATGTCCAAACATCCTATGTATTAGCGTTTAAAAAATGAGTTGAGGCTGGTAAGAGAAAGAGAAGTGAAATACAAGATAACTACTACGTTTTAGGAGATATTGGATTGGCAAGTAAGGCTTTCAATTGATACCTAGAATTCTTCGTAATAGTATATGAGGAAATAAATAGTTTTCCAACAGCGCTTATAGTTATTTATTCTTTAGAAAAACCAATATAAAAATAGGCAGATTAATTGGAAGAATGGTAAGGAGATAAAGAAAAGAGTTTGGTAATGTTTTTTTGGTAGTAAGATGTTATACGTTGATGGATTTTACTTATTACAAACTTTAGCAGTAACAAGGCCTGGTGGAAATTAAAATCTTGGTAGCAATCAAGCCTAGTATTAATTTCATCGATGTTTACAGCTACCATTTATTTCGTATTTCCAGTTGTGGTGGTGTGATTTGTAGTGTAATACATGATGAAGAAGCTAAGTCTAAGTTTAAAATTGTGGAGTTTGTATCAGGTATGTATATACGTATAACAAGAAGGTAGATAGGGTTTGGTAGCCCACCTAGGTTCAACAGTAATCTTATACTTCACATGTTTAACTTTGCAATAACGTTATATGGTATCAAGTTTTTGAAAACTATTACAGCGAATGAAATATAAAGAGAGTTATATACCCTATAAAATAACACGTATCTAGGACCTTAAAACGTGTTAATTTACAATATTAATACCAATTTTACCACCATGAAAAATTTGAATTAATGCTAAATCGATATGAATTCATTGCAAACAAGTTTCCATCTAAGCCTACTGTGGTATTGGTAAGGTTTAAATGGTATACACACTATTACTTAAAGCTTACTATTTCTTTATATTCGATATTAGCTAAGGTTTTATATAGTAGTAAAAGACCTCAATGATATTATTGGTCTTAACGGTTTTATATCAACTTTGCTAGTATTTAGAGCGTACCTATGTATAATAACTCAATCGCCACTATTACTGAACACTCAAAAATGAAATGTCATATAATAAAACTTTAAAAGAATTAAGAAATGAATCAGTATCCCGCCAGATTAACGACACCTTTTACACTAAAAGCGGACCATCAACAACTGCCGTGCTGTCTTTACCTTTTTAAAATGATGTTTTTGGGTAAGAAAAGCCGAGTAAATAGAGTGAACCCTAGGGGAGAAAATATCATTAACCTAAAAATAGTAGTTGAAACCGTTAACAGTTTAATTATTTTTGGAATTTCTCAAATCAAATCGTATAGAAAACCGGTTAAATCAGATAAAAAACTTGAAATCGAGCGGATTAATCAATATAATCTTTTCGAACCAATTATTGACACACTGATAAAACTTCTATTGTGTATAAGATTACCCAAGAAAAGGATATTTATTGAGGATAATAACGGAGACAAGGATCAAAAACCTAGATACTTACTCAACCATTTACAATCCCGAAGATCAATTAATATTTGATCGTTGCATTTACTACCAATTGAAATTTTGGTGTAAACGGTGGGTTTACCCCTAATCACACAGATATTATATAATCGTATACGTAGTTTGCCACGGATTCCTCAACAAATTATACTCTCAGAATTAGTAAAGTAATTAAAAGACAAGTTCCTTATTAAAACGATAATACGATACTTCAAATCTCTTGACAAATTAATCGAAACAAAGTCCATTGATTTTTAATGTACGAAACGCACTTTAGGAATAATCTTAATATAAAGACGTTAAAACTTAACTTATTACATTAATTACTTAAGGTACAAATTTCTATATCGTCAGCATTTAGATTAACAATACTTTTTCCCTTATTAACACATGGTTTATTATAGTTAAATAACATGTTATCAAGGATTAAGACTTTTGGCAATACAAGTTAATCAAAACCTTAATTAAAGGCACATAATTAGATTTCAACGGACGATTCATACGTATTTATAGTATGAACAATGTCTGTGATATATATCTTATCTTACAAGGGAAAAAAATTCACAAGCCTAGCGAAAATTGATAAAATCAATAAGGTAAACCCGCAACGATACCTGAAATAAAGGGTTGGAATAGCCTATATTGCAACGTTATACCAGCCGAAGGCATTTTACAACTCATCGATTACAGCACAAGTTCAAAAGCAGCAAGATAAAGATACTTGTAGGTTAAATAAGCGTATTTAATATCAAATAAACAAATCGAATAAAGTTATTAATATAGTATTGGTAAACCTAACGATGATAAAGTCCATAATATTTATAGATAGCTTTTTGATAAACAACACCAACCTCATATCTCGAATGGAATTCCTTATAGTACTCGTTAACAAAGACAAGTAAAATGGTTAATTTACAATTACTAGAAACCTCGTATGCTAAACATCCGTTAAGTGCAAACATAAAATACGCAACGTATTAATAGTGGAAGTTTACAACACATAATAAGTTTAAACATCGACATAATAACCGATAATATATGAAAGATTATTACCAAATAGTTAGGATTACTACCGATACCTATAATCGTTTCTATTGATTTCCAAAGCCTTTTCAAGTACCTTTTCAACTTGGCACAACCAATTCAAAACGTCTAATAATAAACCTAATGGGTTGAACATGGGTATAAAAAGCCCGAAAAATTGTCGAATTTAGGTATATTAATAGCAAAGACAACCCTACTAACGTCTTAACCAATGCTATGTTTAATGGCGCACTAAAAAAGTTTATAAGCAGTAATAGGTTAATTGTACCGATTAATGGATACGTAAACCGGCCGGCACGTAACCTAAAGAAATAGGGATACACTTGCGAACTAGAAGATTGCGAGGATAGTAATAGAAAAAACCGTGTTTTCATCTACTAGCAAAAGGTACACAATGAATAAAGTATGAGTTTGAAATAAAAAACATGTATACGGGAGTTGACAAAGTTAATGCCTAAAAATACGGGGCAAAGAACTGTAATTGGAGTTAATTTGAATATAAACCCGGCTAAAATTAACAGGGCTTTTGCCGACGGGGATAGGAGGGATTTCAGCGATAATTACAAATTGGTGATTAGCCACGCTGACGCGCACGTACAGAAAAAGAAAGTCGCCAATGTTGGAATAACAGTCAATTACAATACAGTTAAGTCAACAATACTGATTACAAGTTGACTGTATTGTTTGTAAGTTAACTGTATGAAATGCAAGTTAAGTACAGTAAGTGTCTAATTCAAATTGGGGTACGAACCAAGCAATTAGCCAAACAAATTAGTGTGTCGACCGGCTAGCGGTTTGGCAAACTTAAAAGAAACACATTACCACTTTCAATACAAAACACCAGTTACTTCGACCACGATTCAAATCGACTACGTTGCAACGATGAAGGCCTACCAACAGCCTCGGCATAAATAACCCCAACAGCCGTCGCGACGGACGCGCTGTGGGAAATGTCAGTACTACCTCTGAGTATGAAGTTGCCGTGGCCTGTGCAGTCCCCAACGGCACCAAAATAACCAGCTACTTACTCCACACTGAGCCACGGCACCGGGCAGTGCTCACTTGAAACAGGAATGAGCTACGATGCATCAGCTCGAGTGACATCACCGAGCAGGCCTACAGAGCGAGCTCCGTTGGCCTCGATGCACGATGATGTATATATGTATATGTATTTATGTATGTATGTACTCGTAGGCAAGGTCTGACATCACCCCATCTTTCTCTGTCTTGATATCCTCGGCCCATCCAGTTCCTTCAACCCACAAATCACACCAAACACTCCTTCCCACGTTCCCAACGCGCACACAAGAAAACACCCACCACCGTCCACAATGAACGACTCGAACCAAGACAAGGGCGTGACCGGCATCGCAAAGACCGGCACCGGCCTCCTGGGCAACACCGTGTCAGGCGTGTCGAACACGCTGGGGGGTGTCGTCGGTGAGTTGAAGTTTCCCCCCTGCCCCCCCCC
>JASMMZ010000001.1:20711365-20830620 GCA_038502455.1 Anisogramma anomala | reverse complement strand
TCCCTCCCCAGGCGGCCTGACCCGCGGCGTCGGCGAGACCGTCAACGGCGCCACCGGCGGCGTGGCCAAGCCTCTGGGCGATGGCGTCGCCCTCGTCGGCACCGGCGTCGAGAACGGGCTCCGCGACGTGGCCAAGGGCAGCCGCGATGCCGGCGCCTGGAAGAAGTAGGCCCCACCGGTGGTCGCCTCGTGCTTTTTTTTTTTTTTTTAATCATGGAAGTTCGCCTTCGAGGCTGTGTGCGTGTGTGTGTGTGTGTGTGCGGACACCCCCGCCCTGTGGCTGGTGTGTAGCTAGAAACGAAGGATGACCGGGGCCTCGCAAAGGGTAGCTTGTGGGTTCTACGCGACAAACGCTGCGTGACGAGCTACTAAACCTGTGGAAATTTGAAATGAAAGGGAGAATGAATAGAACACGCCACTGCTCTCTAGAACCCGGAACACATTCCATGATGGACTGCTATCACCATCATCATCATGCATCAAGCTCACTATGACCAAGGTCAACTAGAAGCGCATGGTCCGACTTCACAAGGGAGATTTGCAAATATATTTCGGATCACAGTGCCTGGGAATGTCAGCCTCTTCACCAGAAGATTGGACGGTTTCTTGAAGTGCCTGAACAGTGAAAGTGTCTCGCGTTCTCTGATACATACATGGGCACCAGGACAGCGTCTTCGATGATTGGGTATCTGTATTCCACGTCTATTCTGCTCTGCTATCGTTCATCGAAACGCAACAACATCGACGCGGCCAAGTCCATGAACCTGAGCAAAAGGCCACAGGATGTATGTATGACATGCGCGGATAAGAATTGCGGTCTCGCCCATGGCTCCTCCCCACACATCTCGCCACGTCACAGCACTTTGGTCGCGGATTACCACTGGCCGGAACGGCGGGCCTAGGCTCATCACACGGCCACACAGCCAACCCGACACGCGGCAAACAAGACTCGACCAGCGGGCGAAGGGTATAGGGCGCACAGTGTGTAATGCAAAGCAGTCGCAAAGCACATGGTCGACCGCCGGGTCGCGGTGAAAAACAGAAGAAAGTCAAACAAGAAAGGCATACGTTCATCCACCACCCGAGGTAGGGCGCAAAGTCGGATCAGGTTGTCTGATCCCATGACGGTCCACCAATGCGGACGGGAGGAGAATCGAGCTCGGTCTCGGTGCATGCAGGAGGGGCTTCTTACGCTGCCTGGCTGACATCCGACCGGTTGGACAATCTTTCTAGCTGGGAAGCTGTATATTGTTCCTCCAGGGCCTTCAAGATGCGATCGCTCTGCTCCCTCATGTTGCTGTCGAGGACGTTCATGGAGTTGAGCGTCGCGCGCATCCTAGCGAACTGAATCCCCAATGTGTCAGTACTCGCTTCACCTGCTTTCGTGCGTGTGCTCGGAAGAAATGTCAAGGACGGAGAGGGGAGAACGAACTGTGGAGGTGTACAGGGGGTGGGGGAGAGGGAGGTAGGAGGCTGCATATGGCAAGGGGCTTTCGCACCAAAGCTGGCGCCGCAGAGGAATCATCGGCCTCACCTTCCGCAAGGGAGCCCGTGTCTCCGGCGGTGGCGGCGGTGTCCTCGTCCGAATCGCTCGCGAATCGGCTGGCCGCTAGTCCAGATTTTGGCGCAGTCGTCGACGTTTCTTGAGCCTTGAAAGTAGTCCGTCAACATGAATAATGGCTGAAACGATCCGTGGTTGTTAGGGCATACCTTTGCCTCGGCCAGCTCTGTCTCCTTCACCTTCAGCAGGCTGGCCAGCTCCTTGACCTTTGCCTCCGCCTTCTCGGCCCGATTAGATGCCTCGCCCACGATGTCCGTCATGGAGTCATGCATATCTCTATAATCCGCCTCTGCAATCTTCAACCTGGCATCGGTCTGGAGTCTTTGAGCCTCCAGTTCTTTACGTGCGAGACTCAGCTCCTCCCGAAGCGCGTTGACCTCTTCATTAGCCTTGCTAGACTGGACACCCAGGTTGGAGACAGCATCGCTGTGTTCCTTGGTAAGCCGTGCGATCTCCACACGGAAAGCATCCACCTCGGCAGAGTTGTTTCTGGGAGTAGGAGATTTTTGAGCGTCAAGATCAGCCTCAGCCTGGATGCGGGCGAACTTCTCGTTCGCGAGCTGCGAGCTGAGCTCGGTGATTTCATTCTCAGCCTTGACCACCATGTCCTTAAGCCCGAGGATAATCTTCTCGGCTTCCAACTGTGACGTCGCGACCTGAGCCTCCATTGCCGAGGCGTGTTGAGATTGGAGTTCAAAAAGAGCCTTCTCGTGCTGCTCTTGTAGCTGTTCAATTTCGTACCTGGCGTCAGCAGACCCACCAGCAAGTTCGCTCTGTAGCTTCTGGATAGCCTCTTGGTGGCTGTTGGAGAGCGTCGCAACAGCTGCAGCTTGCTCATCTTCGAGTTCCTTTTTGAGCTGTTGAAGGGAAACCGCATACTGCTCTTCCTTCTCGCTCGATTGGGCCCTCAACGTGTTCAACTCCTCAACCACAGACTGCCTACCAGCAAGCTCCTTGTTCATATCCTCCAAATATGCTGCATGCTTTGCAACCAATTCCTTCTGCAACTGTTCAACTTGAGCAGTTTGATGCATGATATCAGCGGCATGTTTCTCGTTGAACTGGTTCTCGAGGTCCTTCAATTGCTGTGCAAGCTCATGCGTTTCCACAGCGTGCTTTGTCTCCAATTCCTCCTTCAGCGCAGCTAACTGAGCAGCTTCAGCGCCCAGGCCAGCGGACTTGGCGGCAGCCAGCTCTTCAGCGTGGGTGGCCAGGAGTTGTTGCTTCTCGGAGGTGCTCTTCTCATTCAGCGCATCGATGGTGTCTGCATGAGATGCTTTCAAAGCCTCCAGTTCCTTGGCAAAAGTAGCCTCACTGTCAGATTTCAGAATCTCCATCTGCTTCGCATGACTGGACTTGAGGGCCTCCAGGTCGCCAATGTGAGACTTCAGCTCTGCAGAAGCTCCACTCTTGGCTGCCTCCAACTCCATAGCATGACTGGCCTGCAAAGCATCCAAAGCTTTCAGATGATCCGCCTCTTTGGTGCCCAGAGCCTCTGTAACAGCAGCATGCTGGGTCTTGGCCGCTTCGAGAGCAGCCAGGGTCACCTCGTGCTTGGTTTGGACCTCCTCCATTGCTTTGCTGTGGCTTTCCACTGTGGAGGTATGGGTTTGCGCCAGCTGGTTATGCTTCGCCTCAAGTTCCTCATATTTGCGCTTGTACATAGCTTCGCCTTGCAGTGAGTTAATCTCGTTCTCATAGTCCGTCGTGATCTGCTGCAAGTGCTGGTTGTGCTTAGCTGCCGTCTCAGCATGCTCAGTCTTGAGTGCCTCGATCGCGGTGTCTTTGGCCTTCACGTCATCCTCCAATTTGGCAATCATCTCGTGGGCAGACTTGAGCTCCGCATCCATGCTTTGAATCCTCTCCTCCAAAGAGGACAGCTGGCTTGCCTTTGCCTCCAGATCGGACATGGCGCTGCTGGCCCTCGCGTCCGCAGACTCGAGTTTGGCCATCAGATCGGCGATATCGCCCTCCAGAGTGGAAACTGTGGCTGTGAGCGCAGAGCTCGCATCTGATAATTTAGCCTCGTGCGCCGTCTCCAAAGCGGTCTGGGACTCGTTCAATTCGTCAGTCTTCTTCTGCAGATCGCCCAAAGCAGCCTCGAAGCTAGCCTTTTGCTCGGCGAGGGCTTTCTCGTGATCGCCGGAGGAAGCCTTGCCCTGCTTCACTTCCTCGGCATGCTTTGCCTCTAGAGCAGCAAGTGCCTCGTTGTGTTGTTCGGTCAAGCTCATCTGCAGAGCCTCCAGCTTCGCGAAGTGCTCCTCGCTCGCCTTGGCCAGGTTCGCCTCGCTCTCGTTGAGCTTGGCATCGTGCTCAGCCTTGGTCAACTCGAGAGCAGCCTTGAGGGACGCAATTTCGGAGTCGGTAGCCTCCTTAGCTGCCGAAAGCTCGGATAGCTCTATTTTCTGCCTCTCCAGCTGCTCTTCAGCCTCCTTGAGCTTCGCCTTGGCTTCGAAGATCTGACTCTCCAGGGCCTCCACCTCAGTCCGGTGCTTCGCTTTCAGGCTCTCAAGCTCATCAGCAAGCTCCTTGTGTGCGGTGCCGTCGGCAACGTCCGTGGCGCGTGCAGAGCTGATCTTCTCGGTGAGCTCAGCAATCTTCCCTGATGATGATACAATTTGCTCCTTTAGGGAGTTGATCTCGATCTCACTCTCGGAAAGCTTGGTCTTGAGCTCTTCCATCTCCTTGGCAGCGTCGGCAGATGCAGGCGCAGAACCAGCACCCTCCGTGGAAGGCCGGTGGGCAAGAAGCTTGACAGGTGCAATGGACGAGGCGCCGAGGCCTATGGTAGACAACCGTTTCTTGGCCTCAGCAACAGCGCCAGTGGCAACAGGCTTGGTTACGGTGCGCGTCGTGCTTGTGGAACTGATACTCGAGTCCTTGGTGTGACCCCGGGCGGCGGCTGGCCGCGTGGCCGATGTGGGCGAAGTGACCGACGCTGATGCAGGCTTCCGGGCGGCGGCGGTGGTCAAGGTGGAGCTGGGAGGCTTTGGCTTGGCTGCGGTCGAGTTGGCACTCGCCATGGTTGAGGTACGCCGGGACGAAGGGCCCAGAATGGAGGACCGACGCTTGTCATCTTCAGACACGGAAGACGCAGGCCGGTGGGTAGTCGAGGACATGGTAGAAGTTCGCTTGGTCGCGGTCGATGTTGTGGTTGGACGTGTGGGAGGCTTGCTTAGACCACCAGTCGTGGTGGCGGAACGCGACGAGGACGTGCTGGGCTTCGTGGCGGTCGAGGATGTGGCAGGGCGGCGCGCCGTGGTGTTGACGGCGGCGGTGGGCTTCTTCGCCGCAGGGAGCGCAGTTTTTGCTCCAGCGGCAGTAGCGGCAGCTGGTTTCTTCGCAGGCGCAGAAGCAGGCGCCGGGGATTCGGTCTTCACGATGGGAGCTTTGTCAGGCCCTTCGACTTGAGAATCTTGAACAGCAGAAGGCTCAGACTCTACAGGAGAGGCGGCCGGTGCATCAGAAGGCGCATCGTCGTGCTGGACGACCTCATATCCCTCAGTATCAGACATGGTAGTGCCAAGGCTTCGGTTCGGTTTGGCAAGGACAATGTTGCGGTTGGACGTCTTCACCTGTGTGCAACGATGGGCATTAGCGAGATGGCTTCAAGCTAAGGTGCTGGTGATGCGATGCGCTGTATCGACATGCCTGTGATAAGGATAAACAGGATTGAACTGCTTGTTGGGTTCACGAAACCCTTCAAGCTGCTTGCTACCTACCCTTTGAACTTGATAGAAGCTGTGTGGGCTCGGCCTCGCTTCTCAATGGGAAAAGAGGCTGGGCCTTGTTGGTGTTGGTGTCGGTGTTGGTGTTGGTGTAGATTCAATGGACTGTTGACGAGGTGTTATAAGCAGACAATGGTGGGAGGCGGACACGGACACCTCCCTCGCCTAAACGGAACTGCTTTGGAAGATGGCTGGCTCCAACAGAGAGGCAGAGGAGGAGAAGCGATGCGATGTTGCACCAAAGGCTGGCTGGATTATCACTGTACCGTGGAGAAAATGAGGAGCAAAGGAGGGGGATGTGGGCTATCGGGATATCTTCCAGGGGTGCTCAGGCGCTAAATTTAGACCAACCATAGCGTCGGTACGCTAACATTCGTGGCACTACTTACAGGCCTGCACGTCTCCCGCGGTTACATAGTACGGTATTACTCCCTTGTTCCAGTCGTAAACATCAACGGAAGACATGTGACATGTCTCTTTCCTGCAGCAGACGAGACGGTGAGGCACGATGAGGCAGCCAGTCCCAACTGACACGGTCTACTGCCACCAGGTGTCACAGTGTCACACCTATTGGAGTGATGACACTGATGCTTGGGCACTTTTTGGCGAATATTCGCTTGTTGGAAGTCGAAATGGGCAACTGGCAACTTCTTGTTGCTATCCGGTAAAATAATGCAGAGTGTTGGGACAGCGGTCAATTGCAGTAACAGTCCAAGTTAACTGTACTGACTGCAAGTCCATTGCAGTGGAGTGCCCAATTCAATGTGGGGCACGGAGCAAGCAATTGGCCATAGAAAGTAATGTGCAGACCGGCTAGCGGTCTGCCAAACGTACAAGTAACAACAATCCATCACCTGACCTTTGCAATATTACTGTTACTTCAACCACGATTCGAATCGACAAGCATTACAACGTCTAAAGACCAATGAACAATGATTAGTGCTTGACGGTAAGTTGAGCATAAATAAGTCAGGTAGAAGAAGAAACTACTTTCTGTTTACGTTTTGTATAAATATAAGATAGAAGAAATATTTTTGCGAAGGGCCTTTATAAATTGCATCGGTTTTTCACGGCAGTAAATAAGGGACACTATCAGATTGTAACGGTTTTCTATGGAAATTTGGAAGTAGCGATGGTATCGCTATAAATACTATGAAAATATTTTTATCAAATGAGTTTGAAAACTTGGTGTTGTAATTAATCTTTAAAGGTTTGAAAAATTAGCTGTTAAAAAGCGATATTTGATTTTTGAAGACCTTTGAATTTGGCTAGTCCCTAAACTCTTATTACTTTCTCCATTGCAAATCACAAATTATAAACCACTAAATCTAAAACCTTTTTATTGATATATAACAACTTTAACAGCAAATTTAAAACCTTAACAATAAATAATCTATAATCTTTCCTTTCATACCAATTTTACTTTTTATCATAAAATCGTTAATTGGGTACATAAACAAATACATTGAAATCTTGACGCTAACCACAAAACACGAATATCATGAAGTAGTAATAAATATATTAACTATGTTAGAATAGTATTACACGTAGTGCAGTAGGTTAACTTTACTTACTGTAAAGTTGACTGTACTGCAAGTTGAGTGTATTGCTCTTTGCAGACTTACCGCATTGGATGTAAGTTGAGTGCAGTACGCTACACTTCACTTTAGGGTATGAGCTAAGAAATTAGCCAAACAAATTACTGTATAGACTAGCTAGCGGTTTGTTGAACCTAAAACAATATAACCACCACTTAACTAATGCAATACTACTGTTACTTCGACTACGATTCGAATCGATAACGTTGCAACGATCTAAAGCCCTACTAACACTGATTAGTACTTATTGGGTTAAGTATGGATTAACTAAATAGAAGAAGAAGCTACTTTCCGGTTATATTTTATGTTAAATGACGGTTAGAGTAGAGGAAAGATTCTTACGAAGGTTCTCTCCTATTGCGTTGGTTTTTACGGCAGTAAGTAGAGAAGACTTTGAGGTTGCATCGGATTTATATATTTAATTAGATGTTTAAAAAGTTAATTTCGTGCTAATAGGTAATGGGAAAAGCTGACATGGGCAAAATTACACTTTACGAATAGGTATAGGTAGTAGTTCAGGTGTTAATAAGTTCGAATACTGTTTACAACGCTTAAATACCACATACAATTTTTTATTTTTTTTAGCTAATTACGTTTTTTGTTTACTACTATAACAGCGCGTATACCAAATTCGCTTAATATATACCTTTAAGCCGGCAACTTTCCAAATGTAAATGAAAAAAAAACTTGTGGAAGTTAATTACGTCAACTATAAGTACGGCTATAGGTACCTACACCGCTTAAGCTTTAGCATACTGTTTATAAACTAGAGGTAGTAACAGCAGCCACGTTAGCGCCAATAAGGCTAAAATTTAGGCGGACCTATTAACCGTAAACACTATCATCGTAATAGTGGCAAGAGACGTTAAATGTGGAATAAGTTTGGCTATTAGCTCATTCGGCACCTTGTTGTCAAGCGAAAAAACAGAACAATAATGTATTACATTTGGTACCTTACCATCTTTAAGCAGCATCAATTGGATTAAATCGTAGACTTCAAGAGCGACGAGTTAATTAAGTGTAATAATGCTCCTAAATAGATTAGGTGACATAATGTGCTATTTCCAACGCTGTCTAGTAACTATCTGACAACGCCTTTCTATACCATTTAGGTGGTTAAAACCCTTACCTTTTCTTTTGCCAAGCCCCTAACCCCTTTTACACCTTTAACCTTCACGATCATTATATAGACTACATGTTTTAAAGTATGGCACCAGATATTAAAGTAGTATGGTATTTAATAAGAGGCTATTCGAAGGACAGGGTATTACGGAAAGAAAGTATTATATCTATTAAAATTAATCATCACAATATTGGTAAAATTTAAGTTAGCTTTGGATTAGGCAAATAACTATCGTTATTGGGGATAACGGTAATTTAAGTTGTTATAAGAGTAATTTTTTTTATATCTTGAAGTCTCTTATTTCTTTTCTACTTTGTTAAAAGGATATAGAAACCCTTGGCGTTACAGTTAATGTTAAAGTAGATGAATTTTTTTAAAACGGCCAAAGTTTTCCCTTTACCTTTAAATAGGGGTACTTATAGTTTTATCTTTAAGGCCCGGAAGTAGTGGTATTGAACATGACGGAGCCGTAAATGCGTTAATTACACAAGAGTTTTAACTATTTAGCCGTTAATTAGTTATATAAAGTCCTAAAGTCTGTAGGAAATAATTATATAGGATACTTTATTTTAAAAGCTATCGAAAGGCTTTGTTCCTTCTGCTAAACGCATACCTAAGTCTTCCAAAGATTTGAGTTTACATTTAAAGACAATAAGAATTTTAAATGCAAGATTTTTGTTAACGTATTTTACTTGAATAATAAGCTTATTTTTCATGTCGTTGACTTTGTAACCTCTTTTTACAAAGCTAAGTTTTTGAAATCTCTTTATGAAAAGGATTCATGGGAAACGTTAAGGATGCTGTGGATTAACACGTACCTAGGTCTACTTAACATTATTATCTACGATACCAGTACCAACTTTGCAGCGTCAAAGTTTTAAAAACATGCTAAGATAATGTGTATTTAGTGTAAAGAGGTACCTATAAAAGCCTATTGAGGTATTGGAAAAGGTTGAAAGAATATACGCCTTATTTCTTCAAGCGTATAATATCTTTACGTTAGAAATCAAAATTTTATGAATCTAGAAACATGTTTATCAATGGCGGTAAAAGGCTTAAAAGATATTGTGGATCTTGACGGCTTATTGCTAACGTTACTAGTTTTTGGAATGTACCTTCGCCTAACAAATGAATCTCCGCCTTTAGTAAGTATTTAAAAATATGTTACAGCCTACGGCAAAGCCTTGAGAGAATTTTGAGAAGAATCGGTACGCCAATAGGTTAATGATGCCCTAAATATAAGGAACGGCTTTTTAACAATCGATGTGCTTTCTTTTCTATTGCAAAGTGAAGTCTTCGTATAGTGAAAGCCGGGCAAATAGGTGGGCCCGTATAAAATATTAAGTATCAAAAACTTCGAAGAGGTTATTAAAACTGTTAATAGTCATATATCTTTTGAAATAACTTAGTTCAAGCCTTATATTAGAGTTATTAACGATAAATACCCTTAAGATAAGCGACTGAGCTAATACGAATTTCCTTTACTCGAAATAAATAAACCGATAAAACACCGCTGGCGTGAACGACCCTTTAAAGAGAAAACCGTCAAGAAGGAGGAATATATACCGAGCTATATTCATAATAATGCTTAGTTAAGCATAGAAAAAAAAGATAATAAAGATTTGGAAGAAAAACTCTGAGTATAAGGAATTATTAAGACCTTTAGTAAACCTTTCAAAGAAAGTATTAAAGTAGAGATTAACGGCCTATTGACTCGAAGAGTTATATAATTCATGTCGAAGACCGATTTTTACCATTAAGACCTAAATATTACGATTTTTAAGTCGAGGATTATTCATAAGGTTAAGGGCAAAACTACGGGGCGAACGTATAAAAAGTTACGTTTAATCGTTTGGTGATACAGTAATAAGGGCAAAAAAATCGATTTTTACGTGTTCGTTAACGATTTAAAAGATCATTGAACGCTTGGTGGTTACTTTAATAACAAATTTATTTGCTAAAACTAAAGGTAAGTTTATAATTAATGGCTGAGATATAATGTAGGCCTACAGGTAGTTAGTAACAGATTTATAACGGATTGTATTATTACAATTGTTATAAGAACTACGCGTTATTTACCTTTGAAGAATGGTAATACAGTATGTTAAACTATTATACAGATTAGCTAAAGCAAGCATCTATTGGTTCCTGACCTATTAATCATACTTTAAATTAAGGTTGGCAATAAAGTTTTTAACGTATGACCCATAATTATTAGTAACGTAAAAAAGGGACTTCGGCGTAGTGGGTATATAAACTGATGATACTCTTTTTATTAAAACGGTTGGCTTTATGACATTTAAATAATAGACAATTAATGACTCCAATTTTTGGAATTGTAAGCTAGTAACGACTTTAATGAAGAGTATTTAATTTGATTTTAATGGATGGTTAATCCGTATGATTGGTGTTCATGCCGGCCTTAACTTTCGCTAAAAAAAACTAAGGCACTATTTTAGCTATAATTGACAAGAATAATATGGTTAAGGCTTAATGGTACTTGAAACAACGTGTTTAAGGTAGGTATATTACTACTTTATACCAACTAGAGGCTTTATACGACCTATTCATCGCGGTATAAGTATAAGAGCTAACGTATAGATACTTTGAACGGTTTAATAAAAAGCTCCAATGTCAAATGCGAAACCTGGACCGCGGGATTAATATAGTCTTAATCGACCTATCGAGTGTTAAGTTAATAATTTTCACAAATACGCCCTTTATAAATAATACCTACTTTTTTTCACAGATCGGCTCCCTGATAATCCTTGTTAACAAAGACAGGCAGGAAAACCAATTTAATATTATCGGTAACTGTTGGAATAGCAGTCAAATGCAGTACAGTTAAGTCAACTTTACTGGCAGTAAAGTTGATTGTATATACTGAAAATCGTTTGTAGTTTGTGGGATTTGAATACACTGCACTGCAAGTGCAGTGTAGTAGGTTCCCCCTTCAAAGTGAGGCATAGCTCAAAGCGTTTGGCCATACAAATTAGTGTACATACCAGTTATCAGTTTGCCAAACTTGGAACTTACACTTCGCAATCAACAATATCAACGTAGCACCAGTTATTTCGACCACGATGATTCGAATCGACTACGCTGCAACGATAAAAACCTATTAACACTGATCAGTTCTTATTAGGTTAAGCACAGATTGGCTAAGTAAAAGAAAAAGATACTTTCCGGTTACGCTCTACGTTAACCACAACGGTTAGAGTAAAAGAAAGATTTTTACGATGGGCTATTATACGCTATACAGTTATTCGCGGTAACAAGTAGGGAAGACTTATAGGCTGTGCTATTATTCGCGGCAATTTATAAGTAAACAACGGTATCGCTACTTAAGAATGCTAAGAAATCTTTATTAATCCTTTTTAAAGGCGTTAAGATTAACTGCTAAAAGTCTTAAAGGTTACTAATCCGAAAAAATGGCAAACGGATAAGTTAATTTCTATTACAGGTACTACTACTACAAATCGTAAGAAAAACGGCTAAGTCCCTACGCTAAATAACTTTCACCACTAACAACGACCACTGACTGCACTACCTACAACAAATCTTTACTTATACTTCACTTCTTGTTACTCTCCACGTTACTTTAATTTCTAAGCTCACTATCCTAGACGAAAACATCAAGTTGCTTCAAAGAAATTCACGTAGCGCGACTTCACGTTAAATCGTCAAGTTTCTAACCCCCAGATCGTTAAATCTACAACCAAGTCTTACACTAACCAAATCATGATAATAGCTTCAAAATACAATAGAATCGATGCCGTTATCAATTCTGTTAGAAAAAAGGCAATTAATACCCTCGGCATTATTTTCGAAAAGCACTACGATAAAAAGCTCTGATTTACCAAAGCTGATATTAACTTTACTCTTAAGCACCTGACTAACGTCATCGGCCAATTTATTCTCAACACAAATACTCCTAGAACTAGTCGTAGACCTATATCCCTCAATAAATTTTAAAAATGGTTTCGAGATTAGAGTTTAAATATGTAGAAAAAGACGTAAGAGCAGGTAAAGATAAAACTAATGCTCGATCTATTAGCTCGAAGAATTAAACTCACCGCGAAAAAAAAAAAAGGTAGTCCAGTTAAACTACTTTAGGAATACGTCACAGATAAAGATCTTTAATGGAATTTAACAAAGGGTAAAGAGATTATTAACAATAGTAACCCTTAACGCCCATATACATATTCGTAAAGACCTGCCTAAGCTTAAATAAGTGAACGTAAAAAATTAGTTGACCTATACCTTATAAGCCCTTAAATCCACCAGTTAATTAAGTAGGAATCTCACCGAACCCCTTAACACCAAGAGGATTATCACTAGCCTCCTTGCGACGTAAACCTTCAGGCCTATTTCCCTTAAGATTCTCAATACATCTAGTTTCAATAGCCAAACCAAAGAAAGAACAGCCTTACACGTGAGCCTATTATAGGTACGACTATTAGCTTTTTCTCTTTAAACTTAGCGAAAGGTACGTATCCTGTCTACTAGAACTAATAACAAACTTAACCCGTTTCCTATCTAGGTAAAAAAAGGTTTTTATAACTAATACATTACCCTTTTACCTCGATGTATGTCTATTGAGGATACAGACTATACGTCAATCACCACGTTCGTTAAGATTTGGAAAGAAAAAGAAAATTATAACGATAAGCCGTATAACCTCCTCAATATCAAGTTACAAACATTTTTGATATTTGACGCTAGATAAAAATTAAATTGCCAGATTTTTACTCGCTGTTTTCCAGTATTCTTACCAGTTAAGCCGAGAACTACTTCCTCCGATACCTGACGAATTGCTTCTCTTTCCGCGAAACTTACGATAGTATAGAAGGCTACTTCGAACACTATGTTAACTTTATTCAATATCACATCAACTGGAATATTATAAAATGGCTTTATATGTTAGATTACAAGAAAAAGTCGGAAATCAAAATGAACCGTTTAAATTAGATGCTTGATAGGCTAATACTTTGCCAACAGGTAATAAGTAACGTGGGAGCTGGTAAAGGCACCTTACGTTAACAGGTTCAGTAAGTAGTTACGGGCTACAAAAAGTTCAAATACGTCTTATAATGCCTTAATGATACCTACAAAAGGTTAATTTAGACAATTATATTCCTTGTTGGCGACCATGACTGTTCGGGTTTCCGGCTCAACTAGTATATACCCTTAAGCTCTGGAATTTAGTAACGAAGAAAAAGACCTTCCTAATATGTACTACATTAATCTACGGTATGGAAAGCTTGGCTAATACGGTTAACGGAAGTTACGGACCTTTACCTACGGAAAAGGGTATTCCTCTTTCTCAAGATCTTTAAGTCGGCTAAGCAAATTTACTTTAAACGTTAAAAGCTATTGGATTTACAGTAAACACGGCTGCTAGTTAACACGTTATATTGCCTCCGAATGTAGAATAAAGCAGGTGATATATTAAACGTAATACTCTACTACCTTTAAATTCAACTACATTAAATGGGTTATATAGTTTAAGGGAAGTAAAAACAAATAGGAGGAAAATTAGTCGAAGGTTATCGGCTGGCACGAATATACTAGCATTATCACTGGTACTGGCTCGGAAGCAACGTAATAGCTAGCCAACCATACCTTTTTGTACCTCTTTATAGGTAAATACCCCTATCGCCGCTACAACGATAAAGATACTGGCCTTATACATTTCTTTATTATTGAAGACCGTTATGCGGAGCAGGTCTTTTAGGAGATTATTCCGGATATGGTGACAGCACGATATTTAATAGAAGGCTACTTACAATATATTGTATTGCGAAGGGATACTAATGTTATTACAGAATTTGACCACGCGGAATTGGGTAGAGCTAACATTAGCTTTGGCTTTGGAAAATAGCTACCTTTACTAGAATCGACGAAGGTTAAGACTATTGTTAGCCTTATTATTTTCCATATCCTAGATTTCCTGATCCCTTTGCCATTTTACCTAAAAATATAAAAAACCTCGATATTAACGTTAATGTTTAGACTAACGAACGAAAAAAATTAAGGCTGGTAAAAGGATTTTATTTAACCTTAAGTTAAGGTATTTCTGATTTTATTTTTAAGTACCAAAAGTAATTGTATTAAGCCTGAAGGAGGCAGAACTTTGTTAACTATATCATGGGTTTAATCACCCGATGATTAATACGCTTTATAAGGTTTTAAACGCGGCTAGTTATTAAGATGGGGATTTGCTAATACTGAAAGAAGTTAAACGCCTAACCACTATGGCTAAATATATTCCTAAGCCCTTTAAAGGTTTTATTTTACGTTAAAAGCGGATTATAACTTTAACTCGAAAGTTTTCATAGACGTGATTAACCTAAATGGTAAGCTAATACTATACATTATAGACTCCACCACAACTTTTTACGACGCCAAGTTCCTTAAGACCATTAAATCGAGGGAAAGATAGGAGGTATTGCGTACTTTGTTAATTAACACTTATCTTAGCCTACTAAAAGTGTTAGTTTACGATGTGGGCATTAACTTTTCTATCATGGAGATTGAAACTAATATAAAGTTAATAGGAATTTAATGTAAATAAGTCTCCTTTAAAGTTTACTGTAGTATTAATAAGGTTGAAAGAGCACACACCCATTTATAAAGGGTTTACCATATCCTTATATAAGAAATCGAAAGATTTATAAATTAAAAGGCACGGCTTTAAATAATAGTAAAAGGTCTTGATAATATTATTAGCTTTAACGGACTTATACTAACCTTACTAGTATTTGGAGCTTACCTACGTATAATAGTTAAGTAACTACCCTTGTCAAGTATCCAGAAACGTGTTATAATATATATTAAAGCTTTGAAGGAATTAAAAAAGAAATAGGAACGCCGTCAGGTCAATAATGTTCTTAACACCAGGAACAGACCTTTAATAACAAACGTGTTTTTACTCCCTTTTTAGATTAAATTCCTTACTTAATGCAAGCCAAGAAAATGTGATAGGTTGTAAAAGATTTTAAATATTACCAATTTAAATATAGTGGTTAAAACTTCTAATGGCCTTATAATTTTTGGAGTTATATAGGTTAAGCCGTACCGAAAACCCTTCAGGTACCTTAGATCTAATAAAGATATCAACGACGATAACCTCCATTACGAGCGAATTAGCCAATATAACCCTTCCGAATCGATTATTAATAATTTAATGGAATGCTGGCGGCGTGGACAACCATTTAAGAAGAGTATATAAAATGAAACAGAGGACGGTAATAGGGATTACAAACTCGGCAAAGTATATTTAACAGCGTAGGTGTTTTAAAAAAAGAAGTTTAATAGAGAATTTTACTTTAAGCTACGTGTCGAACATATTATTAATTTACCAGGCAAGCTCTTTAATGAAAATAACGAAATGGAAATTAACGGCCTTCGATTACAAGAGATTGTATAATTTGTGTCGTTAATATAATTTAAAGGCTTCAATATCATTATCTTTAAGTTAAAGATGATTTAGGAAGTTTAAGGAAAAACTACGGACTAGCTATACAAAAAGTTACATCTAATTATTTAAGGATACAGTAATAAAGGTAAAGATTAGATTTTTACCCAATCGCTTATAATTTAGAAAATAAGCTAGCGTTTGATCGTTGTTATTGTTATCTGTTTGACTATTAGCGAAAAAGGTTTATTTACACTTAATGGCCGGGATAGTACGTAAGAGTACACGTGGTTTGCTAGCAATCTTTAACGTATTAAATTGTTGGAATTATTCAAAAACCTAAGCGATTAGTTTTCAGCCGGCATGGTAATAAGTTGTATCAAGCCTATGTAAGAATTGGCCGAGGTAGGCATCCATTGGTTTCTAACGTATTAGGTACATTTCAAAAATAGGCTGGGTATAAAAACTTTAATATTGAACCTATACCTATTAATTACAAAGGGTAAAAACTTTAGTATCGTAGGTATACAAATTAATAATACCCTTATTTTTAGTAATACTAGGTTTGTAGTAATGAAACATCACATTATTAAAAATTGAGGCCTTTAAAAGTTAAACTAGTTAAAATGATAGTTAAATGTATATAATTTAACTTTAACGAATCGTTACTTCGTATCCATAGTATTAAGGTTAAAAGCGGTACTTATATCAGTCAACGCTAAAAAGGCTAAATTACGAGCTTAATAATTATCGATAAGGCTAACGAGGTAAAAGCATAAGGATACTTGAAATAAAGGGCTTATACGGCTTATATCCCTACTGTATACCAACCGGAGATATCCTACGACCTTTTTATTACAGCATAGGTATAAGATCCACAAGACGAAGGCTTTAATAAGTTAAATAAACTGATTTAGTGGTAAATGAATTACGTAAAAAAAGGAATTGATAGGGTTTTTATGGACTTGACGAAGGCGAAGTTAATGATTTTTGCGAACGGTTTATTTGCTAATAATACGGACCTTACATCGCAAATCGGCTTTTGAATGATTCTTGTCAATAAGAATATATCAGAAAGGCAATTTACGATTACCGGAAACCTTATACACTAGATATCCATTAAGTATAAGCATGTAGTCTAGAGTGTATTAGCTTTGAAATTTTACGATATAATAGCAGGTTTTGACATCAGCGTAGAGACTAACGGCACATTAAGGATTGTTACCAAAGAGCTAAATCTGTTACCGTTACCTATGGTAGTATATACCGACTCCCGGAGCCTCTACGAATACTTATCGAAACTAGGCACGACCAATGAAAAACTCTTAATAATAAATGAAATGGTGTTAAGGGAGGTATACGAAGCCCGTAAAATCGATAAGTTTTGGTGGATTAATGGCAAAGATAACCCTACTAATGCCATTACTAAGGCTAGGCCTAATAGCACCCTGGAAAGGTTTGTGAACAGTAATATGATAACCATATAAATATAGGGATACGTAAACCGCCCGGCATGTAATGTAGAGAAACATAGTTGCCCTGTCAAACTGAAAGATCGCCAAAGTAATAATGGCAATAGCAGTAGTTTAAACTACTAATAAAGGGTATGGAAGTAGTGGCGTACCTGATTTATATAAGCCTATAACGAAATATCTGTATACGGGATTTGAGGAACGAAAGCCTTGGAGAAATGGAGCAAAAGAGCCGTAAAAAGCCGTAATTAATGTCAATTTCGATACAGATTGATCGGAATTAACAGGGTTTTGGCTTGTTGTTCGTTTACAGATTAAGGAGTGATTTCAAAGGTTGCTACCAATTGATGGCAAACCACGCTGGCGTGCAGGCATAAAAACAAAAAGCCGCCAGTGTTGGAATAGCAGGTAAATACAATACAGTCAAGTCGATTTTACTGGTAGTAAAGTTGATTTTATGTACTGCAAATGAACTATAGTTTGTGAGATTTGAATACACTGCACTGCAATTTCAGTGCAATAGGTGCCCACTTCAAAGTGGGGTACAGGTCAAAGCATTGAGCCATACAAATTAGTGTACAGACCGGTTAACGGTCTGCCAAACTTAGAACTTACACATTGCAATAAACAATATCAACACAGCACCAGTTACTTCAACCACAGTGATTCGAATCGACTTCGTTGCAACGATAAAGGCCTACCAATAGGAACTTAGTTTACTAAACCACTGTCAAGTGCAAAATAATTATACAAAGAGTGTTAACTTCGAAGGTTCACAGTATAATAACGAGATTTAACGTAAGTTAGCACTATAAGAAACCTTTATCCTTGTTACTAAGTAGTTAAAAGTCCCTCCTATACCGGTAATAATTTGTATCGAGTTAATGAGCCTTTGAGAATACTTTTTAAAGCTCGAAACTATTAATGCAAAACGCTTAATAATCGACGTAATAACATTTCGTAAAGCCTACAAAAGGAGGTAGATTAAGTAATTCTAATGGATCAATGTTAAAGAAAATCCCGCAGATGCTATAACAAAGGAAGTGTTAAATAAGGTCTTGGAATGGTTTTTAGATAAGAATAGATTCACTATACGTATTGAGGGCTACGTTAATAGGCCACCTAGAAAGCTTAGATTATGTAAAGATTGTTAAAGATGTGTCGGAAAACTAAAAGACTGTCAGGGAAGTAAAGCAATTAATAATAGCTATTTATTTAATTGGCATGATTGAAGTGGAGGCTTGCAAAGTCTTGTGTCGAAAGAACATTTTATAGGAGTTGATAAATTCGAACCTCGAATCGACGGAGAAATTAAGATCAAATATGGTTAATTTACATGAAATTAGGTGCAGTTTAGTATGGAAGTTAGCTGGAATCAACAGGGATCTGGCGAGTTGACGAGGCAATTTAGTGGTAACTAGAAAAGATTAGTTAGCTACACTATCGTACGCGCACAAATTAAAAAGCCACTAGTGTTGGAATAGTATTAAATAAAGTGTAGTAGGTCGACTTTACTTATAGTAGACTTAACTGTACTATACGATAGGTGTATTGTTTGTGCGGACTTACTGCATTAGGTGTAAGTCGAATACAGTACGCTGCACTTAACTTTAGGGCATGGGCAGAGCAATTAGCCACGGAAATTACAATGCAGACCGGCTTGCGGTCTTCCAAACCAAGAATGATATATCCACCACTTGACCAATGAAATACTACTGTTACTTCGAACAAAATTCGAATCGATAACGTTACAACGATCTAGGGCTCTACCAATAGTAACAATATTAGTATTCCTTCGCAACGCGATATATTACGAATAAACTCTTATTAAGTATCGTACTTCTCTCGTATCCGATATAATACCTTAGAATACCTACTTCATATAACGGTCTTAAATGGTAAAAATGTGTATATGATCAGGGTTTTTATCATCATATCAGCGATAAGGGTCTTTACCTATCATACTATATAAAAAGTCGAGGTCGCCAAGTTATTACGTTGTTTTTAGGCCGATACCAGTATCTTTATACCAATAAATAGCCTTAGACACGTTTTACTCCTCTTTAGCTTCATAACATTGAAATCTATAATATGTAACATATAATCCTAGTTAAATGTAAATGAAAAGTACATATTATATATTACTTCATTTATTTTACGTTCAGCAATAATATAATGTGTTAACCAATAGCGTTATTTACCGCAAATTCAACATTTGTTGATATTGAAAGTCAACTTGCTTAACCGAATCAAAGACATTAAGGAAAAGGAATACCCTATTTTACAAATGACTTAGTAACATCCCCAGGTCCGAGACTTTCGTTAACCGTATAGTTAGGTCTTTCGTACTTACGTTTGATATAATATATGTAAAGGGGGTCTTTTTTATCGTTACTAAATTCTCCAGCTTAAAGGTACATACTAATCGAACTGGAGACTCAAGTTATTACGGTTGCCAACGAGGAGCGAAACTAGCTAAAAAAGACCTTCGCAAGTAATATTAAGGCATTAAATGGCGTATTTCAACTCTATGTAGTCTAACAGCTTATCTAACCTGCTAACATAAGGTACATTCTCCAGCTTTCAAATTCCCCATTACTTATTAACAAAGTATCAACTTATTAAATATTGAATGAAAAAGATTTATCTTGCTTTCCGACTTCTTTTGGTATCTCAATATGTAAAAAAACTTTCTAATATTACAATCGGTATAATACTAGGTAAAATTAACATCGTACTCGAAATAACTATTTAAACTATTGTAAATGTCTCGAAAGAAGAAATAATTCGTTAGGTATCTATGGATAATACTATATAAACTCATAGATAGTATATATAGGGCAAGTATCAGTGCATTGTATTTCAAGGTGTACTCCTGCAGGGTTCACGATAATGTGTCATACTGCAGGCTGTACTCTTTTAAGGTACAAAGTACTCCATATATGGATCGATTTGGAATAACTATTCCAAACCGAACAGCAATGTATAGATCGGCCTGGATTGACCATACAAGACCGAACAGCAATGCGTGGATTGGTTTAGAAGAAGTATTTCAAAGTGATACGCTCTGGATTAAGGGCTTATAAGCCATTACCTGTGGCGTATATCTTTAAATACTTCTTCTTAAATAATCTTCCATTTATATTATAATACCAATTGTTCTAATTACTGTTTTAAGACCATATATTCACGTAAATATTATGGGTTTAAAAACTTTACGATATTAATTAGTATGGACTCGATTAACCATAGATAGTTAGGAAAAAAGAGATAGATATACGTTAAGTACCTATAGTAGGATGGTATAAAGGTTCCAACTATTTGTACTTTAATATTTCGTTTTCAAAAAAATTATACGCCGACGTATATGAAGATTGTAAAAATTTAGTAACTTTAAAAAGAATAACTTTAATACGATATTATTAGCCCTTATTTAACGTTTTATTTACTAAATGCCCCGTTAAGTTATTATTTACCTTTATTTGGCGTTTTGTTATACCCGTGTACTTTTTGGAAATCGTTTTATTGCGTATCAAGCTTCGTAAGCTAAAACCACCAAGTTTCGAAACCCTCTGTTAAAACCTATCCGATTTTCGATAATTTATACCGATTACTTTACTAAAATCAGTTATACACAAATATTTAAACCTACCGCCTTAATAATATCGATTATATGCCAAACCACCAAACTGATAACTTTACTAAAATCGGTCATGATATATGAATTCGGACCGATTACCAAATACCGGATTATATAACATATTTCCCTACAGTTATACCATTTATTTGCCCTGTTTTACTTACACTTCCTCTACTCTATTTGACTTTCCGTATTCGCATTACGTGTTTTAAATTTAGTTTTTACAACATTTAAGTTTTCATAACTATTTATTTAACATAGCGTTACCAAACTTTAACAAAACTAATTTAAAACGCCTAAATAGTTGAAAATTCCACCTTAATTATCGTTTGAAATTTATTTATATCAGTTACTACAAAAAAGTATTATTTAGATTACCCTCATTGTTTTATTGACTTTATATTAACTAGTTGTGAAACGTATTACTTGAAGCGTTGGGATTTAAATATACATGAAACCTTATTAAAACTCGGAATTACAACGTAAACCGCTTCAATATACAGAATATGTATAAAAATCATTTTCGAACATTTATAGTTATAACTCCCAAACCAATATTACTAAAAGAAACCAGTGCCAACTTTGACCTCCTAGTCGAAAATATAGAAATTAAAAAGGTTATAATATATGAAATCGACTTAGGCCTTTGGAATAACACTATCGATTCGCTAGTTAAAAATTTCGACCTATATACGGAAAATACATATATATGTGGCCGTTATATTTCGTTACTAGAAAGAAAAAGCTTAGAGACGTAAGTTATTAAATAATTTTTATGAAAACTTTTTAAATTACACGTTGAATATATTGAAAATAGTAAATCCTTATATTATTAAAGCTTTACAAATCCAATTACGAATTAAGGGTAGTAATAACCTAAGAGTCAGAAATAGCCGCTTTATAAAAACCTCGTTTGAAATAGTATAACTTGTTGACGTACCAAACTAAAAGGATTAAAACTTGTATTTAACGGAATTTTTACAAGGATATTACCTTACCAACTAAAAGAGATTATTATTGAAACGACGAAAATGAGACGTAAAACGACCTAATGCTATACTTATACCTCAAGCTAAAAAAAAACAATCATGAAAAAACGACTATAATCCTTGTCTATTACTCAAGTAGAATACACCCTTACACCGGTATATATTCTAAAATAAAACCGAATACCAAATTACTCTTTGAACACTGTAAATAACTCAATCGGATACTGCGGGAAAGGCCGAAACACAGAAAATAATCCGATCGATTATAAAAAAATCGGTTAGGATATAAAAAACAACCCGACCTTAAAATGAACGAACGGTATAAAATGTTAATACGTATCTTATAAATTAATGTCTATAAATCATAACCATTACAGCGACCTTTTATCACACCGTTTTCCTTCGGATAAAAACAACCCTTGAAAGTTAACCAACTTTATTATGCTATAAAAAAGGGATAATAACTATAACGGTAAACCATACGACGTATACGTATTATAATTAATACGTATAAAATCTTAATATTAAGTTATCCAGATTTTATATTATTTTACATGGTATAATGTTTGGATAAGTTAAAAAAATAGCATATATACCATTTTACGTAAGGAAATACATCTACGGAGTATTATAACCGCCTAAAATTCCAATTCAATACAGAAATTGATTATAAGCTTTATGATAAAAATGAGACCAATATAATA
This sequence comes from Anisogramma anomala, assembly GCA_038502455.1. NCBI lineage: Eukaryota > Fungi > Ascomycota > Sordariomycetes > Diaporthales > Gnomoniaceae > Anisogramma > Anisogramma anomala. Next base: position 20,808,385 of record JASMMZ010000001.1, on the reverse strand, counting down.
TAGAAATCCGTAAAAAACTAATATGAAAACGCCAATGAAAACCAATAGAAAATCTTTACTAATTTATTATCAAAGTTTAAAAGTGTTAGGTAACTCATAAATCAGAATATCAAGGCGACGAATTGTTTATTGAATTGTTATAAAGGTTTGCTATAGGAACCCAAATTTTGACTCTTTACTTCCTCAATAGGAAAAAGAATAAATGCTTTTTATATAATTTTTGAAACATTGTTAGAAACCTTTATACGCCAATAAAAACGCTTTGGATTAGTATTTGTAATTAATAAGACCAGAGTTAACATTTGATTACCAAAGTAAACCTCGTCGAGATAATTTACTATGTTTGAAACTAGAGATTTAAGGGTTATCCAAAATAAAATGAACACTTAAAATATAATTATTAAGGATGAAATACTAGTAATCAAAAAGAAGGATAATCGTTCAAAAATGGAAAAAAACATACTGAAACCATAATAATACAAGCGGAAAGATATACAAAGCCCTATGGGTTTGTAAAACAGGTATATAGTATACGGTGAAGTAAGTTACTAGTTTATAAACCACCCCGTTTACGAACAAATTCAGATTAAACGATAATTTTAAACCGAATATAATTTTGAAGATCGAATGAAAGTTGGTTTTACAACATATGTAACCGAATGCGAAACTACAAATAACTACCTTGACGTATACCCAGACGAAAATATATCCGGAAAAGAGGACTTTAAATATAACGATACCTATTTATTAGCCTCAGACGATGAAAACGCCTAACGCATCTTTGACGGCTTATAAGATGCCTTTTTTGTATATTAAAGGCTTAAATTACGTAAATAAAGTGTTAAACACCAATATAACATTGTACTTTATCATTTTTAACAAATAAGAAACCAAGTTCTAAGGTATTATATCTAATACTAACGCGGCTGAGATTTTGACGGCCTGGAAACAACAATTCAACATACTTACGGCGAAATTTCTGAAGTTTCGGTTAAACCGGATAGGAAAACACCGAAAGGTTCTATTTAGTAAAGGCAAAGCGACATCTTTCGAAACGGTTGTTATAAATACGCGTTTCGAACTAATTAAGTTTTACGTAATGGATTTTAAACCATTATTTCTGCTTTTATAGACTAATATAAATAAGTGCGAAATTAAGGTTCTAAATACGATTAATTAGCTTATCCGCGCCTTTAATAAAGTATTTATACCATTTAGGCTTAAGTTTAGCTACTTGTATTTTTTTCCCGAAAATACGTATAATTAAATTCATTTATTAAACTTAACCAAAATTACGAACTTTATACTGACAATTCGGATACCTAGTTGCAAAACGCCTTTTGCGGCTGTTTCACGATATAGATTATATAAACGTAGGAAAAACCGCATTTAAAGCTATCTAAAAGTTTCGTTACGAATACTAATTATACTTACAGGCCTTACGACGATTTAAACTCTGCCTTTAAAACGATATGAACTTTAATTACGAAGTAATTATTAATATTATATATTTAAAAAGTCAACCGGTCTTTTACGTCGTCAATCCAGTAATATTATTTTAGACCTCTAAATTTACACGAAACGACTTCGTTACAAATTATTGGAACGCTTTAATGGACTTTTAATTAAACGTTTATTTCGGGCTTTTGAACTAGATTACGTACGACGTCGACATGGCTTATAATTTCATCAAATAGTGTATTAGGGCTCTGATAGTCGGTAATAAGTATAAGAAAATCCTAATAAAGGTTTTATAGGGCATTAGAAAACAAAAGCGATATTCAGAATTACCAGACAAAATGTATACGGTATTGATACAAAAACTAAAGGGTATAAATCCTAAGAAATCTATCTTTTAAATAACTATTAACGCCGTTAACAATACTTTTAGCAAGTGAACTTATCCTTGCACACCTTATATTTAATACCTATCCGAAAATCTATACAAACTTTACTCTATTACTCTGTATAGTACAAAGAGCTAATGCTATAACTAAATTTATAGTATCATTACTTTTATAACGAATAAAAAACAATGTAATTAAAGCGGTAGTTATAAAGAATAGCTTACGTAAGATAAGCGTTTTAAATCAGTTATTATAATTCGAAGGTTTGGTTTGAAAAATGAAGGATGGATAAATTGGGTTTTAGAGAATTAACGGGTTTTGAAGCCACGATATACTTATTAACTTACCAAACAAAACGAGTTCTCTTCGCTAGATAATAGAACAATGATATAAACAAAAGGTGGAAAAAAACGGCTTAAAACCGTAAGATAAATAAACCCGGTTACAAAACATTACCCAAAATAACGAATTTAAACCGAACTTAACTTTTACCTCACCTCTAAAACGCGAATCAAACCCAATTATATTAAATAAGATCGGTTTATTTATATTCAACCCGCTGAAACCTCGACGTCAAGGATGCATTTTCATCTCGAAAACTAAAAAACGCTTTAGGAAATTGGATACAAACTCCTTTATTGCATAAAAGGAAACGTAAAATCGTGAACTAAGCCTAAAGTTTCGCCAAAAAGGTATTATAACTACTTCAGATACCTTATTCGTATAATTTACCTAAACGGAAATCTTAGCCTTTATCGATTAAGGCGTATTTCGATTCAAAAGTTTTAACCTAACCGTTTATAAAATTTATAGAATCATCCTAACCTACCTCGCTTACGAAATTAAGGATAAATCTAAAAAAAAACTTTACAAAAAAAACCCGCCTAATAGTCGATGGATATAACTATAAAGATAAAAATGATATAATAACTTAATTATTTACGTTGTAATTAGTTAGTTATTGCCCAATTCTTATATTCGCGGGTTTTTTTTTCAACTTAATTTATAACCTATATGTCAAGTTTCGAGACATAATATACGTATATACCTAATTCAAAAAGCAACTTAAACGACAGATTTACGCCGATATACCTAAAAACCTTAGATAACATTACCTACGTAAGACTATCTTACGTATTTTAAAACCACTTTATGGCTGGGCCGAAGATGCTGTTTATTAGTATGACACTTATTAGAAGTACTATAAAGAACGGCTTAAAAGAATTAACTTTACCTTCATCCAGTACCTTTTAATATTAACGGCACGTTAGAAAGGCTTTATATTAACAGTTATTTAGACGGATAATACCTCAACGTTATATAATCCCTCGTTTTACATATCTAAAAAAAATGAAACTTCTAAAGGCTAGGTTAAAAGTTAAACCTGAAACGTACCTAATAAAAGGCAACGTAATCGATTTTAATAACGTTACAATTACCCTCAGAAATGGCACTTCAAACCTTACGTAAAAGTGGAAGTTGAATAAAGTTGCCTTTATCACTTTAGATAACGTAAAACGAGTCGATAGATATAGATATTAACATATACACGGCGTTTCTGTTGCTTTTATAACATAATTAAAGGCAGTATTTGACTTTTCTGTCGCCGCGTAATATTGAACCGACCTGACAAACGATTGTGTATAACGTTTAACAGAAGTTTTTTGTAACAAATATATAATTTGAAGTACAGCTTACAATTTGTATCGTTATATATAAGTATAGTAAAGCTATTTTTTTTTTACCAACGGCTTTTTCGTTAATTATAAGCATTACAATTTACAATTTAGCTTCTTTTTAATTATCGGTAACGAAATATCGGTTCGAAACGGCTTTATGCTTCGAAAAAATATTATTCATTAAAGCTTCATTATATATAAGAGGATACATAAAACGTTCTGGTTTTAGAGATTTATAATATGGTTAAGGGTTTCGATTCAGGTATTACTATAGTAATAACGATCCGAATAATTATTTTAACCTTAATTTACACCTTATCTATTTTATCGTATATGCTGATTTTTTTTCTCTTTATAAGTACCTGATTCAATTGGATATTACGAACTAAAATCGTTTATAAATCGATATTATAACTTTACACGAGTTATATAAATGCTCCGAAATGGTAGAAACTAGGTAAATTAACGTAAAATCTATCCTAATAAATACAATGACCAAAGTTACGCCGAACGAAGCCTTAAAATACTTATATCGATAAGTAAATCATTTATTAGAGTTATTAAAAAGTTATTAGGACCTTGATAAACTACTTAACCACTTTTGATTTAATCCAAATTCACCAGTTCCATATTATTTATACCGACTTACGTCTTTCCTTTATTTAAACGGCTTATCCATACCGACCGCGAATTTTACCTTTGTTTGATACGATTATTCGTACCCATCCCCGATTTTATTTTACTTTTTGTTTAATTTTACAATATCGCCTTAATTTTGGCATATATCTTTTTTGATTTTGTATTTCATCTTACGTTTATTACTTTAAATATTGGCTTTATAGAAAGTTATGAAATTACTATATAACGTATTATATTATGGCTGAGTACGTCCGTCCAGCCTGTGGGTATTTATTTTCTATTAAAGGGAAAGAGCGACATTGTTGCATCCTTACTATCCTCTTTTTTATCTTTCCTTTTTATATTAACGTTAAAACTAATACCGCTAACGACATTATTAACATTAATAATGATATAACTCTATACTTTATTAGTTATATCTATAGATAAAGGTATAGGAGAAGGATTACCTTTTTCGCGACGACGTAAAATAATGTCGTCGAATTCGCCCACGTAATATATGCGTAGGCCCCGTTTCTAGGCGACGATAGCGGCTGCTATCTCGTTAACTCTCCGGTTAACGCCTATTTACTAATTAGTATTGGTTTATTTTAGTTATTTACAACGATTCGTTCTTCGAATCGCCCCGAATGGCATATTTTTACTAGTGTAAGTTTTTGAAATTCGGTTAAAACTTACCAAAATTCCGATGGGCACGTAACACGTCTTTGGCTTATAATCTTAAGACTACCGAAATAAAATCATACGAAAGATTAGTTCATTTGTAACGGTAATAACGAGCTAAACGACCCCCGTTTTCATAACAATCGCTAAGAAATTTTCGTGCGATTGCGGACGTAATATATAATTTATAAGACATATTTATTAATAGTCTAAAACTATGGACCCGGGTATATCATTTTAATGTTTAACGCATTAAACAAGCTACACGGTGTATTTTAACGATACTAAGTTTAAGGCGATAAGGGGGTCTTCTTTGCAATCGATATTTATAAAAAAAGGGGTTAAAAACAAATGAAGGAAGGAATTAAAATGTATATACTTTAACGTAACTGCGCCTAGTTGGGTGTATAGCGTAAAGAAACCTTCAAAGGTAATAGGGATTTTATTCGTGGGGAGAGGATAAGGTTTATAACCTTAGGGGCCCCTTATTCCTCCCCTTTAAAGTTAGGGAAGGGGGATAGAAAGTGGGGGGAGGGGGGCGTGGCGGCAGCAGTGTTGGGTAGAGTGGCGGCGGCAGGACTTGGTGGCGTAACGATGAGAGGGGTGGTGGGGGTGGGCGGCGTGGCGGTAATAGAAGAGATTGTACCCGATAAGGGCGGGTTATTGCTGTTGGTAGTGGTATTTTTGGAGGCGGCAGCTACGGCGGCTGTGACGGTGGCGACGCGCCGATGCTCTCACGTTGAACGGCGCTTTATAGTCCTATTTTTACGCGGTATTCATTTGAAAAATTGGTTAGTATATGGGTGTTGGATAAAAACCTACCTATCAAAGCGGTTTGTTTAATTATGGGGAATAGAGGTTTAGTTAAGGTAGGGATTTGTATCAGTTTGGATTACGCGCCTTTAAAAAAAAAACGAAAGAAGTTTTGCTTGAACCAATAATTATACATATTTTTATATTAACTTAATACGTAATTACGTAATTATCCTTACGTAATTAACTTTATGTAATTAACCCTTATAATACCAGTATAGTTACCCTTATTCACTACGAAAAAACGTTATTACCAATTATATCGCCTTTATTTAATTATATTAACTAAGCCCGAATTACAAATATTACCTTGGTCAAACTTTACTAATATTAACCGAACTTAAAATACTATTTCGGCCAAATTTTATTAATTTTAACCGAATTTGTTGATTTGAATCTTTTATAATTAATGCGGTAATAATACTATTATTTCGAAAACTTACTAATTTTAAATTTTTGTAATTAATATGGCAATAATACCATTACTATAAAACCTATCAATTTGGACCTTCGTAACTTCAACTACACTATCACTACTGTGCTATATGTATGGAGTACCTAAAGAAGAAAGAAAAGTTTGCCTATATGGATATTATTATATACTCTTATAAATAGTATATATAGGGTAAGTAATAGTGTACTGTATTGTAAGCTGTACTCCTATAGGGTGTATGATAACGTATTATATTGAAGACTATACTCTAGCAAGGCGCAAAGTGCTATATGTATAGATTGGTCTGGAATGATTATTCCAGATCGAATGGCAATACATAGATTAGTCTGGATTAACTATACCAAACCAAACGGTAATACGTGGATCGGTCTAAAAGAAGTATTACAGAGAGATACGCTCTGGGTCGAGAGCTTATAATCCCTTACCTGTGGCGTACACCTCTGGATGCTTCTTTTTAGATGATTTTCAATTTATACTACAATACCAATCATTCTGATTACTCTTCAAAAACCTTATTTTTAGTGAATATTATAAACTTGAGACCTTATTAACAGTATTGAAGGTGGTATTTATCGAATTAGCCGATAAAAATACTGGGAAATAGCGAGTGAAAAAGCTGGAAATTCGACACTTATTAGGCGGAAAATATAAAGAAAACGGGCGAAAATTAACGTCGAGAAGATTATACGGCTTACCGTTATATTTCTTCCTTCCTCCCCCGAAACTTGATGAATATAGTAATTACCACGTGATTCGAATCTACTATAGAAAAATATCGAGGGGAAAGGGTAATATACGCGCTATAAGAACCTTCCAAACCCCTTAACTGGTACTCAAGCTGGTACTAATAGGCCAGATAATTACATTTAGCTGAATTTAAAGGGAAAAAGCCAGTAGTCGTACCCATAATAGGCTTACGTATAAATTCAATCCTCCCTCAATTTGGTTATTAAAAATTGACATACTAAAGAGTTTAGGGGAAAAGAACTTAGTGGATTCTGCTGCCGGAGACTTAATAATAGTCTTTTTAATTTCAAGACATACGTTAAAATTTCTATTGAATTGATTGGTAAACTTAAGGAATTTTATGTAAGTGAATTAATTCATTATGATTAGTAATACCAACGCATTGAAAACCCTGTACAATAAGGTTTAAAACCCGTATTTAAACTTAGAAAGCTTCTTATGAACGTGTATAAATGCGTTAAAAGAAATTGGATATTGATACTCGCAATCCTTTTTTTTTTTTTACTTTGATCTTATAAGGTCTATGAAGAGCTTTCGTTAGTAGCGCATTAATATAATAAATTTGCCGAATTATCATTTTCTTCTTCGTCTGAAGTAGGTAAATCCATAGTATACTTTATTCATTCTTTAATATCGTTTTAATTTAATTATCTGCCATCTTTCACATCGCTAGGGTCTATTCGTTAAATTATTCGGTAAAATAGTCAAAAGAATCAAATATTTCATCTTATTCTTTGGGGTTTGAATCGAGAATAAAGCGCCCGAGGTAATTGGTTAGATATTCCAGAGTAAAATCTTTAATGATATCGATAAACCAAAGCTTTTCGCTGTAATGTTTTTTGAAAACGACACTAAAAGTTATAATTACATATTTTCTAATAGAATTAGTCACGGAATCGATTTCAACATATTCCAAAGCTATCGTAACGAAGAAAAAGAGGTATAAGGGGGGAAATATTGTATAGGGTAATGTGATGTATTATTGTGCTTTGTGTATATGCGAACGTATAGTGGTATTCCAGTTTGTATTTTCAGATAAGGACTAAGCTAAAGGTATAAATCTATCTACCAGAGCATGATAACAATAAGTACTTATAAGAAGAATGACTCATTAGAAGAGAAGGCACACTCATGATTAGGTAGTCTCGTGAGAAGGCACGAGACAGATAGCATGCGGGTACCCTCTCTGTAAAGCAACAAATGCCAGGGGCAAAAAAGAAATAATGATGTCCTCATAATCATTATAGTAATGTTCCATTGTTCAATTCTTAATATTCCAATTATTCCTCTTAAAGACCTTAATTAATTCCGGGCAATTTAATTCTGATACCGGTTTCCATTCACTGTTACAAGCTATAAAGCCTTTTTATTTAAAAGATATGGAATTTGATCTCCTTTGCGATCGTGTCGATCTACTCGTTTAGCTAATATAAGTTTCACTTCCCAGTTTTTAACATTCAATTCGTCGTCTTTATATTTAATTGGCCTAGGCGGTCGTGTAATTTTGTTAAATGAGTCGTTTGCTAGGTTCTGATAGGTTAGTAAATAAGTAATACTAATAGTTAGGTATACTCGTAATCTTGGTGGAAAACCTAAGGAAATAGTCAAATTATTAACTTTTTTCACAATCATTTATAACCTTATATATAGTAGTAACAATTTTCCTTTTTTAAAAGGGGTTTGTAGGATTTTTTCAACTTAAATTATACTTTATTGCTAATAAAAAATCTTTTCAAATATAGTTTTCATCGTATTGTTTTTATATCTTAACAATAATAATATCCCTCGTCAATTGTACGTTTCGCCGCAAATGTTTCCATATAAAAGAAATTTCCGTTTGCCGGCGGGATAAAATCGTTGGAAAAATATCCACTAGTATTGTAAGCTCAAATTCGAATAAATACTCGTAAGGACTAGCTTTTATGGTACGAGAATAGACATTATTAAGGTTTTATAATAAGGTTAATATAATATTAACCTAATTGTTGGTATGGCTTTAGATGTTGAAACGTTTTCGATTCGATTGGTCTTCGAAGTAACAGTAGTATTGCGTGGTCAGATAGTGGATGTATTGTTTTAGGTTTGGCAAACTGCTAGCCGGTCTACACTGTAACTTGTATAGCTAATTGCTAGGCTCATGCCCTAGACTGAATTGGTCACTCCATAATTAATAGACTTGCAGATACTATAGTTAACTTTGCAGTAAATAAAGTTGACGAACTGCATTGCAATTTATCTTCTAAAAATAGCAACTAATATTATTTCAACATGAACAGCTTTTTATTTTTGTGTTTGCGTAAGTTAGTATGGTCAATTAATCTTTTCCAGTTACCACTAAATTGCCTTCTTATCAACTAGCCAGACCCCTGTTAATTCCGCAGCTAAATTAACTCTAATTACCTCCTTTTGCCCCATGGTTTCGAATCTTAACTTCAACCACTCCTATAAACAAGTCTTTCGCCACAAACTTGTACAAGCCTCCAACTTAACCATGCCAATCAATCTCGCTAGCCTTAATTACCTGTTAGTCTTCTAGTTTTCCAGGGTACCCTTGTTTATTGGCATGTGACTTGGCCTTGCTAGGTGTCCCTTTAATGTAGCGTTTCAATTAACCAACGCCTTTATAGTGTATATATCGACCTTGACGAGTTTTTCGGACCTATTACGCCTGCTGGTCTTGCTAGGCCTACTGGCTTTGCTGGGTTTGTCAGGCCTGTTGGCCCTGTTGGGCTTACCAGGCCTACCGGCCTTGCCAAGCCTGCCAGCTTTACTAGGCTTGCCAGGCCTGCTGGCCTTATTAAGCCTGTTCCTCAGCCTTGTTGATTTGTTACGCTTGTAGCACCTAAGCCTCTTAAAAGTCCTAAAGATCTTTTACTCGAAAAGGGTCTTCGTCTTAATGATTAGTAAAGTCCTTGTTTTAAAAATCTTAAAGGTGTTTGACTAGAATATGGTCTTCGTCTTAAGGATTAATAGGGTCCTTATCTCAAGGATTGGAAGGATCCTTATCTTACGAATCGAAAGGGTCCTTGTCTTGAGAAACTTAAAGGTTTTCGGCGTAAGGATTTCGAGGTCGAGAGTCTTAAAGGCAGTCTTCTTGTTAAAATAATTCAAAAAAAGTTTCCGCCAATTCCATCAGGATCTTTTTAGGAATGTAAATATCGTGATGTGTAACCTTCTTTTTCAGCTTATCTTTAACTATACGCTGGATCATCTTCCACATATCAAGTGTCTAGTGGTTTAAGAATTCACGAAAATCTTGGAAAAAGCAGGCGCCGCGACCAAACTCTTCACCGGCGTTAGATTCGAAGATTTCCTAGCCAACGTAGTTCGTCAAATAAGCTTCAGTCAAGGTTTCATCAACAATCGTAATCCAGAGTTATTCTTAATTGTTTTTTTTCTCTCGGAGTCAGTAATGGCTTTAAATTAAATACTTGTGGTAAACATTTCAACATTCTAGCTTAAATAAAACGTGTAAGGCGAGGGACTTATTAATTTTAGATGTAGGAACTTAATGTTTTGGCGTAAATTTGCGAAGAAACTTGGCAATTCGGCGTAAAGTTGCATAACATGACTTTCTCGACGTCACCTAGTGTTTTCGCTTAAAGTAGCGAACCTAACGATTGAACTATCATGGGGAAAGTAAAAAGAGTGAAGTAAGGGTAAAAGTTTGTTATAAAAGGTAAGGTCGAAAGTGGTTATTAGTATAGGTTATTTAGAGTAAGGGACTTGGTCGTTTTTCTTATAATAGTAACACCCGTAGTAGTCTTAACTTTAACGTTTGTAAACTTGGCGAACTTTAAGACTTTTAATAGTCAATCCCAACATCTTTAAAAAAGGTTAATGAAGATTTATTAGTGTTTTCAATAACGATACTATTGCTACTTCTAAACTACTGTAAAAACCAGCGTAGCTTAAAAGTCTTCTTTACTTTCTACCATAAAAACCGGCATAACAGTAAGAACCCTTCGCAAAAATCTTTCTTTTACCCTAACCTTAGTTTAATGTAAAGCTTAACCGGATATTAGCTTCTTCTTCTACTTAACTAATCTGTGCCTAATATAATAAGCACTAATTAGGTTGGTAAGGCTTTAAATGTTACAACGTTGTTGATTCGGTTGGTCTTCAAAGCAACAGTAGTATTACGAGCTCAGATAGTAGATGTATTATTCTAGGTTTGGCAGACCGCTAGCCGGTCCGTACTGTAGTTTGTATGGAAAATTGTTTGACCCGTGCTCTAGACTGAATCGGGCACTTCAGAATCAACAGACTTGCAGTCAGTACAGTCAACTTTACTGTAAGTAAAGTTGACTAACTGCATTGTAATTGACCTGCTAAAAATAGCAGTCAATATTGTTCCAACACCAATATTATTTAAGATACTTTGCGATAAAGTGGTGTAAAGCCAATTCGAGTACCTGATTATTATTTTTACTTATCTATTAGTTTGTGGATTACAAGCTATTATGATCATAAAACGTATTTTAAACTCATTTTACAAACTTTGCTAAAATGTTAATATGAACTTAAAATCCTTATTTAAAACAACTTGTCGTAGATATGGCTAGTTGTATAACAAATATTATCGAACTAAAATATTTGTTTAATATTGGACTTTGTAAGTCGTATATCCAGGAATTATAAGTGTTTGTTTTAAGGTTTAATATAAAATAGGTATGACAAAATCAAAAGATTCTCTGTCAGGTAACATCCAAAGTATGTCTTTAAAATCTACTGTTTATAATGCAACTAAAAAGTCCATACAAATTATATATATTAGTTTTTTAGGTGTTGAAATAGATTGGAGGTGATTATGTAGTTATTGGTTGTTATTACTTAATACTTCGCAATACATGTATTTTTAACGTAATCTTTTAGAAGCTTTCGTTTTCAGCCAAAATTGACTTTGTCTAAGGTTGCTATTATCTTTGGGTCCGAAATCAAGAATTTCATCGTATGCTTCGCCAAAACAATCCAATAGAAGTATTGTACAAACTATATGTCTTCTAGAACTACTTGCAATACGATTATATAATAAGCGATTAATTTATCGAAATACGAATTGAAGCTTAAAAGGATTAAAAACACATCCTTATCATTTTCATTATTTGCGAAATCTTGTAAAATTCTATGTTAAACAGCATCATTACGATAACCGGTTTAAAGACAAAGTCGTATGTTATTGAGTATCTATGCCTGAACGAGGTGTATTATTGAATAATTTACCATCAGCAAATTATTAAAAATCTAATCCAATACCAGTATATCAGTGTTTCAAGGCTATCGGTCTTCGTTAAAAGGCAAGCGACTAAAGGTATTTGGTACCCAATTGAGGTGAACCAGTAAGTGAATCACATCTAAAAAGTATAAAGTTTGGTAAATTAACGCGTTAATTAATTGTTCATTTGCCTTATTCGTAGATATTATATTTAGTGAAGTTAATTTTATAATGCTTCAAGTAACTTCATGATCGGTAAGAATAGAAGTTGGTAAAGGGTTGTTCATTAAGGTTGTCTGTAAGCGTTTACACGCCTATATAAGATACGTAACCTTGTGTTTTAAAGAAATATCATTAAGTTTTGCTCGAGTTAGGCGACAATATAAAAACATTATTGGCTTGATGACAGTTATTGGAATGGGTTGCTTGTATTGCCAAAAATAGAACCTTTTAAGGTAAAAAAGTAAAATGCCAAATCTGTGTTTAAAACTTACATTAATCTGAAGAAAAAGAAAAAGTTTCGGGTTTAGATGATATATCTTAATATATTTATAGAAATAAGCTTATATAACTTCAAGAAAACCTTTTGTATTCAGGCATAGGATAGATAAATGTAAATCGCGTATAATATAGTTTCTTTTTTCGATTACTAACTTCATATTATATTTGTTTTTCCCCTTATATGAGTAAATATTTTTAAGTTTTTAAAGTTTTTTTGACAATTAGGTATAATAGGGTATTATAAGTCATGAATAAGCGAAAATTCTTAAGTATATTTCGAATAATTTCAAATTACAAGGAAAAAATAGATTCGGAGAATCTTAAGTTTTGTCACTAATGGTAGAAAGTTCGCAGGCGTTTATGTAAAATTCTAAACGTTTCACTAATTTGAAGTTAATATAACATTTGTTCGACCATATAATATCGTTTTTGTTAGAAAAAAGCTTGAATAATACCTTAAAATACGTAAGATGTTTTTCGAACATATTGGAAAAAAATATCGTTGATAAATATACGATAAAAAGGTTAAGATTTTTTTAGTATTCGATTTATAAAACGTTAGGCGTGGGATGGTAAATTGCGAAAACTCATAAGAGTAACTTTACTTTGTTCGCATCCGCAGTAATTAACGAAAGTAAATTGGTTGCACAAATCGTGGTATATTAAAAGTTAAAAGAAAAACATGGTAATATTTATAGTAGTAATCTATCTTTACTGCAAATAAACTTAATAATATACTTTTATAAGTGTAATAGATAGTAGTTCGAAATTACGCATTTGTTAAATGGTTGTAAATCCATCACTATTCGATATTTATTTACGTTTTATAAATTCCTTTACACTGTGAATACCATTAATACAATTAGCGACATATCTTTAGAAAATTTCATACGTTATCATCTATAAAATGTATCCAACTATTTATCAATGAGCTTTTCGTTTTGTTTAAATAAAGGATAAGAATAACGGTTAAGTTTGGCATATTACCAAACATTAATAAGTGAAACCTTTATTTTTTAATTTACAAGCATTTTAATTAAACCGATATCTTTTTAAACAACTCAGTATCGTTCGCAAATTCGTTGTAATTGAATACATTTTATCGGGTTAGTCGTGTTACTATATGTACCGTATATGGTTGTTACCATAGGTATATTTTCGGGTGTCTTTATACCTAACGAGGAATCTCGGTAACGTAGCTTGTCGCGAAATTGGACGAAACCCGATTTTTTATTAACGAGGTATACCACCTTAAGAACCCTAGATTCTTAAATTAAATACTAAACTACGTTTAAGAGAGGGGTGTTTCAATAATACTTAATAAGTGCTTAAATGAAAAAAGGCGTACTTGTTAATGTAATAGTAATAAAAAGAGTTAGAAAATTCAACTTAAATTTAATACCAATTACCGGAATAGGGATGGGTTTATCCAAGGTTTCAGTAAGAGCTAAAGAAACTGAATAATTTTTAATAGCTATTTTGGTAGGTTATATTACCACAAAGAATACATTACCAATACTTATAGCTTATATAAGGGCTTGTATAGCTTCCGTTCAATTTTCCTAAAAGTAAGTATTATTTTCATATTTTTTCATGGTTGCTAGGCGTGTATACTTGATGAGGCGCATTTTTTTAACTATAAAATTGTAAATTTATATCACGTACGAAGTAATAGCATCGATCAGAGTATTCAAACCATATAGATATTCAGCTGTAAATATAGAGTATTTGTCCTTGAAAAGGGCAATATACTTAATAACGATGTATATTGTTTGTCCAGATTAAATTACTACTTTAAGGTTAAAAGTAACTTTAAGAATGATTGGCTACGTAGTTACCTTATATATTGAAAGAGTAATTTCGAAATTACTGGTTTTAAAATCAATTATATTCCTCGACATTAGTATATTCATGCCATGAGGATTTATTTAGTAGTTTATTCAAAAAGTGCCAAGATTTAGGTGATCGATAATTAAAGCTTTAGCTAATTCCTATTATAATGTAAAAGTGCCGTTAAATCTATACCGAAGAGTATAAAATGTTAAACGTGCCTTAATGGTAAGACAGATATTAGGATCTATTATTCCGCGAACTATTTCGTATTTAGCTATAGGAATATGTTTTGTAATATAAGTAGGGAAATTTATATTTAACCAGAACTTAGATAGGTAGCTTTCATTAGCGCTAATATCGAGGTAAAACGTGTGATTTTTACCCGTAAGGCTGACTCGCACGGCAATTTGTAAGTAATGATAGCCACCTATAACGAGTTTCACTTTCTCGTTAACAGGCTTGACAATGATAATATTAAGGTTTTCCGTATTATTTACGATATTATTTAAATTAGTTTTAGGGCTGTATACGGTTTCACTATCGTATACATTTCTTTATATCATTTAAAAAGAACCTATTTCTCCGTGTACAGGTTTTGAAATACTTCAATAACGTATTACGCTAGTTATAGTTTTCGTTACAATATATATAAATACGTTGACAAGAAGGCATAAAAGTACGTTTCATTACATAAGTTACCTTATTAACCGAATAATACGAGCTTGTTCGTAAAAGCACTAATAAGTTATCGAAATGATCCTAATTTGAATGGTTAGTATAGGGTATTTTAAACTACATATTATTAACCATATGCTTACAATAGCGATTTCGATCATCGCAAGGATATTTGTTTTCGCGTTCTCGCTTATTGAAATCACGTTTTTACTTATCCCAACCTCGGTCTCGGTCGGCATGTTCACAAAGGCAGTAGTCATAGCGCTTGCAATTATATTACTACAAAAAGCGTTTTTCGTACCTTTTGATAATGTTTTCGGGATTATAGAACTGGTATTTATCCTTTCGAAGTTGGTACTATTTTTTACGAGAATACTGCGAGTTGTACTTCTTGCGTGTATCTTATAAAGAAGCTGGTGGTTGTGATAACGCCGTATTGCTATTGTTGGCAATATAGTTTTTAAATTATCGACTTTAGCCAAGTATTCCTTTATAATTCTCTTACGATAAAGAGGCGGTAGGTATAATTAAATGCTTAAATTTAGTGCGAACTCAATATCGATTATAGTACTATACCAGTTGTCATTATAATAGTTTAGTATATTTATAGCCTTTACATAACGTACTTTTATTTCTATATATTTACATAACCCAAACCAATCGTTCAACAGGTCGCGTAACGAAAATTTAACGCCCCTAAACTTTGAAATCACTCGTTTAGGATTTATGGAAAAGCGGTCAACGAGAATGTTTATAATATATGCGAGATTACAGCGAAGCATTTTACGATGTTCGTAAAAATTGACTTCAGTATTCCACCAAATTATAGCCGATTCCTACAATGAAGTAAAGAACATTTCGACAATTTAACTTTTAAATATAAAAAACGTATTTATAAAGATATTTAAATATTATCAAAATCTTTATACGTCGGTAAAGACTATATCTTTGTCTACCATAACAATGCCTATATCCTAAGGATTAGAATACTCGGGGTTAAATACCCTGATATTTTTACGCTTTAGGCAGCAAGTACCTCTAGCCGAGTATTAGGTAGCTATTGTATTCAGGGTTCGGAAAGAATTGCAACGGTTTTGGGAAAGAAAGCGACGACATTGAAAGGGATCACGGTGGTTGCGAAAAGGCTCGCAGCGGCGGCGCGAGAACCCATATTCGCGACGGTCGCGAGAAAGCTCGAGGTGACAGCTAAAGGATTCGCGATAGTCGCGGGAGGGCTCCTTCCCTCTGTAACGAGGGCAATAACGGCTACCTTTAGAAGAATCTGACGAGATTATGGAAATAGGTGAGGCTTAGCGATGATAGCGACGAAAACGAGAACGCCGACTTTAGAAAACCAAGCTGTCGAGGCGCCTTATAATGGTATCATGCTTCGCACGTCTTACAACGTCACGTTTCTTAAACTCACGGCACAAGTTTACTACGAGTTCTGCGGCCTTAGTATTACCTACAGTATGACTATCTATTAAAATGCTTTTCCTAATTCTATAGTAACGAGAGGTATAGGTAAAGAATGAGTTAAAAGAGTGTAACAATGGAAGGTCATAGGTGAAAATACAGTAGGTAAAGGTATATGCGTAGGCGAAAGTAAGGATTTTAGTAAAAGTAAAAAGAAAGTGACAATTAACTTGAGCGTAGTAGGTTTTTTTTAAAGTTTTTGTACACGAGTTTACTAGAGCGTACGGCGAGGGGTTTAGGGCTTATTTAGTATAATGACAAGCGCTTGAAACTTTCGCTAGCTTATATGTTAAAATTGAAAACTCATAAAACAAAAGCTAACGATGTAAAGTAGAGGAAGGGGAAGAGAGAGATAGGGAAGGTTAAGGTTAAGTGGTTTTTGGTAGCTGAGCTATATAGTTGTAATTCCGCGCTAGTGATTTACTTTAATTTCTTTACAGCAATTAAAAGGTTTGGTTCCAAGTAAAATCTCAGCTTATAGTTATCATTTGTTGTGCTGTGTGTATATATGAACGTATACTAGTATTCCAGTCTGTATTTTTAGGTAAGGACTAAGCTAAAGCTAGAAATCTACCTACTAGAGCATAATAACAATAAGTACTCATGAGAAGAATGAATCATGAGAAGAGAAGGAGCACTCATGAGTAGGCAGTCTCGTAAGAAGGCACGAGATAAACAGCATGCAAGTATCCCCTCTATAAAGCAACACGTAGGTTATTTTCCATCAAAGTTAGTATAGTTAAATGTCTTAAGACTTAGTTGTTTTTTCGATTTGAAATTTGTAATATTATTACCCGTAATTGTAATAATCGTAATAGTACTAACTCAGTCGTTACCAAATTGCTAACCTAATGATCTTGAAGACTTTTAGGAGCCTAATCTCAACGCCTTTAAGAAGGATCAATAAAGATTTCTTAGTATTTTCGATAATAAAGATATTGTCGCTTACTTGTAGACTGTTGCGAATAGCTACAAAGCTTATAAATCTTCCCTAATTGAAACCGGGATCAACTGCACAGCGTATAGGAACTTTTCGCAAAATCCTTTCCTCTATCTTACCTTAACTAAGCGTAATAGCCGGAAAGTTTTTTTTTCTTTTAATTAACAAATCTGTTCTTAACCTAATAAGCAATGATCAGTGTTAGTAGGCTTTCATCATTGCAAAGTAGTCCATTCGAATCACTGTAATTGAAGTAAATGGTGCTGCATTGAAATTGATTGAAAATTTCAAGTGGTAAGCTTTAAGTTTTTCAAACCACTACCCGATCTGCACCCTAATTTGTATGACCCAACGCTTTGGCCTGTGCTCTACTTTGACGTGGGCACCTGCTGCACCGCACTTGCAGTACAGTCACACAAACTATAGTCAATTTTCAGTACGTATAATCAATTTTACTATGAGGAAAATTGACTGAACTGTACTGTATTTAACTGCTATTCAAACAAATGCTTTTTCAAAACTATCACATCTATTATTAGACGTTTTCTATTATTATTTTCTTAGCTTTAAGAAGCACTTATAAAGTTTTTGGAATTTTATACACATAATCATATGTATCATAGGTAAGTTTAATTATTTA
Organism: Anisogramma anomala; assembly: GCA_038502455.1. Lineage (NCBI taxonomy): Eukaryota > Fungi > Ascomycota > Sordariomycetes > Diaporthales > Gnomoniaceae > Anisogramma > Anisogramma anomala. The sequence continues at coordinate 20,790,263 of JASMMZ010000001.1, read as the reverse complement.
ATAATAACTATTAACGTGTCATAGAATACTATACCGATATTAAAACCTTCTATTATATCGTAAACCTTTAATTTTAATAAGTATTATATCATAAATTTACATTAAACGGATTTCTTGTGTACGAGGTCAACGGTAATTAGAAATTGCTTATTAAGTTCCTTTGAAAAATATATCATCAGGAGTTCGACTCACTATATGTTTAATATTATTGGTGAAAAACCTTTTGTAAAATTTAACAATTTCATGCTTGTTAAATTTATTGATCTTACATTGATAAGGGTTCCATATTATATATTTACTAATAAATCATCTTGTTCCACATATCAAAGTATTTGTTTCGTTAGTTTTGACTTTATATCATCATAGAAAGATCCTATAATACTCTAAGTTAATATAATATAGATATGTAGGCAGTACGGGCACTTTATTTGAGGTATCTGTTGGAATAGCAGCCAAATGAATTACAGTCAAGTCAACTTTACTGGGATTAAATTTGATTACACTGGTTGAAATATTGGTTGTAGTTTGTGGGACTGCACTGCAATTACTGTGTAGTAGGTGTCCACTTCAAAGTGGGGCACAGACCAAAGCGTCTGGCCATACAAATTAGTGTGCAGACCAGCTAGCGGTCTGCCAAACTTGGAACTTACCTAATAATCAACAATATCAACGTAGCACTAGTTACTTTAACCATAGTGATTCGAATCGACTACGTTGCAACGATAAAGACCTACTAACACTGATCAGTGTTTATTAAGTTAAGTACAGATTGGCTAAGTAGAAAAAGAAAGCTATTTCCTGGTTACTCTTTTTTCTTTTTAGGTAAGTTAAAGGAAAGGTTCTTACGAAGGGCCCTTATACGCTATGCAGTTGTTCGCGGCAATAAGTAGGGAAGACTTATAGGTTATGTAGTTGTTTGTAGTAGTCTTTAAGTAAGCGATGGTATCGCTACTCGAAAAACACTAAGAAATCTTCATTAATTCTTTTTAAAAAACATTAATATTAACCGTTAAAAGTCTTAAATATTACTATGCCGGCAAATTGATAAACGGCTAATTTAATTGTTAGTGTAGGTATTACTACTACCAATCGTAACAAAAACGACGAAGTCCCTACATCAAGTAACTTCCACTAATAACGACCACCAACCTTACCTCCTATACCAAACCTTTGCCCTACTTTACTCTTTTCACTTCTTTTACACCACTTTAATCTTCAAGTTCGTTGATCGGAGAGAAAATACGAAGAATTACCAAGTTGCGATAAGAAAGTCATGTTGCGCGACTTCATGTTAAAAACTCAAGTCCCTACGCCCCTAGATCGCCAAGTTTACCATCAAACTCTACACCAGCCAAATCGTCATAATAGCTTCAAAATGTATTAGAATCGATACGATGACCAATCCCGTCAGAAAGGAGGCAATTATTGCCCTCGACACCATTTTTGAAAAGTATTACGACCAAGATCTCTGGTTTACTAAAGCCACTAAAGACTTTACTTTAAAACACCTGATCAATACAATCGGCCACTTTATTTTCGACACAAACACTACCAGAATTAATCGCGGATCTATAGCTCTCGAAGACTTTTAAGACTAGTTTCGCGACTGGAGTTTAGATATATGGAAATAAGTGGAAAGGAAGGCAATAATAAGAATAAAAACTGAGCTGTTTATTCGAGGAGTTAAACTTTCTACGAAAGAGAGAAAGGAAGGTAATCTAGCTACCCTACTTCATGACTATATTACGGATAAAGACCTCTAATAGACTTTGGTTAAGGGTAAGGAAACTACTGGCGACAGAAATCTTTAACGCCTATAAACGCATTTGTAAGGACTTGCATAGGCTCAAATAAGTGGAAGTAAGAAATCAATCGACCTACACCTCGTAAGCCCCCAAATCAATTAGTCAATTAATCAGGAGCCTCGCTGAACTCCTTAGTACTTAGAGGATTATCGCTAACCTCCCCGCGACGGAAACCACCAGGTCTACTTCCCCTAAGCTTCTTAATACGTTCAGTTTCAGTAACTAAATCAAAAAAGAGCAGGCTTAACATATAAGCCTACTATGGGAACAACAACTGGCCTTTTCCTTTCAAATTCAATTAAAGGAAATTATCCTGCCCACTAATATTAATAATAGTCTTAATATTTTCTACAACTATACGGAGAAGGTCTATACAACTAGTGCATCACTTCTTTCTCCTAACGCGTCCCTATAAAGGATACGGATTATACAGCAATTACCACATTCGTTAAGATTGAAGGAGGAAAATAGAAGTATAACGGTAAGTCGTATAATCTTCTCGATGTCAAGTTACGCCTATTCTTTAATATTTGTCGCCAAATAAAAGTTTAGTTACAAGAATTTCACTTGATATTCCCTAATATCCTTACCGGTTAAGCTAAGGACTATTACCTCTGATATCTGAGGAATTATACCTCTTTCCGTGAAATCTACGATAGTATAAAGGGCTATTTCGAATATGATATCAACCTCGTCCAGTATTATCCAGACTGGAATATTATTAAGTGCTCTTATATATTAAATTATAAAAAAGAGTCGGAAAGTAAGATAAAACTTTTAAATTAAATATTTAATAGGGTAATAAATTTTTAATAAGTAATAGAGAATATAGGAGTTGGTAAAGGTACCTTACGCCAACAGGTCCAAAAAGTAGGTACGGGCTATAAAGAGTTCCAATAAGCTTCATAATGACTTGATACTACTTAAGAGGTTTTTTCTTTAGCTAATTGAGTTCCTCGCTAGCAACCGTAATTACTCGAGTTTCTGGCTCGATCTGAATGTACCTATAAGCTCCGGAATTGAATAACGAAGAAAGAGAACCTTTAAATTAGTATTACATTAATTAACGGTATGAAAGGCTCGATAAGTACGGCTAATAAAGGGCCCGAACCCCTACCTAGAAAAAAGGGTATTTATTTTCCATGAAGTCCCTTAATTAGCTAAAAAAAATTAATTTAAACACAAAGAAATATTATATTTTCGGTAAAAAGAGTTGTTAGTGAATACGTTATATCATCACTGAAAGTAACGTAAAATAGGTATTATACTATATGTAATATACTTTTACCATTAAATTTGATTATATGGAACGTGTTGTATAATTTAAGTGAAACGAAGTTAAAAAGGAGGAGAATAAGCCGAAAGTTATCTGTTAATACGAAGATACTAGTACTAACACCAGTACTAGCTCAGAAGTTACGTAATAACTAGCCGACTACGTATTCCTATATTGCTTTATTGGTAGAAACCCTTATTTCCGTTATAACGATAAAGACGTTAGTCTTACATACTTTTTTACCATTCGAAATCGTTATACAAAACAAGTCATTTAGGGGACTATACCGGATACAGTGGTAACATGGTATTTAACCGGAAGCCATTCGTAATACGTCGTGTTAAAAAAGGATACTAATGTTATTACAAATTTATTTATACGGATGCTAGCAAAGTCAAGGTTAGTTACGGCTTTAGAAAAGAGCTATCTTTATTGGAATCGACGATAGTGAAAACTATTATTAACCCTATTGTTTCTTACATTTTGAAATCCTTACTCTTTTATTCCTTTACCTTAATGATATAAAAAACTTCGGTGTTAATGTTAATATTTAAGCTAATAAGTCAATATATATTGAAGCCAGTAAACGGTTCTTGATTAACTTTAAATAAGGGTATTTCTGGTTTCATCTTTAAAGATAAAAGGTAGTAGTATTAAATTTAACGAATGTAAAACTCAGTAAACTATATTATAAGTTTAACCACCTAGTTACTAATAGGCTTTATAAGGTTTTAAAGGAAATTAGTTAAGAAAATATGAATTCACTAATATTGAAAGCAATGAAAGGCTTTTCTATTATTACTAAATATATTTTCAAACGTCTTTAAGGTTGAAGTTTACGTTAAAAGAAAATTAAAACTTTCATTCGAAAATCTTCGTAAACGTGTTTTATCTGAATAGTAAATTAGTATTATATATTATAGACTTTGCTACGGCTTTTCACGACGCCAAGTTCCTGAAAACCATTAAGACGAAAGAAATATTAATAGTATTACGTACTTTGTGGATTAAAACTTACTTTGGCCTACTAAACGTATTAGTTAACCATGCCGGTACCAACTTTATTATAATAAAGTTTTAAGTCAATACGAATTTAATAGAGAGTTAATAGAAACAAATCCCTATAAAAGCTTATTAAGGTATTTGCAAGGTTAAAAAGATGTACGCCCTTTTACGAAAAACCTACAATGTTCTTATATTGGAAATCGAAATTTTTATAAGTTCAAAGGCACGTCTTTAAATAACGGTAAAAATTCTTAGTCATAATATTATCCCTAAAGACTTATATTAACGTTATTGGTATTTAAAGCTTATCCACGCATAATAACCAAGTTACCACCCTCGTTAGGTACCCAGAAACGTTTTATGACATACAGCAAAACGCTAAAGGAATTGAAGAAGGAATCTATACGCCGTTAGATTAATAATGCCCTGAAAATCAAAAACGGACATTTAATAATAAATGTACTTTTACTCTCTTTTTAAAGTAAAGTCCTTACGTAACGCGAGCTAAGTAAATGGGATAAGCTATACAAAATCTTAAGTATTACTAACTTGAATGTAATGGTTAAAAATGCTAATGGTCCTGTAACTTTCCGAGTTATAAAAGTTAAGCCGTATAAAAAAACTCTTAAATCTAATAAAAATCCCGACGTCGATGACCTCCGAGCCGAAAGAATCAGTTAATATAACCCTCGGAATCCGACTGTTAATAAGCAAATAAAAAGTCAACGGCGTGAAAGACCACCTAAAGAGTGAATATATACTCAAAAGAAAGAAAATAGGTGTTATAAAATTAGTAAAATATATATTATGATGTAGGTATCTTAAAAGGAAAAGTTTAATGGGAAACCTACCTTAAAGTTATATATCAAAGGTATTATTAATATATTAGGCAAGCCTTTTAAGAAAAGTAATTGATTGGAAATTCACGGTTTTTTATTACAAGGTGTCATACAGTTTATACCGTTAATGTAATTGAAGGGGTAAAAGATTACTATTTTTAATTCGAAGATAGTTTAAAAGATCAAGGGTAAAACCACGAACCGGTCGTACAAAAAGTTAAGGTTAGTCGTTTAAAAATATGGTAATAAAGATGAAGATTAAATCCTTACTTCATCGTTTATAATTTAAAAAAATTAGTAAACGTTTAATTATTAGTTAATGTTTAATCGTTACTAATATTAAAAGTTTAACTATTAGCGTAAAAGTTTAGTTTTCACTTAATAATCAGGATATTACGTAAACGTGAACGTAATCTGCAACCGATCTTTAACGAATTATATGATTGGATTATTATAAAAACGAAGGGGCAAGTTTCCAGCTAATACAAGAATATATTATATTAAGAATTTATATGGACTAACGAAAGTTAGCGTCCACTGGTCTTTAATATACCAGGTATACTTTAGAATCAGGTTGGATATAAAGACTTGAACATTAAACTTGTATTTATTATTTATAAAGGAAAAGAACTTTGGTATCGCAGGTACATAAATTAACGATACCCTTTTTTTCTATGATATTAGGTTCATAACGGAGAAATAGTGTACTATCAAAAAATTAGGTCTTTAAAAGTTGAAATCGGTTAAAACGTTAGATAAAGGCATATAACTTAACTTTAATAAATCGTTATTCCGTATTAATAATATTAAGGCTAAAAGAGGAACTTATATCAACTTACGTTAAAAGGGGCAAGCCACTAATATAATAATTATCGATAAGGCTAACGAGGCAAGAGAATAAAGATATCTGGAATAAAGGCCCGGTACAGCCTATATAGTTACGCTATGCCAACCGAAGGTATCGTATAACCTTTCCATTACGACATAGGTACAGAACCAGTAAAACAAAAAAATTCATAAGTTGAAAGAACGGATTGAATGGCAAAAAAATTATGTTAAAAAAGGAATTAATATAATATTTGTAAATTTAACGAAAACGAAGTAAACAATTTTTCCGAACAGGTTATTTACCAATAATACCAAACTTGTATTATAAATCGGCTTTTTAATAATGCTAGTTGATAAAGATATATCTAAAGGGTAATTAACAATTATCGGGAACCTTATGTATTGGATATCTATCAAGTATAAGTGCGTAATTCGGAGTATATTAGCCTCTGAAGTTTACGGTATAATAGCAGGCTTTAATATCGGTATAGTAATTAACGGCATATTAAAGATTATTATTAAATAGTTAAGTTTATCACTAATAACTATAATAGTATGTACCGACTTCCGGAATCTTTACGAATTCTTATTTAAACTAAGAACAACTAATGAAAAACGCCTAATAATAAATGTAATAGCGTTAAGGGAGGCATACGAAGCCCAGGAGATCGATGAATTCCGGTAAATCAACAGCAAAAATAACCTTACCGATACCATAAATAAAGCTACACCCCATAGCGCCCTGAAAATGTTTGTGAATAGCAATAAGCTAACTATACGAATCGAGGGATACGTGAATCACCCGGCACGTGACATAAAGGAATAGGGTCGCCCTGGTAAACTGAAAGACTACTAGGGTAGCAATGGCAATGGTAGCGATAGCAGTAGTTTGAACTACTGGTAGAAGGTACGTAAATGGTGGCGTATTTGATTTACGTAAGTCTGTGACGAAAGATCTGTATACGGGACTTAAGGAATGAGAGTCTTGGAAGGGTGGAGTAAAAGGGTTTCAACGAACCATAATTAAGGTTGTATTTAGTACAAATTAATTGGAATTGACAGGGGTCTAGCTTGTGCATTAAGGAGGGATTTCAAAGGTTGCCACTAATTGATAGCAAGCTACGTTGGCGTGTAGGCACAAAACAAAAAGCCGCCAATATTAGAATAACAGCCAAATACAATACAGTCAAGTCAACTTTACAAGCAGTAAAGTTGATTACACTAATTGCAATATTGGCTACAGTTTGTAGGACTGTACTACAAGTACTTTGTAATAGGTGCCAACTTCAAAGTGGGACACAAGCCAAAACGTCTGGCTATATAAATTAGTTTACAGACCGGCTAGCGGCCAGCCAAACTAAAAACTTACCCACCAATCAACAATATCAAGGCAACGCTAGTTATTTCGACCACAGTGATTTGAATCGACTACATTGAAACGATAAAAGCCTACCAACAGTATCTTTATAGTTTTTCTTCGTCGGTTTTGTTAATTTTTCCCAAATTAGTCAGTTTATCTCTTTATAGTGAACTAAAGTATGTGTCACTAATATTGTTGATATTATGGATAAAGATTGAATATTTATTGAATTTAAGTTATGGTTTTTCGTTAATATTTTAATGGGCTTATATTTTCAAAAGCTTGACTTTTTGATAATATCCTTTTCGTTATTACAAATGTAATGTTTTCGAAGAAAAGGGTATCATCATTTTGTATATTAACGATATCGAATTGTTTTTCTCTATGTAATCACTCAATACGGATCGAACATTCAAGTTTTTATTTTTTACACACTCTTAAACTAAGTTCAATACGTGAAAAACTAATGGAGATTTACTTCAGCTAGATTATATACTGATTTTATGTATCGTAGCACTATTCCAACTAAAAATTTGTTTACGAACATTTTCATCAATTTCAATAATATAATTCGTTTATAATTTGTAGCTGATTGTATGTACTTTGTCGTTATAGTAGAGCTATTACGGTAAATTTACTGTATGTAACAATGGTGAAAATAGTAGTAATTACTACGATTAAATAATGAACAATTTTTTAAATTATAAGCGATTAGCTGAGAATTTTGTTTTTGCCCTTATTACCGTATTTTTAAGGTATTGGTTTTGATCTTACGTATGGCCGGTCCATACTTTCTTTCTTTAATCTTATGAATTATCCTTTATTTCAAATTGTTACGTTTTGCCTTTTGAATTATGTTAATAGTACTAGTTAAATAACTTTTCGTATGAAAAGACCATCGATTTCCATTCGGTCACTTTTTTTAAAAAGGTTTTATCCGATGTGTTGATAATATCTTTAACTCGCAACCGAAGGGCAAGGTTTTCATCAGAACTTTTTTTTAAGATACTCATCTCTTTGTATATACCCTTCTAGGCCCATAGTTCTCGTTATCTTCCTTATTTACATTATATATATATATATTTGATAATTTTACATGCGGTCGACATTTCATAAGCCTTTTAACTATCGGTTTGAGATAATTGTATTGACTCATCGGGTCGAATCACAGGTTTTCGATTCAAAGATATTCATCCAACTGAAAGGTTTCTTTGTACAGCTTGACTTCTATAATACATAAAATAATGAAACTGTTAACGATTTTAATTATTACGTTTAGGTTTATGATATTGAATATTTTATAGGATTTATTCTATTTACATGTATTTTGTTACCTAAAGACATTACTCTAAAGAGTTATATATAGTGTTTTTATCGATAATTCGTTCTTAGTATTTAAGGTATTATTAATTTGACGACGTATAAATTTATTCTTCAGGTTCTTTGGGGTTTTAATATATACCATGATTAGTTTTAGGGTATTTGGGTATAATAGCAATATAGTCGTCATACGTATATAAACTACAAATATTAGTAAATTTGGAATTAGATTATTAAAGTTAATTGTATTGTTGAAACATTTCATAAACACTGGTAATCATACAATTTCAGTGGTTATTCTTATAGTATTTTCGTGCTTAAAAATTTTCATTTCATGTAGTTAATATTGTTGGCGAACCTATTGAAATTATAAGTGCTAAAGGATTTGAAAATTTCCGTGTATTCATTAATAATTTTATTGGTATTATGTGACTTTTTAGTCATGTTTTTACTTCGTAAACTAGTAAACCTGTGAATTTTCTACGTTTGGATTAATTGATTTTTCGTTGTTATTGACAGAGTTGGCGCGTTAGGAATTTTGAGTACAAGTGTTTGAGAAACTTATATGGATTTGAGCGTAACCTTACGAACGTGTATAAGGTGTTAAGGGATGCTATCACTAACTATAATTTTGTTTTTTTCTTTACTTATTTATCAAAAATCTTTATCCGTAACGTATTTGTATAGTATTTCTGCTAGATTTTCCTTATTTCACAGTTATTTTAGTAGTGAGGTCCTTATTTTACGTAAGCCGGCTTTTAGTTTAACATTCATCGACTTCTCTATTTTTTTTCCATATCAAGTGATTAATCCTTAACAAAACTTGGCGAAATATTACATGGTTTCGGTGCTATAATTTTAACCGTCATAATTTACGTCGAAAAAAAGTATTCAATGTAATTAGTTAAATGTTTGGGGGTAGAGTTTTCATTGATCTTTGTAAAAAAAAAAAAAAGTTGTTATCCAAATACTTAACGAATGTGGCCTTGAGGGTTTTGATTGCTTTTTATCTGGTGAGGTCGGTAACAATATTAATCGTTGCGTTTTCAGTACCCAGTTTGATGAATACGTATTACTTAACGAATAAAAGCAAAGTTTAAATCAGTATAATACAGTTGTGTAGAGAAAAAGATTGATGTAAAGGGGTAGATCGTGAGTTGTTTGTTATTAAGTTGTTTTTTTCAAGTTAAAAGATTGGTAGGATTTATCTATTTACAATTTATGATTATCAATAATATGTATCTTAATCGTTTACCAACTTTAAAAATTGAATCACTTGGTAATTAAAAAAACTTAGGTCTTTTTAGCGGTTAATTTCAATGGTTTCATTTTTCTAAAACTGGTTTATTCAATATTTTGTAGTTTTTTCGTTAATAACGATATGTTTACCACTTTAAAATATCTGTAAGAAGTAACTAAATCAAAATTCATCTCTTTTACTACCTCTAAACAATGTTATAGTTTCGGGGTTCTTCGCAAAAACTTTTCCTTTACCTTACAAAATTTTTAACTATAACGGGAAAGTAGTTTATTTTTTTACTTAGATTTTTCATATTCTATGTCATAAGTACCAATCAATATTGGTCGACTACTATCTTTGTTAGTTTGTCGATTAAGATTGTAGTCGAAGTAATTGGTATTTCATTGAAAGTGGTGTTGTGTTTTCTTCATTGTTTTGCAAACCGCTAGCCGGTCTATATACTAATTTGTATGGTTAATCGCTTAGTCCGTACTCTAGCATAAATTGGGCACTCTCTGTACTTGACTTTCAGTCAATACAGTCAACTTAAAAACAATGCAGTTAACTTTCAGTAAGTATAGTGAACTAATAGTTAGTATATTCGACTTGAATGTACTACAATTGATTGCGGTTCCAACATAAGCGTATTACAAATCTGTCACTAATTTAGAAGAGATTGTTTTTCTAAAGTTACCTTAAGACATCAAAGGTAAATACTTATAAAATAGTTTTATGTTACGTCATACTATTATACAAACCATCTAGAACAAGTGTCTATTAGTTCTCAACCTACCAATCGTATTTTAAATTAAAAAGAAGCATAAGATCTTCAACTTACGATCTTAACCTATGAATTGTACACAAGAATAAAGATTTCATAAAAATAGATATATAAATTAACGACACTTTCTTCATTAAAACCATTAGCTTTATAACAATAAAGTAACGTACCACGAAAGATTTAAAGTTCTGAAATTATAGGCTGATTACAACTTTGTTTGAAAGTAAATATCTAAATTTCAACGAATCATTCATTTGAATATATAATGTTAACCATGTTAATACAATATACCTTAGATTTCACCAAAAGTAGAAGGAACCAACCTAGAAGAAATCGATAAAACTAATACTATCAAGGTATAATAATACTTGGAGTAACATACTCGTAGTTATTATATTACAACCTTATGCCAATCAAAAGTATTGTATGATTTATCAATTATAAGGCAAATCGAAACCTAACTAATAAGAATTTTGATTATTTAAACGAACGATGAAAATAGCTAACAAATAATTTGGACCGAGGAATCCGAATAGTTTTGATGGATTTATCGAAAGCTAAAATAATAATCCTTTCAAACATCTCTATCGTAAACAATACTAATCTATCATTATGAATCGGATTCTTTATAATACCTATCGACGAAAATAAATCACGAAACAATTAATTTACTATTACAGATAACCTAATCTACTAAATCTTTCTCAAGTACAACAAAGTTACACGTAACATACTTACTTCCAAAGTTTATAGTATAATATTCGTTTTCTATGTAGACATATTCATGTCAAGTTTTTTAATATCGTTACTAGACAGTGAAAGATTTCACTAATTCCGATCGTTATTTATATCGATTAATGAAACGTATTCGAATATCTTTTCAAGTTTGAAACACCCAACGAAAAACGACTGAAAATTAGTATAATAGCTTTCTACAAAGCTTATAAAGATGGAAAAATCACAGAGTTCCAATAAATCGATAAAAAAGATTACACGGTTGATATTATAACGAAAGCCAAACAAAATAAAGCCTTGGAAAGGTTGGTAAATAATAATAAACTAACTATACGAATTGAAGGTTACGTGGAAAGGTCACCTAACAAAGCTAAAATATGTGATGATAGATAAAAGAAGACGTAGGGGTACCCTGGCAAATAAGAAAATCGCATGGGTTAAAATGATACAAACTTTGTTAATTCATACAATTAAGTTGTATGTACTAAAAGATTGGAGTGTAAAAGCGATAAAGTACTTACGGCCAGGACTATAAGTGGCAGGAAGTGAAACTACCATACGGATGATAATGGGACAAATATGAAGAATCACTTGCGTTACCGGTTAATTGTCCTATAGAAGGTACTAACACCACAAAACAAAAAGCCGACAGTGTTGAAACAACCGTCAATTACAGTACAATCAAAGTTAACTGTACTAACTGCAAGTCAATTACAATGAAGTACCCAATTCAATGTAAGGCACGAGCCAAGCAATTGCCCACTGTCAAACTTAGAAGTAACAACAACCCACCACCTGACCTTTGCAATACTACTGTTACTTCGACCACGATTCGAATCCACAAACGTTACAACGTCTAAAGACCTATCAACACAGAGAGTATGGCGTTTCGACAAGTCATATTCAACCGTCTGCAAGTAATCGCACCGTTTAATTGCCAACGAGGTCCTGCCTATACTATAGTACTCAAGTTTCAAGTCTATCTACTACTAATCGACTCCAACACCTGACTTCATCGCCTACATGGGCAGGTAGGTTTTCTCATGTGCCTCAATGTTGAATTCTTCGTCGTGCGCAGCAGTTTGCGGCAGAGCCTTCCACTCGGTATACTTGAACTGAGATTCCTTGCAACCGTCGTGTTCAAAACCATCTTTCGCGTTGATACCCTTCTGGCACGGGTTAATGAACCCCAATCCCTTCTTTGCCCTGCCGAGGGTCTTCTTGTTGGAGTAGGCTGCAATGATGACATTCGGGTCCTTCATGAAGACACGGTGGGTCTTGGCCTCCTGGGACTGCGCAAGAGTCATGACATTGGTCTCGGCACAGTTGGCGAAGCGCAGGTGGTTTCCATTCGGAATGGCCTTGCACGTCTGCGGGGACTGCGTCCTGGGTGGAAGGACTTTGATGCTGGAGACAACGGACCAGCCCCTTTTGGGGAAGTATGTTGGAGCAACACGCAGGAATCTTCTTGTCTTCTTTGGCCTGCTTGAGTATGCTTTCCATGCCCAGCATTCCGGCCTTGTACACTGCTTCCTTGATCTCATCCTCTTTGTACTCGGCCGTATCTTCCACCCAATGCCAGTAGTAGTATCCGCCGCTTCCTGCTTTTCCGTTGGAGCCCCCCACGTCCGCTCTTTTCATCACACTTCTGGGCTTTACAGCCGGCGCTCTTTCAACATGCGTCGGGACACATGATACTTGGAGCAGGCCGGCAAGGACAACCATCAAGAAGGAGAAACACAGCCACGCCACACTGATCTTGACGAGGCTTCTAATGATATAGACTATAGTACTGAAGTCTCCACAGGAAACTAGCCGCTTGGATTTCCGATGCCGTGATACCAGATCAAACCGAAACGGGACTGGAAAACAGAAGATAGATGAAGATGGGATAGTATTGTTGACTTCACTTCAAGTTGAAGGTTCAGGCCGATTCCGGACCGTCCTCTTTTGCCAAAAGGTAGCTAATGTGGTGTTATTACAACTGTCGTCAATAGATGAAACAACCTTCAGGAGGTGAAATCAAGGAGATAATGGAACAGAAGATGATAGAGTTGATGATGAACGATTTGCAATGAGCTCAAAGGCAAGGTGAGCATGATATGGCATTATATACACTTGGGTGCCTTGGAAGTACATTGGAACGAGGAGAATGGTCCACCATCCAATAATTCCTCTTGACCATGCCAGGCCGTCCCCTTCGCGATCTTTGGAACTGGCCAGAAACCGGTCATACCCATGATAAGGTCTGCTTTGGATTCACATCTCAGCAAACGTGCAAATATGCCCCCTGGCACTTGCTCACAACCGCTGCACATACACTCTTATCTTACAAATGATTCGGATCAACGTTTAGCGACCTCCTGTATGACAGCCAATTATATGCTAGATGCAGTCAGCTCACTAAGCCCAGTCAACACTCTCCCTCTGAGATGAAACAAATGAAGAGATTTGAGATGGCCTATCTGCCTTGGGCGAGTTGGACTCCACCTGAGCAGACTCCGCTTGGGCAGTGCCAGTAAGCACCAGCTCAGCTTGAGTATCATCATTGATATGCTAAACGGGTTGATCAGACACCTCAGCCAGGTTCTTTTCATTATGCAAATTCATTCTTGATTCAACTCCCTACTTGTAGTCACAATTTGCTGCCGTGTCATAGACTCATAGTTATACCGTCTGTCACCCACCGTTGCCCACACGCACCCACCTTTGTCCGCTTTTTGCCATACAAATTGCCTACATTCAAAAACCTACTGCGCCTGAAATAATTAAGTTAAAATTATATAATGATATTGAAACAATGTATTTGTTGAAATAGGTTTTATTTTCCTGGTTTTGTGTTACATGAATAAATCGAACGGTAAAACCTAACATTATCAAGTTTACAAAATATTGGCAAATAACCTACAACAAAAGTGACAAGAATGAAGTACCTACAACCTTGACCCTCATGAAAATATTAAAGTACTAAGATAAAGTCATAATAGTACCTTGGTTGGAATAGTATTGCATGCAGTGCAGTAGGGCAACTTTATTGTAAGTAAAGTTGACCGTACTGCAAGTGTATTGCTTTGTGCGGACTTACCGCATTTGGTGTAAGTCGAAAGCAGTACGCTGCACTTCACTCTAGGGCACGGGCCAAGCAATTGGCCATACAAATTACAGTGCAGACCGGCTAGCGGTCCGCCAAACCTAGAACAATACATCCACCATCTGACCACGCAATACTACTGTTACTTCGACTAATCGAATCGACAACGTTGCAACGTCTAAGGCCTACCAACAACATTTTTTTTTTTTTTTTTTTTTTTTTTTTTTTTAACAAACGCGTTTGATTTGAAAATGTAAAATAAAAATAATGATTTTGTAGGTAGGCTTTTATCGTTGCAAGGTAGTCGATTCGAATCGAGGTCCAAGTAACTGGTGTATTGTATTGAAAGTGGTGATGTCTTCTAAGTTTAGCAGACCGCTAGCTGGTCTGCACACTAATTTGTATAGGCTACTATTTGGCACATGCCCTACATTGAATTAAGCACTCCATTACAATTGATTTGTAGTTAGTATAGTCAACTTGCAATTAGTATAATTATTCAACTAAAATGTAATTAACTGCTATTTTAATAATAGCAACTTGTTGTTTTTGTGCGTACACGCCAGTGTTGTAGAATACCAATTAACGGTAACACCAGAATTTCCTCCCATCCCTGTCAGCATTACTCCACTAATTCCAGTTAATTTTGCACCCAAATTTTAGTTCAATTACAATCCTTTACCACATATTTCTAGGTATAACTTCCTTTACTTCAATATTTAAGTCTTTCGTATAAAAATTTATATGCAATTAATTTTGTACCTTTTATTAGTAGGTTTGCATACGCTTCTTGTATGCATTTACTTGGTAGTCTTTCAGTTTACCAGATTATCCTTATTTTTTTGTTTTGTATTAAACGTATCGGCCAGTTTACGTAACACTTAATAATAATACTTTATTCATTTCTTTTCATAAACCTTTTAAAGCGTCGTTTAATATGGTTTTGGTAATGGTATTGGAGGGGTTGTTTTTGCCATTAATTCACTTAAATTCGTCAATTTTTCGAGTTCTCCGTGCCTTTCCTAATATTATCACGTTTCTAATTAAACGTTTCTATTGGTTGTTGTGAGCTTATTCAAGTAATTTTAAAGGTTTCTGGAGTTAACGCAAAAGAATATAGATATCGGATATAATTTTCATTGTTTGGTCATTATTTTTAGTATGTTGTTAGTTATTATATGGATGCGGAATTTCTCAATTTTGTTATAAATTTGGATTTCAGCATGTTTCGTGTTACTGCTTTATATTTAACCAATATTTCGTGAACGAGGTTATCTGTAGTTATAAATTGCCTATTGGGTTTGTTTTCGTTAACAAGTATTATGACAAATTCGATTTGGAAGATTAGATCGATATTGTTTATAAAGATACCGTTGGAAAAGATTATAAATTTTGCCATAATGTAATGATCACACTAAATACCCGCGAGTAAATAGAAGGTGTCAGAGGGTTTATGTTAGCACTAAGGTAGCAGAGGTAACAAAGGTGCAATATCAGAAAATGTTTGTTCGTGCTGTAGAATGATCATTAGCCGTTAGGCTATTCAGGTGTGTAGACTGAATACTTAGATTGACAACTGAAGAGCTATGAAGGAAATACTTTCTATGTGGTGCTAACCGTGTCCTTATATCCTATGGCCTTCATACCATCTTCAGTACTGAGGCTCACCGGTGCTCACTGAGGCTCACTAAGGCTCACTGAGGCTCACCAGTGCTCACTGAGGCTCAGTGATCACTTGTGATCTAGATAACCCTAACCCTGGAGGATTGCCTAGTCTTGTGCTGACAAAGAGATGTTCCCCGCTTGATGTGTTGGACTTCAGGCTCTCGGTAGCTCAGCTGCATGCTAGCCTGTTTCCTGACCCGCCAATGTGCTTGGTTCATAACACATAATCAAATTAACTCGTAATATATCGATACCTTTGTTTACGTTGTTCCTTGCTATTATATATTTTCATTTAACATGTTAAAATTTTCAACCTATCAATTTTGAATTTGTATTGTAATCAAAAAATCGTAGGATACCTTCTGTTGATAAAATATGAAGATATAAATTCTTAAGTCCTCTACTTAAGGTAACGTTGCGATTTCATATCTTTGGCTTTATCTATTTTTACCAAGTTAATGATTTGCTTCTTTTGGTGTAATTAAGGAACGTATTACAGTCGTTTATAATATAATAAAAGCGGATGAACAATCTATTCAAATCCAATCATATACCCTTAGCTAATGCTTGAAATAACTTATAATTTCAAAGGCCCAAATCATTTAGAGTACGCTGATACATTTCTATAAATTCAATGGTTTTTAGAAAAAATATATTGCTATTTTGTACGTTTACAATATCGAAGTTCTTGACGAATGTAATTAATAAACATAAGTTAAGCACAAAAAGGAAATACGACTCCGGGTTTTGAAATATATTTATGTTGCTAGGCCTTTATCATTGCAATGTATTTGATTTGAATCGAGGTCGACGTAACTGGTATTGCATTGAAAGTGGTGATGCGTTACTTCTAAATTTGGTAGATCACTAGCAGGTCTGTTGTACTAATTTTTTTGTTCATTGCTTAGTTCGTGCCGTAGTTTCAATTATATACATACTGTACTTAACTTACAGTCAATATAGTTAACTTACACACAATTCAGTCAACTTGCAGTTAGTATAGTTAACTGAACTATACTGCAATTGACTGTTATTTCAACACTAGTGACTTTTTTTTGTGCGTACGCACCAGTATGTCCTACCACTAAGTTATGGTAATGCCCAAAGTCCCACTAAATTTTTTTGGTAAGACCCTTATTAATTCCAGGCTGTTATATACCCAAATTTACTTCAATTACAATACTTTCCTCCGTATTTCCGGGTATTAACCTTCTTAACTTCTGTACACAAGTGCTTCATTACAAACTTGTGCATTATCAATTACGTACCTTTTGCTAGTATATTTTAGTACATCTTTTTGTCTACTGCTACCATAGCAGTTTTCGTTTTCCAAGGTATCTCTATTTCTCCAAGTTACGTGCCGGATGGTCTACGTAGCCCTCGATTAGTATAATTAGACTATTACTATCCATAACATTTCCAGGGCGCTATTAGGTGTGACCTTATTTATAACGTTCATAGGATTATGATTAACGTTTATTCACATAAATTCGTCAATCTTTTGGGTTTTGTATGCGTTCCTTCAAAATATTACATCCATAATCGGACGTTTTGAACCAGTTGTATTAACTAAGAAGATATTTTTAAAGGCTTTGGAAGTTAGTATATACGATCACAGGCATAGAAGGAAATCCCAGTTATTTGATTATAATCCTTAGCATTCTGTCGATTATAATACCAATGTCAAAACCTATGATTATATCGTAGACTTCAGATATTGTTACGTTTAATGTTATACGCTTACACTTAACAGGCATCGGGTGCATAAGGTTTTCGATAATTGTAAACTATATATTGAACTTATCCTTACTAACGAAGAACATAAAAAATCTGATTTGGGAAAGAAGGTTGGTGTGATTTGCAAGAAAGCCTTCAATAAAAATAATTCACTTTATTTTTGTTAAATTTACCGATACTATATTGATACTCTTATCCAGTGTGATATTAATATACTTAATATTATTATCAAACATAGTAAAATTATTATTTTAAGATTTCAAAATTGAGATCGTAATTGAAAAGTCGCAAAATTTTCTCGATTAATATAACGTAATGATGTAAGCCGCTTAAGCACTTTATTCAAAAGACAGTAATGATTTTCCCTCATAAATTTTATAGACTTTAGCTAAACTTATAGCTTACCCCTTTTAGCGTCAGTTATAGTACGTGTTTATAATATCATAAATACTATAAATGTAGATTAAGGATCCTTCAAAATCTAACTATATATCCTCAGTTAACGTTTCACTTGGTTTATACTTTTAAAAACTTAAATCCTTAATAATATGTTATCTAGCCTCCATAAACTCGACGATTTCAAAGAAACGTATATCATTCATTTACATGATAATGATGCTAGAGTTTCAATATTATATGATTAATAAAATAGATCAAATAGTTACATTATTATATCAAACCTATTTTAAAGTTGGTTTAATGGGTTAAAAAACAATAAACTTCTGATTCGGCTAATTCATAAAAACTTTTAACTTATTGAATTACTGTTTCAGCAAGAAATTCATCTTTTAATTCTTTTAATAGCTTCAGTAGTATAATCTGTTAAAATCTTTATAGAGTTCCGTATACGCTTAAGTAATGTCTCTATCATTAAGGGTAAAAACACTGCTTGTTTTAGTAGTCAGAATAGAAGCAATTATAACGATTAAACTGTGATTGATATTTTTGATTGTAATCGATTAAGGAAAGATTTAGTTTTATACTATATTACCGTATTTTTAAACAGTTAACCTTAACTACTCATACGATGTGTTTATAATATGACTTTAAACTTCATCAATTATCCTCGACTTAAAAATTGTTACTTATTGTCTTTAAAATTACACTAATATTATAAATTGGATAACTCCTCCTTTAAAAAGGCTCCCAATCTTAAATTGATCGGTTTTTTCCCCACAAACTTTCCCAATGTGTTTATAATACCTTAAATTCGATATTTGAAGTTTGATTGCTGTCGGACTTCCTCTTTTTGATATCTAGTCTGTAACATATATTCCCCCAAGTTAGTTATACTTATCGCTATTCTAATTTCCATCTTGTATCCTTCTCATACGCTGAATTCCACGCTGGCAACGTTTTATTGACTTGTTAACTATCGGTTCGGAAAGATTACATTCGTTAATTTATTCGGCTTCAAATAATTTTCTCAGATTTAAAGGGTCTTCTATACAACTTGATCTACATAATACCAAAAGTATCAGGATCATTAACTGTTTCAATTACGACGTTTAGGTCAGCTATATTTCATATTTTATAAAATTTACCATAAATACCCAGGTTGTTACAGCTGAACACTTCACTTGAACAAGGGTAAAATAACACGTCCGTTATCGATATTGCGTATTAAGTGTTAAGTATTTCGTTGATTTAGCAGCGTACTAACTATTTTATTAGTTTTTTTTTTTTTGAAGTGTTACTATATATCACTACTTGCTTTTCAAAACTTAACAATAGTATTAATTTGGTTGAGGTATCTTGATACGCTCAAGATACTAATATAGTTCGTATAAAACACTTGTAACTAATGTAATACTCAATCCCTTTCACCAGCGTTCACAAGTTTAATTTTGAAGTTTTAAGACTTGAAATTTCTAACTTAAAAATAATATAAGCCTTGTGTAAAAGTACGTGTACACTTTTAACCTTATCAATACTTTGAAATGCTTTATAAAGGATTTGTCTCCATTAAATCCCCATTAACTTAATATTAACGTAGAGCTCTATCGCGGTAAAATTATATTCTTATCGTTAATTAGTACGTATCGAGTGTTATGAACAAAAACATCGGAGGGTCAGAAAACGGGCCAGTATGGGGCTAAGCCACTAAGAACCTAATGTCCAACACATCAGGTGGGGATATCTCTTATGTAAACAACCTTAGGGTTAGGGTTACACACTAAGGATCATTGAGATCATGTTTCGATCCAACATGATCCAGCACTGAAGACTTATGAAGGATTAAGGATATAAGAACACGGTCAGCACCACATAGATAGTATTTCCTTCATAGATCTTCAGTTATCAACCTCAGTATTCAGTCTTAGTATATTCTGAATAGCCTCACGGTTTTTGATCATTACTTGCACGGTTGTGATATTGTTCGCTCAGCACCTCTGCTACCTTCTTGATAACATAAACCCTTTGACACCTTCTATATACTCACGGGTATTTGGTGTGATCATTACATTGAGGTTTCAAACACGTATTCATATGCGAAATATAATCCAATTTTTATTTTTGGTTTATTATAACAGTATTGAAAAACTTGATTTTATAAACCGTAGTTACGAAATTGATATAGTGAAGTATAAATTTACTATATCAATGAATCTCATCAATCGTAATTTTCAATTTGAAATTGTAGTTTTCTTTTATCGAAGACTTCAATTAAAAAACAGGTCTGAAATTTGTTTCATAAGAGTGATGAGACCAATGAGATTTCTTTGACATTGGCAAATTCAAATCATTATAATCAATCGTTTTGTAAACTATTTATAGCTTATTAGTTACCAAATAGTCAAATTGTCAATTTCGTTGAAGAATTGTCAATTACGTTAAATTTAGCATAATTTCATTAATCCTTTCATAACTAATCTATAAGTACCCTCATTTCAAACGGAGTAAGATCTTTTGTCTGTTACTTTTGATTAGCATGTTAGTTTAAAGTTCGATGTTGATACCGAGATTCTTCATTTTTTCAAAGTAAAAAGACAAGGGGTAAAATATTCCAAGATATGGAAAACAATAGGTTTAACAACTATAATCATATTCTTCGATCTAAGTAAAGAAGGTTTTTTTCCAAAGTCAAATCCAACCTTAGTACTTCAGGTACCCATATGATTAAGTTCCGTAGTAATATTAATATCACTTTGTAGTGAGACGTATTGCGAATAGCTTTTAGTCAATTACTGTATTATACTACTATTTGGTATAATATTTTGTAATATTCGGTATGCATATCGACCGTATATATTGATCACGTGTATAAATCTAGGATTTTTTTCTTTATAACGATGATATCGGCTTTCACTTATTAGGAGGTATAAAAAGATGACGTCGGCTATTGGTTACGTTGTTTTAAAATTATTGCCCGTATTTCTATGCCAGTTGGTAGCTTTAGGTTTATCTTCTCCATTTTATGCTCTAAAACCTTTTAAATATATTACGCGTTTAATGCAATTGTATTTAGAAATAAAGGGGTGATACGTGCGATATATCACTTATTTTGATTGTTATTAAGCATTAGTAAGACCCATTGACTAACAACTTTTTTTGCCTTATATTTAACAGTTTTTGGTTTTTCGAGGAAATTGACGTAGTTGATTCCAAAATATTGAACAAGATAAATATCCTCTTTCTTACGTACGTTATCGTTGAAGCTTTCAGGTCAAGGTCTTTGATTAACTGTTTTTCATAATCCTGCTATATTTGAGATCAATATAATAAACGAGAGCGGGGTTTTATCGTTGTCACTAAAGTTGTAAACTTAGGGATATATACCAGCTTAACTTGACCCCTGTACCATTAGAATCGTAAAAGAGGATTTTAATTAAGCAAGAATGACCTTCAAAAGTTACATCAGGGTATTATGAAACGTAATCCAACTTTTTGAAACACGGGAAAACTTATCTGACTTGCTAGCGTAATATACAATCACTGGTTTCCATATTCCTATTACTTATTGTCAAAGAATTTTCATATTAAATATATAATGAAAAATATCCATTCTATTTTCAAACTTTTTATATATATCAATATATTCAACCACTCGATCATATTTCTATCTATAGAGTATTCAACGAATGAATATCATATTCGAAGTAACTTTGAAAAATATTGTAAATCTTACTAAAAAACGAGTAATACATTAAATATTGGAGACAATACTCTTCTGTTGGGACAGTGAAGATATTAGGAAATAAAGAAAAGAAACCTGGTAAATAAGTCCTTATCGAACAGCAAATGAAAAAAACAGATTGTAATTTAACATCGAGAAAATTATACGTCTTACCGTTATACTTCTCTTTACCTTTCTCGATCTTCATAAGGGTCGTAATAGTAATGTAATCCATATCTATAAGATGAATATATTAAGGGGAAAATGATGTATTAGTCATTCAAATCCTTTGAAAATTTCGCTAGTAATGTTAGTGTTAGTATTGATATTCGTAAGCAGAATAATTAACTTTAACAAAGTGTAGGGGAAGAAAGCTAATGATCGTGCCCATAATAGATTCGCGCGTAAAACCTCTCATTCTTTGTGATTAAGTCTATTACTGTTAGCAAAATTGTTGAAACTTTACGTACAAGGAAACATAAGGTTTGTCTTCAATTTAGTGATGATCCTATTGATATGAAGGGTGTCTTTAGTAAGATCCATGCTCAATCGACTGATAAACTTAAGAAATTACCACTTTCAAGTCAATTAATTCCTTATCAATATCAACGACACTAGCTCGTTGAGCTTTTTAAGTAAAGGTGTTTAAAGAACTTGTTTAGGTTTAAGCAAAACCTTGAAAATGCATATAAGATCGATAAGGAATGCTATCAACAACGATACATTACTCTTTATTTTGACGTATTGTGGCGACTCATCCATCGCAGCGTATTAGTAAAGGATATCGACTTAGTCGATCTCTTCAGTTTTACACTTACATGGTGGGATACATAAATAAGTTTATAAAGTATAAAGGTACGTACCCATCCGTACAGATACAAGATTAGCTTTTGTTAAGCTTCTAGTTCTAGGTAGTTTCTTCTACTTTCATTGTCAGAAAACTACAATGTTTCAACATTACGTTGCCACCCTACACGTGTACCAACAATTCGTAGTTGTAAGCAAAAAAACTAAAAAGCAAAATATATTGCCCTTCCACCAGTTTGAATAAGTCGAAACAAAAGGAAGAAAGTCGCCAGTTTTTCTGCCCCGCAAGAACAAAGAAAAAAATCCCTCTTGCCTCGCTAAAACCTCCCCCCTTTTTTCGCTTTACAACTCTACGATTTTTTAACCTCTTCCCCCAACTCTTCGTCATCGCCGGCTCTATTTCGCCTTCGATATCTATATTCTCGCCGCCGTCGCCGCTGCCATTTCTTCGTCGCTGTCTTTATATTCGCTGCTGTCACCGCTATCTCGCTGCCGTTAATTCCCTATAAATAAACAAGGATTACGTATTTTAAACCTGAATCTAAAAGCTACTCACACATTAGTAACTTTTTGACGTGCGCGTAGAAAATTCAGCAAGCCAACTACTCTTTTAACATCTACCCCTCATCCCTTGAAAAACAAGCACCTGCCCCCACTATCTCTTCCTTATTCCCATTTCTTTCGTCTATACCTACTATTCTCTTTTTAATACTCCAGACGTTAACGCCTTTTTCAATGGTTGCTTGTTGTTTTTATACGACTCGCCCTTTATAAAGAAATGAATTTGGTGGTTCATTAGGCTAAACGTTTGTTGAAACAGATGGCTGCTATGGTTGAGATGAATACAGAATTCAGCGAGCGTTGTAAAGTTATCAATACAAGTTTTGACCAACAAATTATGTGTAATCAAATAATTATAATAATCCGTTTTAAATTTTTTACTTGTAAACTATAACGACGTTTTTGCTAGAGTAAAAGAGGTTTTGATAACCTTAAATGTTAGGCTCTCAAATAAAAAAAATCTTTATCGTAGCCATGATAGAAAAATTACAACCACTTAATTCTTGGAAGTTAATAGTTTATACAGCCTAAATCGTAAGGAACTAAGGGTATACAGTTTTCAATATCCCAATTTATTTGATATAAGAATATTTATTATAAGTAAAGATGTTTTTTTTTATGAACGTTTCAAGTTTTTGGACTTGTTTCGAAAATTTTACTGAAATTCATACGAACGTGAAAGTTTATATCTGCATATTTAAAATCCTACTTCAAAAATCAACAATATTCTAGTAAAATACAAAGCTGCTTTACGAGGATTATATAAGCCTCACCGATGAAGACCTCGAAACTTTTATAAATAATTTTTACCAACCTCTTAGAAATACAGTTTATCTGCATTATAAAATATTCCATCAATTAACGTTTACCTTCCAACATTTTATACAGAATGAATATAGGGTTTGTAAACACATTTTCATTAAGTAAAAATACGCGTAAGTTATGGATATTTTGGATGGAATTCATAAAAACTAGTACAAATTTTGCATCTATATTTGGGTCTTATTTCACTTGAACATGAAGTAAAATCTGTAACCTCTCAATCGAAAACATAATTTATAAGAATATATAACTAAAATCGAGAGAACAAAAATCATTTAACATGTTGTTTCGGATCATCCATACCTTTTATACAGACCAATTATTAAAAACGGACGCAAAAAGTACGACTGGTATATATCGAAGGAAACTTCAAAATATAAATATGGGAATTAAAAGATATAATAAAAAACTTAGTAAAAGTGGTTATGGTACTTTCAACCTCGAGCGTAATCATTGCAATGCTCGTGACACGCCTCACAAGAAGTGTTATACTGATGATCACCGCGGAAAATATAAGGTTTGCACCCGCAATAAAGATAATCGTCTTAATCGTAATCGACGCCGCAATTGCCGTTATTAAAGTATTAATAATATTCAATTTAATTCGGAAACTGATTATTTAAAGTAGAATTACGATAAATCTTCCTTTAAACACTAATTGAGTAATATTAATTTTATATATATAACTGTAGGTTTAGTAACTATAACGTTTGGGAGTTATTAGATATAAGTAATTTATATATATGAATTCGAATCCCGTAATATGCTTTTTACGCGCAAAGAAGTTCGCCATAGAATAAAAATGATATCAACGTTAGTTATAAAACGGAAAACTATATATATGGATTGAAAAAACAGTGTTTCATCATATCGAGGTTGTTAATTTTGTAGAAAATTAGGAAATTATTACATAAAACCCCATTTACAAGGAAGTAGCCATAACTATAAAATGTTTTCACTTTCTCCAAATCGCTATTCGTACTACTTTATTCAGCTCAGATTATACTTTTTATTTTCACATGAGTATTAGTGAAGATTTTATAGCCAAGGTGTAGTTCAACAAATATTTTCTTTATTATATCAAAACCGCCGTTTTGTTGGGCGAAACCATTTGGAAATTTATAAAACGTTTGGTACAACATACCATTAAGCTTTGTTGATTATTCTTAGTTTATGGCCATAAGTCGAATAGTATGCCTAACATTTTTAAAAAAGACCATAAAAACATAGGTTGTCTATCGTTTTGACGCGGGTATTTCATCTTTTAATAATTGATTGAAATTTCCTAAAGCTAATATTTTCATATTTAGATTTTTTTTTTGTTTTAACAGGAACTTCTAAAATTTTTTGTATCGATCATAAATAATTAAATAATTTCATAACTTAAAAGATGTTTACCAAAGCTTTCGTAGGCTTTATCTTTTTTAAAAAAGAAACGTTTATCTTTTACTCGAGTATACTTTACTTCCACAAGGACATTTTTTATATTTACTACGTAATATTCATATAGGTTGAACGCTTTTGGTAATTACACTAAGTTTTATATTATTTAACTTTAAAATAAAATTGATATATTAATCACTATCTCTCAATACGTATGCCTTAATAGTATTACGAAACGTCAAGATAACTCCTTATTCTTTAGAATCTGGAACAAAGTTGTTTTAATGTTGTTAAAGGTTACTAAAGTGAAAAAATAGCATTTACATTACTTAGTTAATTCACGGGACAATTTGTAAATGTTATATAGATATGGTACAATTGGTGAAATGTCTTCTCTAATAGCGAAGACGTTACTGGTGGAATTGGAGTTTCAATTAAATTGTTACACCGCCGAAATAGCAAATACTTTAACACAATTCACGCTTCTCTCAACATCATTAGTTGACTAACAATAAAATATTTTATTCGTTGATATTATGGCCTATTTAATTAAAGATACTCAAATTCTGAGTTCCGTGAAATAATGGAATAAACATCGATTCAAGTAATTCCCAATTTCAATCGGAATTAATATTCTTAACCAAGTCATAATACTTAAAATCAAATATTGGTCATAAATTTCATGAACGATTTTGATGTATAAAATTATTAGGTTTTCCCATAAATAGTTTGAGTTCATTTATCACTATACAACGGAATTAAGCCTTTTGTTGGAATAATATTACATGCAGTGCAGTAAATCAACTTTACTTACAATAAAGTTAACCGTAGTGCAAGTGTATTGCTTTGTACGGACTTACCGCATTGGGTGTAAGTTGAGTGAAAAACGCTGCACTTCACTCTAGGGCATGGGCTAAGCAATTGGCTATACAAATTACAGTGCAGACCGGCTAGCGCTCTGCCAAACCTAAAACAATACATCCACCATTTGACTATGCAATACTACTATTACTTCGACCAATCGAATCGACAACGTTGCAGCGTCTAAGGCCTACCAACACTGATCAGTGCTTGCCTACTAAGTTAAGCATAGATAAGCTAAGTGGAAGAAAAAGCTCCTTTCCAGTTGTTACGCTTTGTGGCTACGGCTACTAGGGTAAAGGAAAGATTCTTCTAAAGAGCCTTTATTATTATTGCGTTATTTCTTAACGGCAGGAAATCAAAGAAGACTTCTTGGGTTGCGTTAGTTCTTCACGGTAATCTAAAAGTAAGCGATGGTATCGCTACTTGAAAAACACCAAGAAATCGTTATTAATCCTTTTTGAAGAAAAACGTTAGAATTAATTATTAGAAGTCTCAAAGTTCGGTAAGTTGGCAAACGGCTAAGTTAGTATTACTGCGGGTATAATGTCATGATCCAAACAGCGGTTGGGTCAGGAAATGAGCCAATATACAACTGCGCCACTGAGAAGCATGAAGTCTAACATATCAGGCGGGGAACATCTCTTATATCAGCAACCCAGGGTTAGGGTTAACGCACGGACGCATAGGATATATTGGATATATTTCTATCTAAGCTATCAAGTACTTAATATGGTATAAAGATACGGATATATAAGGATACGGTCATTACCACACAGATAGTATTTCCTTCATAGTTTTTCAGTTGTCAATCTAAGTATTCAGTCTCAGTATATTCTGAATAGCCTCACAGCTTTTGATCATTACTTGCACGGTTGCGATATTATTCATTCAGCACCTCTGCTCCCTTCTTAATAAAATAAACCCTCTGACACTTTCTATATACTCACGGGTATTTAGTGTAATCATTACATACTATTACTGCAAAAACGACTAAATCCCTACGCTAAATAACCTCTACCACCAACAACGACCTTCGACCTTACTCACTATACCAGAACTTTGCCTTAGTTTACTATTTTTACTTCCTACTTTACTTATCTCAATCGTCAAATTCACTACTTTAAGCCAAAAATACTAAGTCATGCTGAAAAAGCCACGTTACGTAATCACACGTTAAGCTACCAAGTTACCAAGTTACCAAATCACCAAGTTCCCACGCGACTTTACACCAAAACAACAAGTCTCTATACCTAAGATCACTAAGTTCCTTACCACACAGGCCTATCAAGATGTCTACCTCCAGCGCCCACTTTAAAGCAATCGCTGACCCTGCCCCAAAAGAAGCAATTAAGACCCTCGGATACGCTTGTACTAAGTTTTACGACGACGACCTCTAGTCGTTAGACGTTGACAAAAAATCCACCGAAAAACACTTTACCAACTTCGTCGGAAACTTGATTACTAAGTATAACATCAGCTACGACCTTGATTGTACCTTTAACAAATACTAGAATTTTTTTTAGGGCTTGATAATGAATTTTTAAAAAGCAATTTAAAAAGAGGTTAAGTTAAGACTTAGATCCGAATTAAAAGAACAAGGAATTTTTATTCAGGTATAAGGTGTTATAATGTTAGCCTAAGCTCTTTTCGACTTAGCCCAGCTTAAAAAAATACTCTTTAGACTCACAGTCTAAGGAAAAGGGTGTTGAGGCACCTTAACGCCCTTATACACACTCCAAATAACCCCTATCTTATTTTTAGCCAAGTTAAGCTTATTTACGCGTTGGTGATAAGGAACCTATTAACCTATTCGACAGTTTAGTACCACTATGTGACAGCGCAGAATACGCCTTTAACGGCGGCAAAGAACGTAAAGCAACGATCTCCAACGCGGCTAGAGGCATTAACGTTAGCGCTCTACATCAGTCAATTAAGCAAGATCGTCAGGCCTCTTAAAACCTTTAAGTACCCATCGTCCCCTAGCAAATCCATCGACAAAACCCTTGAGAACCTTCTCCCTTTAAATACACTCATGCGCGCGAACCTACCATAGGCCCTACTATAGGACTTTACCTTTTAGGCTAGATGATTGGAATTTACCCTTAATATTAAACCTTGAAACCTTTAAAATTTAAATTGCTAGGAAACACCAACCAAGCTTAGGATAACACTCGCGAATTTCCTTCAAGACCTGTCAAAATAGTTAACATTAATTACAAGTTGATAACAGCCTTCACCAAAATTTGAGATAACATAGAAAAGTATGACGGGAAGCTTTATAATCTTTTCGACATCAAGATAATGCATTTCCTAAATATCGACATGTGGATAGGGGTCACATCTTTTGGTTTTCATTTATTGTTCCCCGAAATCCTTACAAGTTACGCCAAAAAAAATTACTTAACCATTCTGATAAACGTTTCCACGTTTTGTGAAATCTATGATAATATAAAGGGATACTTTGAGTACGACGTCTATTTAACGTAATACTATATAAACTAGGCCACTACTATTCAACTACTATATAGACTAGTTAAGGCAGGCATTTACTAGTTTTTAACTTATTAGTCGTATTTTAAATTCAGGCTAACGATAAAGTCTTCAACATACAATTCGTTCTTCTTAGTAATGTAAAAGAAAGACTGCGGAATAATAGATATATAAACTAACGATACCCTTTTCGTCGGAACAACTGGCTTTGTAGAATAAAAACAATAAGCGATCGCGAAGATTCAAAGTTATGAAATTGTAAACCGGTAACGAAGTTGACTGAAAATAACCAACTTGACTTTAATACATCGTTAATGCATATGCTTGGTGTTAATATAGGCTTAAATTTCCGTTAAAAGGGCTAAGAAGTTATTTTTTCCATAATCGACAAGATTAATAAAGCCAGGGTTTAACGGTACTTGGAACAGTAAATACGGAGTAATTATATTGCTACCCTATATTAACCGAAAGTCTGATACAACTTATCCATTACGGTATAAATACAAATACCAATAGATAAAGACTTTGATTGACAAATTGAGAAACTGAAGTAAAAAATACGAAACTTGGACCACAGAATCAATATAATGTCAATCAATCTCTTAAAAGTCAAGTTGCTAATTTTTACAGACGGGTCTTTTGCAAATAACACCGACTAATCTTGATAAATCGGATTTTTAATAACCCTTATCAATGAAAATAGGCAAGAAGATTAGTTTAACATTATCGGCAACCTAATTCACTGGACCTCTGTGAAATGTAAAAGGATTACATGAAGCGTACTGGCTTCGGAGGTTAACAGCATAATAGCGGGCTTTAATATAGGTATGGTATTGTGAAAGACCTTTAATCACATTACTAGGCAGTTACGGATTACTCCTATCTCGGTAGTAATCTGTACCAACTTAAGAAGCCTTTTCGAATACCTATCAAAACTCGGAACCACTAGTGAAAAACATCTGATAATCGATGTAATGGCTCTCCGCGAAACCTAGGAAGGGATGGAAATGAAGAAGTTCTGATAGATCGATAGCAAAAATAATTCTACAAATTCCATAATGAAGGCTACGCTAAACAAAACCCTGGAAAAATTTATAGACAACAATAAAATAACCGTACATATTAAGGGATACGTAGATAAATCGCCCGGAAAGCCAAGATTACATAACAGCAGATAAGGATATGATGGTAGATTAGAAGACTGCTAGTGGATTCATGATGGCAACTTGTTAAAGTGTTACAGTTAAGGTGGAGAAAGAACTTTTTATGGGAGTTGATAAACTTAGACCTCGTAGCAACGGAGAAATTAAGGTCAAATGAGGTCAATTTATATTCAATTGGGTGCAATTCAGTATGGAAGTTAACTGGAATTAACAGGGGTTTGGCCAGTTAACGAGGATGTAATTTAGTGGTTACCAGAAAAGATGAATTAACCATACTGGAGTACGCGTACAAACTAAAAAGCCGCCAATGTTGGAATAATATTATATGTAGTGCAATAGGTTAACTTTACTTATAGTAAAGTTGACTGTACTGCAAGTCTATTGCTTTATGCGGACTTGCCGCATTGAGTATAAGTCGAGTGCAATACGCTGCACTTTACTTTGGGGTACAGACTAAGCAATTGGCCATACAAATTATAGTACAGACCGGCTAGCGATTTGCCAAACCTAGAACAATACATCCACCATCTAACCACGCAATACTACTGTTACTTCAACCAATCGAATCGACAACCTTGCAACGTCTAAGGCATACCAACACCTTTATATAAATCCTGTTTCATATAACATTTAAGGCTTTAAGAACTGACTTATGTGCGACGGGGTTTTAATGCATTATCATTCCATCTTTCATCAAATAATTTAAATTATCACAAATACCAAAAACTTATTTGTTAGCCGTAGGTTTTGAAGCTAGCTGATTTGAAAATAATTATTGTATAAAGAGAATGCACTATATTTCAATTTCGATTTCCTTTTAAAATTTTCAAAATAAGTTATTTGCCGTTCTATAGGAGTATTTTTCTTACAAGTTACGCCTATATTATGTTAACCTTATTCGGTTATTCTTTACATAGGTTAATCAAAATTTGAGAAAAGTTTTAATGATATGTTATTTTAATTGAAACATAAATGTATATTCAAATAGTAAGATGTTACACGAGCTATTACCATCTAACCTGTTATATTTTCGAGCACATATTCCCCAATGGCAAAGTTTAATTATAAACCATGAAATATTACGGAGATATACTTCGTTTAGACATATAAATTTCTCGAAACTACTTTATGAGGTAACTCACATCTTATTATAGTTTTTGCTGATTACAAATGTATCATTATGATTATCAAACCAATTTTTCTAACACTATTGTGAAAAACACGGAAAATAAGCGTTTTATCAATACAGAAATCTAACTAAACGTATATGACTTGGATATTGTATTTTTTTTCAATAGCATAATTTGGTTTTAAATGTATTTACGCGACTTTTCATACTAATCAATAAAATATTTAATCTTTGAATAAAGTGCCTATACTCGACTTGATTTCCAATAATTTTTTTATAGCACCTGATAAAGTTAATTTCACTTTATTCATTACGGAGGCTACATGATCTAAATGAAATTCCTTAAATTTTGGTTGATATACAAAAGAAATCAATTTGGCGAAATATTATAATTAACTTTATAAAGGTTAAAAGCCAAAGAATAAAGGTGGTTAATAGCTTTAAAACTATTTATGCTTTTTGTTTAGTGGACCGTCTACTTTGCAACAAAAATGAGATAAAATACGAATGGCTTAAAATTTCTAGCCATTTAATTCCATAATTGCTTTAGAATATTCATAATGAAAATTCTATTTTTGGCCATAACGAATTAAAATTTCCTTGAACACATTACATTTTCGTTTCAAAAAAAAATTATAATAGAGTACCATCGTCATTATTCTCGTTGTGCTTATTTTCGAAATAACAATCAAAAGCCAATTAGTTATCTTCAACTAATTCAGGCTCGTTGAAAGTATATATATATTTTATATTTAAACTTTATTACCGCTTTGCGAAGCTAATCTAAGCCGCCATATTATAGGCGTTATCCTGCTTTAAAAAGTTTAATACAATTATACATATCAATTGAAAGACGTCTAAATACACTCTTTTATTTACAGGTAATATTATAAATATAACTGTATACTAAGCTACCATTTCATATTTTCATTTAGTACTTTCAAATTAATTATATCCGAAAGTAATTATCTTGGACTGAAATGCAAAGTTTGTATCCTTATTTTGGCAAACTTTATGAAATAGCTTTGGTACAAAATAAAAAATAGCAATGTTATATTACCTCTAGAAATGGAAAAGCAGAAAAAATCCAGGTAATTGAATCTACCTTTCGATATTCTTCTAGCGAATATTCGTAACAATCATCAACTGAATATACACCTTCTTTTTAATAAAATATTAATAACTCCCATTTTCGAACTATTGACGTTAACCCTTACGAATTACTGTTTGATTTCAATTTACGCGTTCCGGTAAATTGCTTAAATACTATCTTAATGTAGATATTACTATATACCCTCATAGATAGTATACATAGGCCAAAGGTCGGTGCACTGTATTGCAGGGTGTACTCCTGCAGTGTGTACGATAACGTGTCACGCTGCAGGCTGCACTCTTGCAAGACGCAAAGTGCATCATGCATAGATCGGTCTGAAATACTATTCCAGGCCGACGGCAATACGTGGAGTGGTCTAGAAGAAGTATTCGAGAGTCATACGCTCTAGGCGAGGTGTAATGATCACACTAAATACCCGTGAGTGTATAGAAGGTGTCAGAGGGTTTATGTTATCAAGAAGGGAGCAGAGGTGCTGAGTGAACAATATCGCAACCGTGCAAGTAATGATCAAAAGCCGTGAGGCTATTCAGATGTGTAAACTGAATACTTGGATTGACAACTGAAGAACTATCTAATGAAGCTACCTAACGTGGTGATGACCATGTCCTTATATCTAGTTCCTTCAGTTGACGTGGTGGCGTGGGATATGTTGGATATGTAGCATATCCAACATATCTAGTCTCCGGTTCTCGGTATGCCGAGTGGGTCCCTAACAACCCTAACCCTGGGGGGTCTGTGGGACCAGATGCCTGCCGTCAGGCTGTATCCAACTGATTTCCTTCATTAGTGCTGTGGGCCACTGCTGGTGTGACCGGCAGCTGTTGAGTCATAACACGAGAGCTTATAAGCTCTTACCTGTAACGTACACCTCTGGATACTTTTTCTTAACTAAACATCTTAACTTAATTTACTACAATACCAATTATCTTTTCATAACTCTTTTACTTACTTTGTTTTACGTAAATGAGTACTTAAACCTTACTGACACTAATCAGTTGCCGATTTGGTCGACTATAAACAGCCCAGGAATAAAAGACAGATATACGTTAAATACTTATAGCGGGATGCTGTAGCGGTACCAACTGTCTATGCTTTAATACTACGCCTTTTAAAACCATACGGGTGTGGAATTATGCGTGAGCGCCGAGAAACCCGAAACGTTACAAGATTATAAAATCCGGAATAACTTTGAAAAAATCAGCCCTGTTCTATCAACGGCTAAATTATATTGGTGCTTTAAATGATTAACCCAAGTCCTTTTTCAAAGGCGTCCTATTATGTATCAGGCTACGTAAACCAAAACACTAAGATTCGAAACCCTTTACTAGGACATACCGGATACTAGGCTATGCAAGCTAAAACCACCAAGTTTTGAAACCGTTTACTAGGACCCACCTCATTTTCGACTTAGATAATATCGGTTACACACAAATAATCAACCTGATCACCTTAGCAATATCGGTTACACACCAAATAACTAACCGATCCCTCCACTAATTTCTACTACGGCACATTATTACGAACCGATCCATATACAGAATCATATACTACGCCTCCCTATATGCCTCACAATTTACCCTGCCCACATTCCCTTACTCTGCCTATATTTCACTTTATCTTACCTACTTTGCCACGCTTTCCCTATACATTTTAAGTTTAGTAATTATAAGTTTTTGAGCTTTACTAGCTATGCGGCTAATGTAACGTTACTAACACTAGTTAAATCTAACTTAAAACTCTTAACTAGTTTATAATTACGTTTTACTTACGTATCGTTTAAAATTCATTTACTTTAATAAGTTTTAAAAGTTTTATTCCAATCGCTTTAACTATTTCATCTCATTTTATATTTACCACGTTGTTCCAAACTTCGAATTACCTTGGATTATATACAAATTACCCTTGACGCATACAAAATAGCCCCACCAATTATAAATTGGGTGAAGGCTAGCTATTATATATATTACCTTTTGATATACAGATCATTTTGAAGAACTATCGTTAAATATTTAAACCTTAACCTTTAAGATAATAAAATCGAAGCTTTAGTAAAAAACTTAAATCCTTACATATTAAATACGTATATCACAAATATAATCTATAACTACTATAGTAACGACATTAGAGGACGCGAAATATTCGATAACTTTATAGAAAACTTTACAGACTAGACGTTAGATATGTGGCAAATGGTGGATGGAACAGTCGTAAAAGTCCTACGAAAACAATTACAAGGCAAAGGTATTAATACATCCGGTAAAAGCAACAACCGCATCGTAAAAGCTTTATCCGCAACGATTTAAATTATATATATATCCAAATAAACGAACCGAGAAATTATAAAAAGAGAATTTGTAAAAGGTTACTACCTATAAAAGCTAAAGGAATACCAAATAAAGTTTGTAAATTAAAACTATGAAAAACCACCACAAACTGGGATACGGCGTTCATTAAGATTAGATTCCCGACGAAAAACAGAAATAAAAAAAATAGCAAAAGAAAAAGGAGGCACTGCAACAATAATCTACAACTAGGGTCGAATTGGAAACCTCCCTGAACCATAACTCTAAACCTATATAAAAAAAAAACATACCCCGAACGCTGGAAATAGCCCGCTTAGCCATAATAAAATGGGCCAAAACAAAAATAACAACCCGCCCTAAAAAACAATAATCGGCTGGAACACGGAAAACCCCCCACTTAAAAGGTGATAAGTGGCGTAAAACGCTAATACGTACCGTACGAACCAATACCTTTCAATTACGACCCTTATCGCGATCTCCTATCACATCGCTTCCTAACGGATAGGAGTAACCCTACGAAGTTAACTAACTTTACCAAATTGTGAGGTAGGGATAACAATTACAACAGCGAGCCGTACTACGTATTAAATAACAAGATACACGTTATACTTAACACATGTAAAAGACAGGATATTAAGCTATTACAATTTCATGTTATCTTACCCGATATACTTTCTGGATAAGTCAAGGAGTAATACATATATCATTTTATATAAGTGGATACATTAGCTGAATATCAAAACCGCCTTAAATATAATTTTAACACCGGGATTAACTATGAGTTATACGATAAGGACTAGACTGGTACTACATGGAAATCTATAAAAAACGAACAGGAAAATGCTAATGAAAACCCCTAGTAAATCCTTACCACCCTATGAGTTAAGTTTCGAAAATATTGAGAGGCCTTTAGATCGAAATATAAAAGCGACAAACTATTTATTTAAATAGTAATAAAAGCCTGCCGTAAAAACCCGGATCTCGACCTTACACTTTTCAAACCGGAAAAGAACTTAAAGACCTTTTGTACAAGCCTTAAAATATCGTTAGAAACCTTCATATTCCGGTAAACAAGCTTCGAGTTAATATTCGCAGCTGATAAAACGAAAAACGAAACTTAAATCACCAAAATAAACCTTGCTAAAACAATTTACCATATTTTGGACCGAAGATTTAAGTTTTACCCAGGGCAAAAAGATAGCCTAAAGTACAAATACTGAAACGGAAGCCTCGGCAATTGAAACTAAGGTCGATTATTCGAGAATAAAAAAAATATACCGAAACCATAATAATACTTACGGAAAGATATACGGCGCCTTATAGGATTACAAAAACGGTATATCGTTTATAGTAAAGTCGGTTACTTGTTTACAAACCACCCTGCCTTCAAATAAATTCAAATTGAAGATAATTTGAGGCCGACTACATATCCAAGATAGGATAAAAGCCAATTTTATAATATATGTAACCGAATACAAAGTGACGGATAATAGACTTAACACCTACCCTTACGATAACATATATAAAAAAGACGACCCTGAGGACGATAATAATTATTTACCAACCTAAAACGACGAAACCGCCTACCGTATCTTTAACAGACTATAAGACGCCTCTTTTAGGTATATCGCCAGATGACATTATGCAAAAGAAGTATTCGACGCCTATATAACGTTACTATTTACGTTATCTAATAGGTACATGAATAGGTTTTAAGGTATTATGCCTAATATTGAAGTAACGGAAATTTTAACGACTGGAAAGCGTTAATCCGATGCGTTTACAGCGAAGTTTTCGAAGTTTTAATTAAACCGTACGGAAAACTACCAAAAGGTTTTATTTAGTAAAGGTAAGGCGTCTTCTCTCGAGATAATTTTTAAAAATACACGTTTCGGGCCGGTTCAATTTCATGTAATAGATATTAAAATACTATTTTTGATTTTACTAAATAATATAAATAAACTCAGTATCTCAATCTATAATACAAACAATTAACTTATCCGCGTCTCAAATATATATCTATACTGCTTCGGCTTAAATTCAGCCACTTATAGTTCTTTTTAAAAACACGTATAATCGAGGCCGTTTACTTAATACAACTGGAATTACTTATATTATACCGACGATTCGGATACCCGTATATAAAACGACTTTTACGTCTACTTTATGCCGTAGGCTATGCAGATATAGGAAAGAGCGTATTTAAAGCTATCGATTTTTTTTTCCATAAGTGCCAGCTATATTTATAAATATCATAACAGTTTAAATTCTTCTTTTAAAACTATATAAACTTTAACTACGAGGTAAACGTTAATATTACATATTTAAAAAGCAAACCAATCCTTTACGCCGTTAATATAATAACATCGTTTTAAATCGCCAAATTTATACGAAGCGTTTTCATTATAAACTATTAAGATGCTTTAAATAACTATTGGTTTAACGTCTACCTTGGGCCTTTAAATCAGATTACATACGACGTTAATACGGCCTTCGACTTTACCGAATGACATATTAAAGTCTGGATAGCCGGCAGCGAATATGGACAAATCTTAATAAAAGCCTTATAAGGTATTGGGAAATGTAAACGATATTACGTACCGTTAAAAAACGTATATAATATTATCCAAAACATAAAAGGGTATTAACTTAAATAAATCTATCCTATAAATAACAATTAACGCCGTTAACAATACTTCTAGCCTAAATAAATTTATACCTACGCTTTTCATTTTCGGTACTTACCCGAGGATCTATATAAACTTTACATTATTACTATCAATAGTACAAAGATCTAATACCATAAAAAAGTATAACAGTTTTACAATTACTAAGAACTAAAACCGACGTGGCTAAAGCGCTAGTTATAAGGAATAGCCCATATAACGTCGATATCTTGGATTTTCCATTACAATTTAAAGTTCTCATTTAAATAACGAGGGATAAATGGACTAGACCTTGGAAAAATAACGGGTTTTAGGGATATGATATTCTAGTTAATATATTAAACGGTACAAGTTTTCTTCGATGTATAATAATACGTAGGTAGAGGGGATAAGTTAAAAGAATTGGCCAGAAACCTTAGTACAAATAGAATCGCCTATATATTAACCTCCGAAACGACGAATCGAACCCGACTCCGAATCCAATTTCGGCTCCAAAACAAAATTTTGACCCGACTATATCAAACAACAACGGCAAATCTACGCCGACCCTACCAAAACCTCGCTGCTGAGGGTGACCTCTTGGCTCGAAAACGAAGAAACACCTTAGGAACTTTACCACGAACTCCTTCATTACGTAAAAAAAATTGATAAACCGTGAACTTAGCTTAAAACTTCGCTATAAAGGTATTATCACCACCTTAAGTACCTTATTCGAATAATTTATCTAAATAAAGATTTCAACTTTCATCGACTAAGGTGTTTTTCACCTTCAATAATTCGACCTTAATATTTACAGTACTTACAGGATTTTTCCAAGCCGCCTTATTTATAAGGTAAAACATAAAATTAGAAAGTTTTACGGAAAGACTCTCCTGATTGTCAAAGTTTATAACGACGAAGGTAAAAAAAAGATTGTAATCTATTTACTCACGTTATAATGAGTTAAGCTCCATCTGATTTTTACACTCATAACCACCTTTAACGAACCGTATAACCTGAATATCGAATCCTGGGACATAACACTGTCCTAAATATAATTTAACGAACGGCTAAAACGGCGTATTTATGTCAATATATTGAAAAACATTCAATAATACCATCTGCCTAATATAATCCTACGTATTTCAAAATCTCTTTACGCCTTATCTAAAACTGGTATATACTAGTAATACTTACTAAAACCACTATAATAAGCGACTCGTGATAACTAACTTTATATTGAACCCATACCTATCAATATCGATTACTCGTTCGAAAGAGTTTACACTTACAAAAAATGTAAATAAACGATAATTTAACCTTATTTAACACCTTTTTTTACGTATTTAAAGTGGGGAAACATTTAAAAGCCGATTTAAGGCGAAATCTAGAGTCTACCTATTAAAAGACAATATAATAGATTTTAATAATACTACGATTACACTATAAAACGGCATTTTGGGACTTACTTAAAAAGGATAGCTAAATAAGGTAGCTTTTATAGTCTTGGATAAGTAAAACTGGTCGACGAATTCAAATTCTAACGTATACGTGGAGCTTAGGTTACGTTTATAATACAAATAAAGGCGGCATTCGACCTTTCGGTCGTTGCGCAATGCCAAACCAACTTAATGAACGATATTTATAAGGCGTTTAATAAACTCTTTTTATGGCAAATGTATAATCCAAAGCGAGGGTTGCAATTTATACTGTTAGATATACGTATTATAAAGTTATTTGTTTTTATTAACGGTTTTTTTACCAATAATAACGATTAAAGCTTATAAATGAGCTTTTTCCTAATCCTCAGTAACGAATTACTGGTTCGAAACGGCTTTACGTTTCGTAAAAATATTGTTTATCAAAATTTTACTAAGTATAAAAATGTTACGAAAAGCGTTTTCACTTCTCAAATTTAAAATATAGTTAAATGTTTTGATTCGGGTATTACTATAACGACAATAATATAGATAATTATTTTTAACCTTAGTTTACGCCTTATCCCTTCAGTTACTTATTTTATTTTTGTTTACGGATACCTTGTTAAATGAGGTATTAAAAACGAAAAAAATAAATCATAGTTGACATTATGAATTTACGCGAGTTATATAAAAGCTAGGAGATCGAGTAAACGAAATAAATGAATGATTAATTAAACCTAATAAATGTAATAACAAAAGTAACATTAAAAGGCGCCTTAAAAATACTTATATCGATAAATAAGCTGTTTATTAAAGTTGTTAAAATAGTTTTACGACCCTAATAAGTCATTATACCGATTTTCGACATCTTGGATCGACTTATCGATGTTATTCACACCGATTTACATTTAACCCCTGCCTTATACGACTATTCTTACTAATTTTGGCATATTACCTCTTTTATTTTGTATTTTATACACCGATTTTTGTATATTACCTTTTTTGGTTTATATTCTATATTACGTTTATCATTTCAAATATTGGTTTGTAAAATCTATAAAGTTACTATATAACGTATTGTATAATGGCTGGATACGCCGGTCTGGTAAAAGGGTATTTATCTATTATTAAAGGTAAATGGCAACGCCGCCGCGTTATTTCCATTCTTCCTATCGCTCTCCACCTTTACTTTAACGCCACCGCCATTACCATTAACTAAATTATTAATGTTAGCGAAGATATGGCCTTACACCTTATTTGTTATGCCTTTAAGTAGTGATATAGGGGAAGAATTACCCTTTTTGTGGCGACGTACAATAACGTCATTGAACTCACCTACGTAGTATATACGAAGGCTTTATTTTTAAGCAGCAACGACGGTTACTGTTTTTCTAATCCGCCGATCAGCGCCTATTACTAATTAGCATCGGTTTATTTTGGTTACTTACGGCGATTTTTTTAATTCGCCCTAAATAAGTCTTTTTACCGAATAATATTTTTAGGATTCGGTTAGAATTTACTTAAGAGCCAGCGGACGCATAATACAACCTCGGCCTACGGCTTTAGGACTACCGGAATGGGAGCATACGAATTGCTAATTTGCTTATAGCGGTGGCAACGTGTTAAGCGACCCCCGCTTTCGTGGTAATCGCCAATAAACTTACCCGCGGCCGCGAACGCGACACATGATACGTAAGGCATATTTATTAGTAGCCTAAGGCTGCGGACCCGGGTACGCCACTCTAACGCTTAACGCGTTAAAGAGGCTTTATTGCGTACCCTGGCGATGCGAAGCTCGAAGCGACGAAAGAGTTTTTACGGGTAATGGGGTTTCTACCCGTGGGGAAAGGGTAAGGTTTATAAACTTAGGGATCCCTTACTCCTCCTTTTAGGAGCTGGGTAAGGGGGAAGGAAAGGGGGAGAAGGGGGGCGTAACGGAAGCGGAAAAAGCGGCGGTGTAAGAGACGATAGCGGCGGGGCTTGGAAGTGTGACGGCGTGTGGGGTGGCGGCGATAAAGGAGATTTCTCCCGACGAGAACAGACTACTGCTGTTATTGGTGGTGGTGGTGGATATAGAAATAGTTGTAGCAGCGGCGGCGGCGGCGGCGGCGGCAGCACGCTGCTGCTCGCGCGCTAGACATCACCTTGCAATATAGTTATTACGTGGTATTTACTCGGGGAAATAGATTAGTATATGTGTAAGCTAAGTAACCTACCCTTTAAAGCGGCTTGGTTTAATTTTATAGGACAAAAGTTAAGTTAGAATAGGGATTTGTATTAGTTGGAACTACGCGCCTTTGAAGAAAAAAAAAGGAAGTATTACTTGAAACGATGGCGATAAATTTTTTGATACTAACCTACTATGTGATTACGCAATTCCCCTACGCAATTACCCCTGAATGATTACCATTAAGTAGCTACCCCTGTCAAAAACAAAAAAAAACGCTATTACCAACCATATCGTCTCTATTTAGCTACATTAACCAGGGCCGACTTATAATCACCACTGCGGCTAAACTTTGCTAATCACAGTCGAACTTACCAATTTGGACCTTTTACGACTAATACGTTAACAATACTGTTAATAATGCAATTTTGATCTTTTACGACTGATATGTTAACAATAATATAATCACTATTACTAATTTAAACCTTTTACGACTGATACGTTAAAAATACTATCACTACTACTGAACTACACCTTTTACGATTAATACGACAATAATACTATTACTATTAAGCTATAGGTACGGAATATACAAGGAAGAAAAAAAAGATTATCTATATGAATTTTACTATATACCCTTACAAATAGTATACTTAAGCTAAAAGGTTGTACACTGTATTGTAAGGTATACTTCTACAGGGTATATGATAACGTGTCATGCTGTAGGCTGCACTCTTGCAAGACGCAAAGTGAATCATGCATAGATCGGTCTGGAATACTATTCCAGGCCGACGGCAATACGTGGAGGGGTCTAGAAGAAGTATTTTAGAGTCATACTCTCTGAGCGAGAGCTTATAAGCCCTCACCTATAACTTACACTTCTGGATACTTCTTCTTGACTGAATATCTTGACTTACTTTACTATAATACCAATCATCTTTTGATTACTCTTCTACTTACTTTGTTTCACATGAACAAGTACTTAGACCCTACCGACACTTAACCTGATCATAAGCGGAAATCCGTTTTATAAGGAAATATTTATGTAAAGATACATAACTTACTATAGATATTATAATTACCGAGGCTAAGCATCGCTATAACGAGAATTATTATTCAATGTAATTTAAGGTTATGAATCATATATGAATACGTATAAGAAAAGCTTACAAACCTTTTTATCGACAAGGAAAGTTAAAAGTGCCTAGGCTGGGTTCTGATATGGAGGTAAAGCGCGAAAGAAACTTGGTATCAACGCTTGATTTTCCAGTTAGCCCACGAGTTCATCTCACTTTCAACGTATAATATTTAACGCCTTACGATAAGTCTGAGAATAATTCATTTGATCACTTACCTTCACCACCTGGGCTAATCAGATATAAAGAGGCTTTTTGGGAGTTTTAATAGGAGGTCGAGAAAACTATAGACAAACGCCTTAACCATCGCTGTAGTATGGATTACCAGATTCATATATGGTTCGTTAGAAGGAATATTCACCAATGGATTATGAGTGGAAGGCTGAGGAAGATCTGGATTATTTTAAAAATGTTATTAAAGCGTACGAAGAGTTTGTGAGAAAGTTGTCTCATGATAAGGCCATCTCGTGAGAATAGTCTCGCGTTTCATATCTCGTGTCTCGCTTCTTACGCCTCACCCTTCTATCATGTATGTTATACAATGAGGAAATTTCTTTTCTTTTGGTCCTGTGAACTTGTTTTACACTCACATGGGGAGATATATACATGAGTCTACAAAGTAGGAAGGCATGTGCCCGTGCCTACACATACATACTCAGCTTTTGTTGAGTATTTGGTTCTAGCTAGTTTCTTCCCCTTCTATCGTCAGAATACTATAGTTTCAATATTATTTTTCCGCCCTACACGTGTATTAACATCCTTCACAATTATATCAGGAACAAAAATATCGCGATTACGATTTTTTTTTGTTAAACCTATGTTAGCTTCCTTTATAGTATTTGTCTACATTTGAAACTACCAACCGTGAAATTATTCCATAAATTTATGATAGGCGTAGGCACCGGTATTAATACGTCAAGAGTCCAATTTCAATATAAATCAACCAATATTATTGGTTAAGTTTTTATTAGTAATATGTTTGATATAATATCTATACTATAGTTTTTTGTCGTAATGTTTGTTAAAAATTGGCGCGAACTTCTATAAAGCTTCGCCAATAATATTTTCGGCCATCTCAACAATCTTATGTCGTGAAAAGAAATATTTAAATAGTCTAAGGTAAAAAATGACGTATAAAGGCAAGTCTTAGGTTATTCGTTGCCGGAGTTATTAATTAAAGCTAAAGAGATCGAAAGACTTCGTCGATTTTTGATTTTCGATTTACAGTAGAAATATTACCAATAAGAAAGTTTTAGCCATTTTTTCAAATTTGTTCAATTAAAGAACATCAGACTTTTTGGTAGTCAATCTCCAAACTTTTCTTCCGAAAACAGTTTAATATATATCTCTTAGTATTTTTCTAATGATAGTGATACCATCGCCGCTTTTTAGCGCCTATGAAAAGCAAACTAACTCGGAAGCTTTTCTTTTACTACTTGTAAACAATATATTCAATAGTAGGGCTCATTGTAATAATCTTTGCTCTACTCTAAAGTTGATGTAAAACGTAAATAGAAAAAAGCTTCTTCTTCTACCTAGATTATTTCTGAATAAAATAATTAACGTTAACCAGTGTTAATAGGAATTTATCTTTGTAACGTAGTTCATTTTTACCGTATTCGAAATAACTTGTATTGAATTAAAAGAGGTAATTTGTTAATTTTGAGTTTGGTAGACTGCTTGTTTGTTGAAATACTGATTCGTATAAAATAATGCATTCAACTTGCAGTCACCACAGTTAACTTAAATATACTATAATTGAATGATATCAATTTTTTTTAAAAACGGTGAGATGAGTAAAA
Source organism: Anisogramma anomala (assembly GCA_038502455.1). Taxonomy (NCBI): domain Eukaryota; kingdom Fungi; phylum Ascomycota; class Sordariomycetes; order Diaporthales; family Gnomoniaceae; genus Anisogramma; species Anisogramma anomala. The sequence continues at coordinate 20,746,657 of JASMMZ010000001.1, read as the reverse complement.
TTTTATTTTAGTCAATTTTAAACAATTTTCAATATAAAGTTTATTTAAAGGAATCAATTCAAAGTTATCGATTAAGGTGGTTAAATATTGTTTATAATCTTCGATGGACAAAAAGAAGAAGCCTTTGTTATAGAGCTGTTATGGAGCTTCTAATATGGTGTGACTTAGTTATATGATTTGTAACGTGATATAGGTATGCTTTAGAGCAGTATAGAAACATTGTGAAAAAGTGGTAATTTTTAAGGTTAAATCCATAGCAACTATTAGGGCAGGTATTCGCGTATGATGTTACCCCTAGTTTACCGGCGTTTACTATTAGCTATTGAATGTGGTGGTATAATACAAACGGCGTTGGCTTTTCTACCATTGAATAAGGAATGCTTTGGCGCATTATAAAAGGCGCTGGAGTTTTGACCATGAAATTAGAGATTCTTTGACGTATTGTGTAAGTAGTTGGTATTTATTCTATCCGTAGAGGCATTAGCGCCGCTTTTTATCTATAAACCACCCTTTCTATATTTACCTAACCTTCATTACCTTTTTCTTTTATAATAATAATTCACCGTTGATATATTTCTTTTTCATTACCAGTTTTTCATTGTCCTTTCCCATTTTCACCTCATTTTAGCATAAAAGCAATGAATGTCAAAACTACTGCTTCAGAAAACAAGAATATTTTCAACCTAAGCCCATCATTTTTAATTTTTCGACTTTTTCTAATACATAATTCATTTCCATATCTCGAGCTCAACGATGTCTCCATAAATAATGTTCACAAATAAATTGATTTGAAATTCGTTTATCGTATAGCACATGATCTTTATATGTTGAACTTAGATATTAATAGTGATCATATTTGAAATACATTATAACGGTAAATAATTTATTAAGAAGTTAGGAAAATATTAGGTTTCGATATCAATTTTATACCGTTAGTACGACCAGTTGAATGTCGAGTTACATATATAATTTTTTATGTTTGATTGCGGGTGTAAATGAGGTTGTTAGGTTTTTTTTTTTTTATAGTTTACCTCGCTTTTCAAATTTAAAACCGAAATAGAAGACCTCGTTCCTAAGTTATATTCTTTTCATACATCTTCCGTTAATCAATATGTAAATATATGTTATTGTTATTTATAAATCTAGAGGAATCTTTATGCGATATAATGAAAAATTGATATACATGGGAGTGATATTGCTATTTCTTTTACAATTACCCTGTGAGGTAATCGTTACGTTTGTTACGATGTATTGAGAGTCTATTCTATTTTAGTAAAGAAGGAAAAAATAATAAGTTTAATTTCCGACTGCTGCAGAGATCGCAGCAGTTGATGTATAAATAATAAGAACAAAAGGCAGGTGGGGAAAACCTACTCAACCGAGGTTTAACAAATGTCTAGATACAAAAAAAAAACATGACGTCTCCATCATGTCTCGTACTCTAACTCATGAAAACAGCTACTAGTTAGAATAGAAAATTATAAGAACCAACACTCGCGGAAATAAAGTCTCGAAAAAACAACTCAACCGCGATACCTATCATAACTATAATACTCAACCAATTAACCATTATCATATCCAGCTTTATTATTAAAGCTTCTTCTTTAACTATTTAATTGAATTTTCATAATATTCCAGGTTTATCAAGCTTACTGATTCGTAATCTTTAGTGGTCAATACCTTTCAAAGCACAAAATATTGAATATACTAGCTAAAATGGCTATTTTGATCTAACTGCTTATCTAATATTTTCTCTAATTCTATTTATCTATATCATGATTATATTTCACAAGCGCCCAAGAACAAAAAAATCGTCCAAAACCTTTATTGTCTGGAGAAAATATCATGTAAAAAATACTGATAGTGAAATTAATTATAGAATTTAGAGGAAAATGTAAATTAAATTCTAGTTTTTCTACTTCTTTTTCTACAATCAGTAGTTCTCAACAGGGTGATATTTAACTTGAATTGGCAATAAAACAGCTTATTTGTGTAACTAGGTTTCATTTGAACTCGATTACAAATTTTGCAATTATGCTATCGATCATTTTCATCATACCGCTTTATAGCTTTCGAAACCATAATATCGATTTTCAACTTCGTATCCCTTCTCAAATTGACTTTTACAAAGATTATATCAACTTATTAGAGAGATTCATTGACACAAAACAAGTTACCAAAGCTCGTAGTTGAAATCTGAAGAGAAACTCGTAGGGACTGACTTTTATAATCTGAAAGTACGTATTAATTTAGTTTCATTGAAATTCGAAAATACTATTAATCTTTAGCTATTACAAATTTTCCGCGATATAATATCTTAAAACAAATTCTACGAATCAATGCCTCATTTTGGATTTACCATCTATTGAAGCATAATATATCGTCATTTTTATTAGCTTAATCTATAACACATTACAAAAGCGCTTCTAACAGATTCATAAGAATTCTAAATTAGTATTTGAAGTGATTTATTGTGAATAAGTGTAGGGAAAAAATTTGAAATTATTTCCAAAAAAATAACCCATTTGGTAATATTGAATGTATCGTATTTTAAAAAGAGAAACGTTTTCTTAGAAGTCAAGTAAGTCAATATTATAATGACATTGAATTCGCTTCATTTAGGCATACTTACCGAAATTCCGGATGGATACAAAATATCAAATCTACAATGAAATATATTGAAATAATAAATATAGGTTTTTTAAAGCTTCAATTAGCTTTGATTTACCGATATCAATTTAATTTTAATTTTGTATTCTAATATGTTATTTGTAGACCCGGTTATAATCTTTATCATTTTACATTGAAATCATATATAAACGTTATTCAAGATTATTATTAGGAATTGACAACTAAATTAACGTTGTTTATGATGAATATTAACGAATAATTCCAGAATTAGCGTCGAAGATAACACCAAACATTTGTAATTAGCAAAATTTCTATTATATAGCAAACCGTATAGAAAACCGAAAGATTACCTAGGGTTTAAAGTCAAAACAGTGTTTTTGTTATCTTCAATATCATTTTCTAACGCATATGAAATATCCTATAAATACAATGAATATATTACCAGTACTATAAACAAAGCCTTAATCTATCTTGAACGTATATTTTAACTTAGTCTCTAGAAAAATGAAACTTATTACGTCAATCCATATAATCATCATCAAAGGTTTAGTAGAAAATCAGATTAGATTTTTGGTACCAATAATGTAACTCTCAAAGTCGGAAGTCTCGAGAAAATGTTTTGACAAGATTTAGGGTTTAAGGGGAACAAGTTCAAATTATAAAGTTGGAGATAAATAAAAGCCTTAATCAAGTTTTTATTTATGGAGTTGGTAAAAGCGATAAAATCAGGAGTTTAATATATTACTTACTTAGTTGATTTATAAAATATGTAATCACTGTATGGAAGAAGATATTATTAAAAAAAATTGATACAAAAACAACAACAAATCTGTATCAAGCAGAAAATCAAAAATTATCAACGTTAATGGTGCAATTATATATTGATGAAACATCGACTTCAAAATATAATGGACTTTATTCCGGTAAAAAGAATATGTTCACAATGAATTTGAAAATATTTTTTTTAATAGAAAAGAGATCACCACTATGAATCCGCGTTCGAAACTACCATTAATTTAAAATATAAAATGCCCATCCACGTTAGGATAATATAAATCCAAAGGCCTATATAAAATCTTTTGAAGTTTGTTAAGAGTATATTGATGTTTTGGTATAGGTTTAAATTTCATGAACACGTAAATATTAACGTTTTCCGCAGTTTTTCATATTTAAACCACGATCTTTTCGGTCTCCTACGCATGAGTTTATTTAAGTTCCCATATAACAGTCGAGAATTTAAAAACATATGCTAATTTTTACTGAAAATGCCATATAATGACAAATGTATTTAGAAGGCTATAGAGTAAAATGGGAATAATAATTTACGAAAGCCTTTAATACGTTTCTATTGGCAGCGAAATCGTAGCCGTCGATGTAAAAACCAAATAAATTTACCCTCAACAACCTGATCGTAATGATCACACTAAATACCCGTGAGTATCAGTAGTAGTCAGAGGAGTTTATGTTAGCAGGTTGGTTGCAGAGGTATGCGTAATACAATATCAACGACATGCCTTTCTCGTAGTGCTGATCAAAAGCTGTGAAGCTATTCTGGGGAGAATACTTAGATTGACAACTAAAGAGCTATCTCCTGAATCTAGGAAATGCCTAGAGAGTGTGTTCCTTATATATCTAGCTCTTCAGTCTGGGATCACTTGACTATGTTGCTAGGCAGCATAGGGGGTCTCTTGCCTATGCTGCCTATATTCTGATTCTTCTTAGGCGTAACCCTATCCCTGTGTGTTCCCCACCTGATGTGTTGAACACCTGGCTCTGAGTGGCTCAGCTGCCTGCCAGCCTGTTTCCTGACCCAATCGTTATCTAGGTCATAATACTGATGTACGAATTTTTCAGCTGGAAAAGATAATTTCATCCGCATTAATAATATAAATACGTATTTCAAATATTCAAGGTACTCGTCGAATATATCCCTGAAAATAACTATATTATCGATAAAAGCTTTATCAATATTATGAAAGAGCTTGTAAATACGATTTATATATCTTTATATATAAAAAGGTAAATTTTGAAAACATATAATTACCACTGTTCATCTTTTTAATGCTTAATGATAAACTATTTGAAATGAAATCGGTAACTTATATATATAAAAAACCGAAAAACTATAATTTACCAAAGTAAACCACTAAAATCCATCGCTTTTCATGCAACAATTCAATATTAAAATTTGAAAGCCGTAGAATATTACTATGCGAAACACTTAATTTATTGAATGGCTCAACTTATATTGCAAGTCATCCTTTTTCATTGCTTCAAACATAGCACTATATGAAAATATTTGTGGAACAAATAGGTAAATCTCGTTGGAATATTCCCCAATATACATTGTTTTCAAGTTCATCAAATCATTTATGAAAAAGTCGTTTATATGTTTTAAACTTATTATAAGGGTAATAATGAATTTTTACGTTTTAACAACTCTTTATAAACCGAACTGTCACTTTTTGTTCATTCAAAACCCTTTATAAACTAATATAATATTATATATCTGGAAACCAATGGCATACTTTCTAAAGTCATAAAGATTTACTCTTACGGAATTCATGAAGAGAAGTACCTTGAGTTGTTCAAAATATAGGCATATGATTTGAAGTTTTCATTCCAAAAGAATTAAAAAACATACAAAAAATATTGTTTTCTTAAAAAAGTAAACCTCTTCGAAAACACGCTGAATAATTTGAACTATTACATAAAGAACAGCATTTGACAGAAAAAGTAAACGTTTTTGTATAAATAAGTTCTTATTTAAAAGCTATAAGTCGCGATTGAGCGATGTAAATAAAGTAGGAATTCAAATTGAACTTGGTTTCCAAAGAAGGAGAACATACCTTAGCATAACAAAGTCCAAAAGTCGCAACGATTACCGTATAACTTCCCAAAACCGCTTTAATATGTTGGCATATTAATAAGAAAATAGTTGTAAACCTATTAACTCAAGTTAAAATTGATAAAAACTTTATTTAAATTGGCTTAAAAAGAATCAAAATCCTTGATTTTGGTTATAATCCCGAGTTTAACACGTCTGAAATCTTTTTAACATGTGGAGTTGAATTGTGTAACGAAATAATATAAAGAATAGTGGAATTCATAATTGCGTTCAAAGCGATCAAAACCTAAAAGATTACCATCAGCAAGCGACTTCTAGTAAAGTTAGCATATTCCACATAAACTTAAATCGTCCATCCTGGATGAACAGTTGTAAAAGCTCGAATTTTAACCTTTCGAATAGTCGATTGAAAAAAAATCTTGTAAGTAGTATACAGTACGTCAAATTTGCTATCTCAATAAAATCATATTTAACATTATAACAACGTCGACTTTACAAGGTTTAAACTGGTTATTCATGGAAGAGCACTTACTTTCAACGTATTGATAATCTATATTTTGATTACGTTACGAAAAAGCATAGAAAAACTATTAACTTTATATCAAAATATGAAAAAATGTCCTTTTAACTTTAGTAAATTACTAAAGCAGCGGTCTTATAACGACTACGACAGTTTGCGATCCTAAAAAGACACTTTCTACATAGGAAAAGCTCAAAAGTCATTTTTAAGGAAATGAGATTTAATAATTTTTTTACTTATTATAATATCTGAATATATTTTAATATTATCTTTTTTATTCAATATTCTTTCACGATCTCAAATAGAAATTTTCAAGTATTAGTAACCTTATCTGGTGATAACAGTAACATCGTTAACATTACAAGAAATCACGATATATTACTATTTAACACTGTGAACAATATTATTCCAAATAATCACATTTACCTTATGTAAACGATGACGTATTTCTTGCAAGTTCATTATATTATAATAGAGATAAGTGGTTCAATAAAGGAAGAGCTAATTTGAAAAATCTAACAACTTACGACAATAATGATTTTTTTCCATTCAACTTATATAAAAGAAAATAATCAGACTAGATAAGAAACTATTAATCCGCGTGATAAGGTTTGTTAGTTTATTAAATGAACGAAGTTAATTCTCAAGAAGTCTTCACGAAATTATAGGGTTTGTGTATCACCAACTTCTAAATTAACATTGCAATTAAAATCACGTCGGCGGCTACAACCCCTTCGGTGGTTTCGCAGGCAATCTCTATTGTCTTGATCTCGTAGCCAATCGTCTTAGTCTTGGGAACGATTATCTTGATCTTGCTTACAAACATGATTTTACTACACAGCCGATTTTTACAACTCCTATCTCCGTTTCGATCTTAATAACGATTGTTAATTTAAGCATACATTCAATTTTGAAAGTAGCGAGAAATGTTATGAGAATATCAAGTATTTTCGTTAGTAGGGCTTTGGACGTTGCAATGTTGTAGATTCGATTGATCGAAGTAACAGTAGTATTGCGTAGTTAAGAGGTAGATGTATTATTTTAGGTTTGATATACCGCTAGCCTATCTGAATAGTAATTTGTATAGCTAATTGTTTGGCTCATGCCTTAGTATGAGTGGGCGTATACTGTACTTAACTTATAGCTTATACAGTAGGCCTATAAACAATAAACTTAACTTGCTGTTGGTATAGTTAACTTTATTGTAAGTAAAGTTGACTTACTATATTGAAATTACCACTATTTTAACACTGACGGCTTTTTATTTTTTGCGCGCACGCTGATGTAGTTAACTAATCTTTTCTTGTAATCGATAAATTACATTCTCATTAACTGGTTGGACCTCGATTAATTCCAGTTCACTTCCATATTCAAATTATTTCTAGATAAACTTAAATTAACCCTATTTGCCTTTAATTACCCCACGTCTCCGAGTTCCAACTTTATTGGTTTTTATGAAAAGTTTTTCCTATACAGGCTTACTCCAACTTCTTAATTCAACTATAATAATTAAAGAAGTTGCTATTATTTATTCCCTAGTAGTTTTCCAGTTTTCCAGTATATATTGTTTGACCGTAACGTAACTTATCATTGTTAGGTAGCATGTTAATATAATCTTCGATTCCCATTGTTGGGTTATTATTGTTCGTAAATCTTTGAAGTATCTTATTGCGCGATTCTTTCATTATAGCGTGAATAGAGTTTTCTTTCCCATTAATCCACCAGAACTCCTCGATTTTCCTATCGTTATTAGCTTCGAAAAGTGTCATTACGTCAATTATTAGGCATTTTTCGCTAGTGGTTCCAAGCTTTGAAAGATATTTCAATAAGCTTTTCGAATTGGTACAAATTACTACTGGGATAGGGGGAATTGTTAGCTTCTTGGTAATAACGTTAAGGGTTTTTCACAATTCTATACCTATATTAAAGCCAGCTATTATACAATAAACCTTTAAAGCTAGCACTTTTCGTGTAATCCATTTATATTCAATATAGATCTAATAAATTGGGTTATCCATAATGTTAAGTTAGTCTATTTTTTTATTTCTGTTAACAAATTCCGTAAGGAAACCAATTTATAAAAATAGGTCCGTGTTATTGGTATACGAGTTATCAGTAAAAATCATTAACTTGGCCTTAGATAGCTTAATCAAGAATATATTAATCCTTCGGTCCGATTTTCGTATTTGTTATTTAAACTTTCATTCCACTGGGTAAAGTCTTTATCCATTGAATCTTATACTTATACCATAATGAATCAATCGTAGGAGGCTTTCAGTTAGCATAGAGTGGTGAAAGAACTGTTACTAGTACGTTATTTTAAATAATGTTAAGCTTTATCTACGTTAGTTTTATTGATTGTAGTAAAATTATCGCTTTAACCCTTTTAGCGGAAACTAAAACTAGTATTAATACTAAACATACAGATTAACGATTCGTTAAAGTCTAGTTAGTAATCATTTTCTAATATTGTAACCAGATTGTAATTCTAGAATTTCAACTTCCTAATCGCTTACTATTACAATACTATACAACTAGTCGTTCCAACGAAAGAAGTATCGCTATTTTACATTTTAACCAAACCCAAGTCCCTTTTTTGCGTTACTAATAGGAACAGGTTGTATATTATATACATTATACCTAGTTGTAACTTAAAGTGCGACTAATATATTAAAGTCCAATAGATACTTGTTTAAACTATTCTATATAGTAGATTCATTTATAGTACTATTGTCCCTGAATAGTAAGTGACACGTAACTCTTGTAGTAATTTTGGTAAAACGATCTGTTATACATCGCTTGCTAATTAGGTATATATTTACGTGATATTTCGGTTATTAAATTCGAATTTACTTTTAGGTTTAGCTATTCAATTTGTTATTAGGGTCATTACTAAATGTTAGTTGATTCTTTAAAATCGTTAGTAACTACATAGAGTTGAGATTTTGCTTTTATTACCATTTCTTTAAACAATTAAACATCATTTCTTATACGATCACCCCGTGATCATTCCTTTAACTTCATATATAATGTTCGTTTTCAAGATTGTGATATTTGGGTTTTAGAAGTTAAACTCGGTTTTAAATACAAATTACATAACTTTTCGAGTTAAAAGACCATTAATCTCGACTTTATTTCTTTCGTTTAAGGGTTTGCCAAATATTTTAATCGACTTTATAGCCGAAATTTTAATATTAAATTTTTGTGATCTTTTTTTTTACTTTCCCAAATAGGATTATAAATACGATCTGGTATATATTCTTTCTCTTTTGTATTCCTCACTATGAGGGTTTGTTTACGTTAGTGGCGTTTCATCCGGTTTTTGAGAACGGATGTAAAAGGATTATATAAACTCGGTTATTTAGCTTGCATATCTTCATATTTAATCGCCCTAATATAAGGTTTAATCCAAGTAGTATAAAATGTTATAGAGCCGTTAATAGTTTCAATAACTACTTTAAAGTTATAGATATTAAAAAATTTGTATATGCCCTTTTATTCACCTAGCTCCTGCTATACGATGACTTTACCTTTTAATGGTAAAATAAATACGTCGATTATAGTAAGGCCATTTCTAGTGTAAAAGGCGTCGTTGACTTGGAGTCGTATCGATTTCTTTCGCAGTTCTTTTAGTGCTTTACCGTAAGATATAACTCGGTTTGAGGCTCTTTCTAATAGCAGAGATTCCTTCGTTAGACGTAGATACGATATAAAGACTAATAATATTAGAATTAATCTGTTAAAGCCCACAATGTTATTTAGGCGCTTTAGTGCTATCTTAAGGTGTGCCCTTGGTTATTAAAGCTTTTAATCTCTGGAGTAAGGATATCATTCGCTCAGCAAAATAGTACATATACTCTTTTAACCTTTTTAATACTTAAGTGTACATTTATAAACACCGGTTTAAACTAAATCCCCATTAACTTAATATCTTTTCGAAATTCCACCGCCTTAATGTTAGTATTCAAATCATAGACGACGATGTTAGTTGGGCTTAAGTACGTGTTAATTTGAAATATCTTCAAAATTTTCTACGTATCATTTACTAATGAAGATTTTAAAAGCTGAGCTTCATGAAAAGAGTGTGCAGAATTAATAACGTGGAAAATAGGCTTCTTATGTAAGAAAAAAATATGAAAAAAAACTTCGTTATTCAAGTTTTTATCTTTTTTTAATATAAACTTAAATTTTGGGGGGGGGGGGCATGGATATATGTTTAGCAGTGGTAAAAAAGCTTTTCGGTTGATTTTAAAGCAAAGTATTCTATATCTTTATACTTTACAGATTTTAGAACTTTGTATAACCTGTTCATAGCTAGGTGGTTCAAGCGCCTGTGTAGGTAAGGTCTCTTCCAAATTCACGTGAACGCAAAAGAGTAGAATAATAATCAGAAAGATTGGTTATTGTAGTAAGTAAAAGATAGATAAGTTAAAAAGAAGCATCGAGAAAGTGCACGCCTCTGGCAAGAGCTTATAAGCTCCCACTCAGAGCATGCACTCTATAAAAGTGCATCCTGCAGCGTGACACGTTATCATGTACTCTGCAGGAGTGCACCTTGTAAACTAATGCACTGCCATGTGCCCTACAAGGTAATCCCTATATATACTAACTATAATGATATATAATAATATCTATAAAGGTAATTTTTTCTTCTTTCTTCATATATCCTAGATCCGTAATTTAGTAAAGACAGTAGTGTATAAAATTGGTTCAGGCAAAAATCCTTTCTTTTTCTTTTTGCAAATTAAGAGTTCTAGGGACTGAGGTTATATGACCTCCCCATTAGCATTGCTAAATAAAGCGGTGGCGGTAACACTCGCTTCAAATATATAATTAAAAGCGCTCGACGTGGGTAGGAACTTCAATATGCTTTCCAAGGCGCTTTATTTTCGTGGGGGCTATAATTGTAAGTGTGATTATGGGGGTGTTTCGGATGTTGTTTTCGGGGCTCGGTATAATTATTATTTTCGAGGTTTAGTGTGATTGTGGCTTTTGAGGTTCAGTGTAATTGTAGCATTGCTGGCTTTTTTCTTTTAGCTGTTTGCACCACAATAAAAAAGTTGACTTATATACTGTTTGCACTATTTATAAGTGTAGGATCTCTTCGAAAGCTGTTTTGAAAGTTTATTTCAGATAATTCCAAGCCAATTTTTCCGAATTTTGGTGGTTTTTTTAGCTTTCGTTGCCTTATACAATATAGGAAGCTCTTTAAGAAGTGCTCGGGTTCGTTCAGAGCGCTAAAGCGAGTTGACAGTTGACACAATGGAGCTTTCAGTAGTCAAAAGGAACTAACCTACTTTATGATTTCGTATTGAAGTGGTCCATTTTAAAGTCACTTCAGATTTTATAGTCTTGCTTCCCTTCGGGTTTTAAAGGCGCTCCCACGTAGTTTTACACTCACATATGGTTTTTGTTAGGCATAATGGTAAAGCACAAACAGTTGGGACCGCTACAGCATTCCGTTATAAGTATTCAACTACAGTTTGTCTCTTCTTTCTTTAGCTGTTTGTAGTTGAGCTAGTCAGCTACTGATCAGTATAGAAAATGTTTCAATACGTACTTGTAAAGGTAATAGTGAAAGAAGAGTAATTGTAAGAGATTGGTTATTCTAGTAAGTAAAAGATAGATAAGTTGAAAAGAAGCATCAAGAGAGTACACGCCTTAGGTGAGAGCTTATAAGCTCCCATCTAGAGCATGCACTCTATAAAACTGCATCCTGCAGCGTGGCACGTTGTCATGTACTCTACAGGAGTTCACCTTGCAAAGTGATGCACTGTCATGTTCCCTTCAAGGTAATCCCTACATATACTAACTATAGTGGTATATAATAATATCTATAGCCTGAGTAATTAACGTATTTTTAACTTCTTTATGTTCAATACTGTTAATTTTGGGCCTTAAAGATAAAATTACAAATAGCTTTACTTGGGGATGAAGAAAAACCTCTAGCCGATCTTCACTAGTTTATTGGCATTGATATTAACGTTAACGCCGAAACTTTTTAGGTTCTTCAAGTAAAAAAGGAAAGGAGTAAGGGGCATAAAGCTATGGAACGTGATTAATTTAATAATAATCCAGAATACTGTTATCCTTAGTAACTGTGGATATTACTATATACCCTTACGGATAGTATACATAGGCCAACTGGAAGTGCACGGTATTGCAAGGTGCCCTCCTTCAAGGTACACAATAACGTGTCTCGCTGTAGGCTGAACTCTTGAAAAACACAAAGTGCACCATGCACGGAGCGGTTTGGAATGGCTATTTCAGGCCGCACGGCAATATATAGAGCTGTCAGGATTGGGTATTTCAAAGCACATAGTAAAAGAGCTACTATTCGAATAGGAGGTTTATAACCTCCCATCCATGGCATATACTCTCTGAAATACTCATTTCTAAGAGATCCATATTGAATATAACTATACTAATCTAAAGATTACTTTTCTACATATATTTTTACGTAAATGAGCTTTTAAACATTACCGATACTAATTAGTAACAGATTCATGCGATTATAGATAACCTAGAGGGGAAAAAACGAATATAAGTTGAATACTTATATCGAGATGTTATAACGGTCACAAATTCATTACTTTAATACTACGTTTTTACAAAAATTATACGGGATATATATAAAGATTAGAAAAGCTAATTAACTTTAAGAAAAACCAACTTTAATACGATATTATCAACCTTTATTTGACGCTTTATTCATTGAAAGCCCCGTTACGATACCATTAACCCTTATTTGGCGCTTTAATGTACCCTGGCACTTCTTAAAAAGCGTTTCAGACCCCTTTGTTAAGACTTGTTTGATTTCAAATCGATAACCTATACCGTTTCAAAATATAGGAGCGGTTACGGATATGGTATCTAAACCGATCCCTTAAATTAAGAGCGGATACAAATATACTATCCAAACCGTTGTTTTACCAAAAGCGGCTACGTTTTACCAATCTGGATCGGTTACCTTACAAAATACCGGATTATGTACTACGCCTCCCTAAACCTATACTTCCTTTGCCAATGGTACTCGTACTTCCTTTGCCTTATTCGCTTTCCTACATTCGCCCTATATACTTTGAATTTGGTTTTTTTAAATTTCGAGTTTTTTATAACTGTTGAGCTAACGTAACATTATTAAGCGTTAATAAAACTAATTTGAGATGCTTAATTAATTTGCTGTTACGTTTTATTTACGCATTATTTGTAATTTATTTACATTAACCAACGATAGGAAGCGCTATTTCAACCGCTTTATTTATTTCAGTTGCTTCAGGTTTGCTAAATTATTTTGAATTTTAAACTACACTGAACCTTAAATTACTTTAAACCTTGATATCTAAAGGAACTCAAATCCAAGAACGGCGCGAAATTACCAATTTGCGCCACTCCAATATACCGAGTACATAGGAATCACTATCTCTAACCGCTTCAAAACACTTATAACTATAGCTCCAACACCAATAACTCTAGAAGAAGCTAAGGCTTACCTATACCTCCTAATCGAATATATAGGAATCAAAAAGGCAATGATATGCGAAATCGATTGTGGTGTTTAGGATAACACTATCGATTCGCTAGTTGAAAAACTGAACTTATATATGGTAAACACTTATATCTTTACCGTGAATTTTGGCTATTGGAAAAAGAAACCTTAATGACTCAATATACTAAATAACTTTTGTAAAAGATTTTCGAATTGGACGTTAGGTATGTAGTAAACAGTAAACCCCTTTATTATCAAATCCTTACGGATTTGACTAAAAAGTAAAGGTATTAATACCTTAGGAGGTAGGAATAACCGCCTTACAAAAGCTTTATTCGAAATAGTACAACTTGACAACTTGCTCGATTGGGAGGATAAAGATCTATATTAAACGGAATTTATAAAAGAATATTATTTAACGAAATACAAAAAATAGGTAGTAGAAGATATGCAGACAAAATAACGATTATTCGACTAAAAACGACTTGATATTATACACGTACCCCGAATCAGGAATATAGGCCTTTAAAAGGAGGGAAAACAGCTATAATTTTTATCTGCTATACAAATATAATACACCTTTATACTGGCATATACTGTAAAGTAAATTCAAATACTAAAACACCTTTCAAATACGATAAATTCCCCGCTGAACTAAAATAAAAGCGGCCGGAATATCAAAAACAACCTATTGAACTAGAATAGGAGCGACCGGAATATCGAGAATAACCCATTTTAAAAATTAACGAATGGCGTAAAACACCAATATATGCTCTACAAACCGATGCCCGTTGACTGCAACCCTTATAATAACCTTTCACCGTACCGATTTTCCTCTAATAAAAGCGATTTTATAAAGCTTACTAACTTTGTTAATCTACGGGATAAGGATAAAAACTATGACGGCGAATTATATGATATACTCGATAACAAAATACACGTTATACTTAATATATACAAGAAATTGAATATCAAACCGTTTTAGTTTTATATTTTTTTACTCGGCATCCTATTCGGGGAGACCAAATAATGGTATATATACCATTTTATATCAGTAGAGACATTTATAAAATGTTATAACCGCTTAAAATCTCATTTCGATACGGAAATTAATTATCAAATTTACGTTAAAGACTAAACTGGTACGATTAAGGAATCCGTGAAAACCCAATAAAAACCGTCAACAAAAACCCTTCGGAAATTTTCACGGCCTTATTAGTTAAGTTTAGAAAGTGTTAAGTAACCCATAAACCGAAATATAAAAGGGATAATTTATTTATCTAGATATTAATAAAAATTAGCCGCGAAAACCTAGATTTCGATTTTATATTTTTCAAGCTGAAAAATAACTCCAATATCTTTCGTACAAACCTCCAAATATCATTTAGAACTTTTATACGCCGCTAGGCGAGCCTTGAATCAGCATTTATAACCGATAAACCTAAAAACGAAGACTATATTACTAAAGTGAACCTCACCAAAACTATTTACCACGTTTTGGATCGAAAATTCAAAGTATACTCGAAGCAAAACAAGCGCCTGAAGTATAAGCACTAAGAAGGAAACCCTGATAATAAGGGGTAAAGGCCATCGTTTAAAAATGAACGAAATAGAATGCGATTATAACAGTACTTGTAAAAAGGTATACAAAGCACTACAAGTTTATAAAATCAATATATCTTATGTGGTAAAACCAGCTGTTAGTTTACTAATTATCACATTTACGAGTAAATTCGAATTAAGCGATAGTTTTAAGCCGAGTACGTATTTGAAGACCAGATCAAAGCTAATTTTACAATATACGTAACAAAATACGAAAGCGTAAATAATAGCTTAGATTCCTACCCTTACGAATACACATCCGGAAATAAAGACTTTATGGTTAACGAAACTTACTAAACAGCCTACGACGATAAAACAGCCTAACTTATCTTCGCAGAGATACAAAACACTTTATTCTTATTCATTGAAAGAATGGACTACACTAAAAGATCATTTAACGCCTATATAACATCGTAATTTACACTTTTAAATAGATATGGTAGCCGTTTGTGAGGAATTATATCTAATACTAGTATTGTTAAAATCTCGACGGCCAGAAAACGACAATTCGACACGTTTACGGCGAAGTTTCCAAAGTTTTAGTAAAACTAAATAGGAAAATATCGAAAGGTTTTATTTAATGAAGACAAAGAGTTATCATTTGGAACGGTTGTTATAAATACGCGATTCGGACCAGTTAAGTTTTATATAACGGATTTTAAAATACCATTCCTACTTTTATTAGTTAATATAAGAAAATTTGGAATTAAGGTCCGGAATATTACCAATTCATTTATCAACGCTTCAGATAGCGTATCCGTATCGCTTTAACTTAAATTCGGCTACCTATCGTTCTTTCCAAAATCACATACAATTAAATCTATTTATTTAACGTAACTGGAATTGCAAAACCTATACCGCCGATTCAGATACCCAGATATGAAACACCTTTTACGCCTTCTTTACGCCGTAGGCCACAAGAATGTAGAAAATGACGTAATGAAGGCTATCGAAAGGTTTTTTTTATAAATGATAACTACACTTATAAACCCTGCATTAATTGAAATTACGCCTTCAGGATAATGTGAAATTTAACTACGAGTTAATTATTAATATTATATATTTAAAAAGCCAACCGGTTCTTTACGCCATCAACGCGGCGGTATTATTTTTAACCGCTAAATTTACACAGGGCGTTTTCGTAATAAACTATTAAAACGCTTTAGTTAAATACTGGTTAAACATCTACCTTGGAACTTCACACTGGATTACATGAAACGTTAATACGGCTTTTAATTTCACTAAATAACGTACTAAGGTTAGGATAACTGGCAAAGAGTGTAAGCAAATTCTAATAAAAATTACATAGGGTATTAAAAATGTAAACGGTACAACAAACCGCTTAAAGATGTATATAATATTATTCAAGGAATTAAAGGGCAACAGTTTTAAGGAATTTATCCTTTAAAAAACGGATAATACCTTTAACAACACCTTTAGCCCAAATACACTTATCCCAACTCTCTTTATTTTTCATAACTACCCGAATATCTCCATTCATTTATACTATTACCAACTATGGTACAAGGGGTGAATACTATAGCAAAGTCTATAATATAATAAGACTCCTTACAAACTAAAAATAACGTATCTAAAACGTTAGCTACGAAGAATGGCTTATGTAAAACTATCGTTTTAAACCTACTATTACAATTTAAGGTCCTGGTTTGCAAACCTAAAGATGGATAAACAGGCTATTGAAATTTAATGAATTGAGAACCCATAAAATACCCGTGAACTTTCTAAACGATATAAGTTCTTTTCGAAAAATGATAGTATGGGAGTACAAGAGAAAAACCAAGACAAAAGACCAAAAACCGTAATCTAAGTCAAACCGTTAACAAGATACCCTCTAAAACGACGAATAAAAGCCGCTCCTAATTCTAAACTATCTCCCGAATCCCACATCTGGCCCGCTCCCGCTAAATGAAAACAGTCTGTTTACACTAACCTTACTAATACCTCGCCGCCGAAACCGCCCCTTTAACTCGAAAACCAAAAAAACTCCGAAACCTTTATCGAAAACTCCTTTATTACTGAAAATGAGATAGTCTACCACAAGCTGAACCTAAGGCTCCGCCACGACAGCATCATCATTACACTAGGTATATCGTTTAAACAATTGACTTAATTAAAAATTTATATCCTAATTAACCAAGGTGTATTTCGCTTTGAACGATTGAGCCTAATAATCTAGGAAGTCTACAGAACATTTCCCACTCGACTCGTCTACGAAGTTAAAGATAATACCAAATAACTTTATAAAAAGACCCGCCTGGTTATTAAAGGCTATAATAAAGATAGCAAAAAGAATATTATTACTTAATATCCTATATTACAACGGGCTAACTACCGCCTGATACTTATACTCATAACCTCTTTTAACGAACTTTACAACCGATATATCGAGCTTCGTAATATAGTAGAGGCATATACTCAATTTAAAAGCGGTTATAACTGTACATCTGTACCAATTTACTAAAAAATGCTAAAAAAAAACCACACACCTAAAATGATTTTACGTATTATAAAACCATTGTATAACTTAGCCGAAACGGATATTTACTTATAAAACACCTACCAAATATACTATGAAGAAAGACTCAAAATAACTAATTTAACCTTCGAACAGTATCTATTAGTATTAACAGCCCGCTTAGACGGCTTTGTACTAATATATATATAAACGGACGATACGTTAACGTTATATAACGCGGCGTTTTCCGTATTTAAAAAAAGAAAACTTTTAGAATCCGGCTTCAAAAGAAAACCTAGAACATACTTAACGGAAAACAGTATTATCGATTTCAATAGTGCCATCATCACTTTCCAGAACGGAGTTTTAAACCTTATACAAAAAGGGAAGTTGGATAAAGTTGCTTTTATAGTTTTAAATAGCGTAAAACGGGCCGATATATACAAATTCTAACGCTTATGTGGAATTTAGGTTGCTTTTGTAACATAAATAAAAACAACATTAAACCTTTCGGTCACCATACAGTACTAAACCGCCCCGTCAAACGATATATACAAAAAGTTTAACAAACACCTTTTATAGAAAATACATAATTCAAAACTAGGTTTACAATTTACACAGCTAGATATAAGTATTATAAAGCTATTTGGTTTCACTAAAAACTTCTTCACCAATAACTCCGACTATAATTTGTAAATAAACTTCGTTTTAATTGTTAGCAACCAAACATCAACCCGAAACAGCTTTACGTTTCATAAAAATATTATCCATTAAAGTTTTACTAAATACAAAAGGGTGAAGAAATACGTCTTAGCTTCCGAGATTTAGGATATAATCAAAATCTTCGATTAGGGTATCACTATAACGATAATGGTCCAGATAATATTTTCCAACCTTAGTTTACGACTTATCCTTCTCATAATATACATTAACCTTCTTTCGCTTTATAATTGCCTGGTTCAATTGGTTACTACAAACAAAAAACGTTCATTCATCTATATTATAGTTATACGCGAATTATATAAACGCCCTAAAATCTAGGAAACAAGGTAATCGATAGAAAATTCAACACAACAGACGCGATAACTGAGGTTATACCAAACGTAATATTAAAAATATTTGTATCGATAAGTAAACTATTACACCACTTTTTCCAATTTAAAGCCACCCATATTATACTATTCGCGACGTTTCCAGATTTTAACTTCATTTAATCTTACTATTTCGCACCTCTTCTAATATTTTTTCACTCTTCATTCTATGCGTTTCGACCTGAAGAGATTTCTCATTCTTTTCTTTATCTGTTTTGATTTGACCATTTCGCGTCGCTCCCAATATATTATCCTATTTTATCTTACTCATTTCAATATTATGAGGTAATTTACTATTTTCATTTCCCCTTCATTTCAATTTATAATATTATAATAATACTAATACATTTCCACTTCAAGTTACATTTATTACTTTTAAACGATTATTTGAAGGAAACAACAATGTTATGAAAGTAATCGGACGCGTTGTTTTGTCTAAAAGGTGCAGTTAATCACTACCAAAAGAAGAGGGAAAAGATAACACCATCGCATCCCCACTATTCTACTCGCCGCCCTCCCCCTTTATATTAACACTACTACTATTACCACCTTCAACGCCACCGGTGCCAACAATGATATAACACTACGACTTAAGTCTCATGCTCTTATGCAAAGGCGCAAAAGGGTCTTTACCCTTCTTACTGCAACACACGATCACGTCGTTAAAATCGCCTACCTAGTATATACGAAAGTCCCGTTTCTAAGAAACGATAACGATTGCCGACTCCATGGTCCACCGGTTAGCGCTAAATATTAATTAATCTCGGTTTATTTTAATTATTTACGACAGAAATAATGTTTCGAAACGCTTCGATTATGATATTTCTAATTGACGAAATTTTGAAAGTTTAATGAAAACTTATTTTAAAGTCAGCAGAAGTATAACACGGTCTTGGACTATGGTTTCAAAACTAAAAAAACTGGGTCGTATTCGTTACCAATCTTTTCGTAATGGTAATAGCGGACCGAACACCCCCTGTTTTCATAGTAATCGCTAATGAACTTACCCGCGGCTAGAAACGCAATATACGGTACGTAGGGCATATCCATCAACGGCTCGATGTTACGGACCCAGATACGCCACTTCAACGCTTTACGCGTTAAAAAGGCCTCATGGCGTACCCTAAATATACGAAACTTCAAGCGATAAAGCAGGTCCGCCTTTTACTTTTAATTTACGAGGTATTAAAAGTATAAATACGGGTGGATTCAGGTAATAAAAATTGCAAATGAACTTCATAAGGCTATGTTTAAAACTCTAGGGGGGCCTTACAGATAAGGAGGTCTTTATTTGTAAGGAAAAAATAAGGTTTATAACCTTAAGACCTCCCTGCTTCTCCCCCTAAAAGTTTAAGGGAAAAGGAAAGGGAAAGGGGGAAAAAGGCGGCGTGGCAGCGGCAGAGACAGGTAACTGCGTAACAGCGATAGCAGCGGGGGAAGATGAAGCTGGTAAAGGGGTAAAGGAATCAATGGCGAGTGATAATGCGACGGCGGCGGCGGGTAATAGCGTAGTGGTGGCGGCAGTAAAGGATAAGATAGAGAAAGGGAAGGCGGCAGCAAAACTTAATGGGACCGAAAGGTTAGTAACGGCGGGCGGCGTAACGGCGATGGACTAATGGCGGCCTGTTGAAGGCGAGCAGACAGTAGTGATAGCGGTGGCAGTGGCGGCGGCAGCTGCAGCGGTAGCAGTGCAGCAGCACTCTTGCGCCAGCCGGTGCCTAGCTATTTTATTTTTACGCGTTATCTATTAAAACAGAATGTTAATATATAGGCATTAGTTAAGTAACCTACCTATCGAGGCGGTTTATATTAATAATTAAGGATAAAATTTAGGTAGGTTAAAAATTAAAACTTATATTAGTTAATGGTATGAGCTATCAAAGTGAAAAAGAAAAAAAGATGTTGCTTAAGCGATAACGATACATCTTTTTATATTAAACGAAAAGTACGTAACGCCGTAATGACCCCTATGTAATTACCCTTACAACGCCTACGCAATTACACCCCTATCAAGACCAATAAAAGGCGCTATTAACAACTATATCGCTCCTTTTTAGTTACATTAACCAAGCCCGAACTACAATCATTACGGCGGCTAAAATTTACTAATTTCAATCGAATTATAATTACTACCGCGACAGAAACTATCAATTCGAACCTCTGCAATTGGTACCACAATCACATTGTTACTACAAAACCTATTGATTTGAACCTTTGTAATCACAACCACACTATTACTACAAAACCTACTAATTTAAACCTTGGCAACCACAACAACACTGTCACTACTAGACTACGGGTATACAGAAAAAAAGATTACCTGTATAGATATTACTATATACCCTTATAGATAGTACATATAAGTCAAGTGACAGTGTACTGTATTATAAAGTACCCCTCTATAGGGTTCACGATAACGTATCATGCTGCAGGTTGTAATTTTGCAAGATGCAAAGTGTACCATATATGGAGTGGTTTTGAATGGCTATTTCAAGCCGCACGGTAATGCATGGAGCAGTCTAGATTGTGTATTCCAAAACGCATGTCAAAAGGGTCACTACCTGGATGGGAGGCTTATAACCTCTCATCTATGGCGTGCACTCTCTGAAATACTCCTTCCTAAAAGATATATCTTTACTAAAACTATACTAATCTAACAATTACTCTTCTACATGCCTTTTTATACTAACAAGGTTTTAGAACTTACAGATAGTAACGATAATTACTTGCCTAAACTGAAACCAATTTTAGCTTTACTAACATTTTAAAGATTAATTTCAGTAACCACATTAATTTTACTTCGTAATATTACGTATTACAAATAGCCTTTTATTCAATATTTCATTATCCTTAAAAATGGTATAATACTCTAAAACATATAATCCATGTAATGATTGAGAAGACTAAAGGTATATAAGGGATAAAGGGTTTGGTTATGGTGAGGGTAAGGGTTTTCACCACTTAAAAGGTATAAAAATTCGTAGTCAACTAATTATTGAACCTTTTTAAAAGTTATATCTTTATATTACTTGATTTTTTTAGGGGGAGGGGGGGGTATCATCGCTATTAATAGCATTTTTACCCTCAAAGTCTACGTTATAGTCTAAGTATTATTACCTAAAAGTAATGAAATATTGGGTATGATATATCACCTATTTGTCATTCTACTTGGTAAAAGAATAATGAGTTGACTAATAGCCGTATTTGCTATAAATTTAAAATCTTTTATTATCGTTATGACGATAGTTTTCGCGGTTAATTGATCCGATTAAATCTCATTTTTGTTAGCGTGAACTTAGTTGTGTTCTTTAGTCCGAGGCTGATAAATTAGATCTTAAGCGTTAGGGGCGTTCGTAGCCGTACTTGCAATCAACGTAGTTGATTATAGCCAGGGATTTTTCATATATATCGCATAAGTTATTAACTAAGGGGTATATATCCAGTGAGTTTTATATAAGCGTTGTTACGGTGTTTAACGAAGAGTATAACTGGCTAAAAAAAGCCCTCGCAGGAGATATCTAAGAGTTCTAAAGGGTATTTAAATTTGCTAACGCCCGTAACGGCTATCCGTACCTGTTAACAAAGTGTGGCTTCACTAACGTAAGCGTTTTTTATTACCTAATAATATAACACTAGCTTGTTAAATATCGTATTTAGCATATTTATTAATATATCCTCCTTTTTTTCCCGTTATTATCGTAGTTTACCTCGTAGTGGCCTAATTTGTATAGTATTGTGTAAGGTGGACATCATGTTCTAAATAGCTTTCTATACTGTTATAAATCTCGCGAAAGGTAGTAATTCGAGTTATAAAGGTTATATAATAGTTTTTACGTGAGTTATAATAATTGAGGAGAGTAATTTGTGAAAATTCAAAGGGAAACCTCTATTTACTTGCCAATGTTTCAAAAGGGTATTGTTTTCGTTTTCGAAATTTTATAGAGCTTTCAATTATACGTTTTTACTTTATTTAGAATTTTAGTGAAACATGAGAGAAGTTTGTAATTAATGTTAGCTATTTTAACAAGTTTAAAGAGAAAGTCGCGATAGTTCTCACAATTTCTATTGGTATTTCCCTACAATTTAAGCCTTAGAGCCTCTAAGCTATAGTATCAAAGGTAATCACCAGTCTCTTAGTCCGAGGGGTAAAGTCCTTTAGTAGGGTTTATGGTAGGCTTTTGTATAAAAGCATTCGTACTATAAAAAGGTTCTTAAGGGGTTTGACGATTGAGGTTAAAAATTTAAGGAGCAATAAAAACTTGGCCGTAGGAGATGTTTCAAGGTACTTGATGGTTTTATTTGATTAATCGGTAAAAATCTTTAACGTCAATACTTTTTACCGCGTTGACAACTATTATTTAACGCCTTTTACCACCGCTGAACGCGTACTCTGCGCTATTACATATAGGTACTAGATTACCGAGTAAATTAACAAGTCTGTTATCATTAATATGTAAAAACGCTTAACTTAATAAGAGGTTAAAGAAAGGTTCCCTAAAACTTATATCGGGGCGTTAAAAGTTTTTAACACTGTTACATTTCCTTTGAGAGTTTTAAATTTTCGAAGTTTAAAGGATGTTTTTTTATTAAGCCAATTGAAAAAAAGTCTCGTCTAGTTGCAATAAGGTTTTTTTTCAAGGTAAATGCTACGGAGAGTAATTTCCTTCTTGAGCTTAGTATTGATTGTACGTTGAATTATATTTCACATATTCAAAGTTTAGTCATTAAAAATTACGGAAATCGTAAAGACGCGGGCGTTACAACCGTAATCTTAATCGAGAGAAACGTGGAAAAAATATTATCCAACGTCATTAGTTAAATAAACCTGAGTCGAAGTTTCATTAATATTCATATTTCAGAATTGTTTGTCGTAGTAGTTAGCGAAATAATTTCAAAGGCTTTTATTACTTTCGTATGTTTTTAACTCGGTATTATCTTAAAGTTTTGGCTTGTATAGCATTTGGTATACGAGAGATTCAAAGATTCAGGGTGTAGAGATTAAGTACTTTAACGTGAAGTTGCGTAGAAATTCAACAACTTGGTTTTTAATCGCGCAACTTAGCTTTTTGAATGCGACTTGACGATTTTTCATGTTTTGGATAAAAGAGGGATTTTAACGATTAAATTGACATAAGGAAAGAGAAAAAAGTGAAATAGTGATAAAGGTTTGATATGAAGGGTACGGTCGAAATTCGGTTATTATTATTAGTAGAAGATGAAGGTTAAAAGTTGCAAGCCATAGGATTCAGTCGTTTTTACAACAGTAATACCTGTAGTAATACTAACTTAATTGTTTGCTAACTTATCGTTTAAAACTTTTAGCGGTTAATCTTGACTTTCTTTAAAAAAAATCTTTGGTAAATATTTATTAATGTTTTTAATAACGATACCGTTGCTACCTTTAAGTTTCCATAAAAACCTACGTAGTCTAAAGGTCTTTTATACTTATTTCCGTATAAACCGACGTAATATTAGAGGCCTTTCGTAAAAATCTTTCCTTTACATTAGTCTTTTACAAAATGTAACCTGAAAGTTTTTTTTTCTCTACTTGGTTTATCTGTATTTAACCCCATAATTACTGATCAGTATTAATATAGCTTTAGACATTACAACGACGATTTGATTAGTCGAAGTAACAGTAGTATTGTGTGATCAAGTAATGGATATATTGTTTTAGGTTTAGAAAATCGTTAGCCGTTCTGCACAGTATTTCTTATGGCAAATTGTTTGGCCCATATCTTAGTGTATAGTGGGCGCATATTGTACTTGACTTGCAGCCAATATAGTAGGCTCACAAACAATACACTCAACTTGCAGTCAGTATAGTCAACTTTATTGTAAGTAAAGTTGACTTATTACACTAGAATTACTACTATTCTAATAATGTTTATATATTTTACAAGTAATTTTCATAAGGAAATCGTAACGGTTTTTAATACTACTTTAAAAAAGCGTTAGGTAGTAGAATCGAAATTTACGATTCGCCGTTTCTCATAGAGTGGTTTTACTTTCTTTAATCTTAGTTATATACATCAGAATTAATTATATACGGTCAAAAGATATACAATGTTACTAAATATTAAGGTTTATGAAGATTATATATTTGTTATAACGCCTTGCCAATCTTTTTTATAACGATCTAAGGTACTTATAACTTTAGCATACCTTATTTTTATTTAAATGTGTTTCTGCATCCTGTAATCGTCATTTAATTAATCTTGTAAACAAAAGGTATCATTTTGCTAATTAGTAGTAATACAGCCAGTATTGATTGCGAAGCTACTAATAAAAACCCCTTCAATATCGGGGAAATCTTATAAGTAGATTTTACGACGATTATAAAATGTTAGATGAAAATTCAATGAATAAATCGCGAAACTTTATAAAAAGGTCGAAAATATCTCGATAAACTAACTTTTAAACCTAGCATTTGGGTTCGTAAATAAGTCTAGCTATTGGAACAGCAGTCAATTACACTACATTCAAGTTAAATGTACTGATTGTAAGTTGATTGTACTGACTGTAAGTTGACTACGTTGTTTGTGGGTTGACTGTATTCACTGGAAATCAAGTACAGTACGTGCCTAATTAAGACTAGGGCACAGGCCAAGCAGCAGTTCATACAAATTAGCGCTCAGACTGGCTAGCGGTCTGCCAAACTTAAAAGTAACACATCACCACTTTCAATGCAATACCAGTTACTTTGACCAGAGATTCAAATTGACTAGATTGCAACGATAAATGCCTACAACAGTTTTGGTAAATATTATATATTTCCTCTATTTTATACAACTTTTATGATGGTTTGAAGAGATTTCTCGTTTTATTGCTGTTTTGAGGATGCGGATGGTGTGTAGTGCAACGTGCGCGTTTTTATCCATTATCACCAAAATAATTGGAGCCAACATAGGTCGTGTTTCAAACTACCAAATCCTGCACCGCTTGCTAACTTGAAGTATCCCGGATTGAAAAAAAAATACACTCAAGATTTTACTACTATTTTTGATTGGTACCTATTTTCAACATTTGTTCAATGCGTGTAAGTGGAAAGTATCTAGTTTGTATGGCAAAAGCGGGCAAAGGTGGGTGGCATACAGTAGGGCACAAGACCTCACAGGTGTTACTCCCGAAACAGCGCTTAACACTAATAGTAATAGGCGCCACCCACTCCCAATAGCCGAGCGCCGCATAGTGCCGTATCTCGTACATAACCTGAACCCTCATCCACATGCACTCCGCATCGTGGGCCGCCGGCACAGGATCGAATAGTGCTCACCTAAACTGATAGCCTCTCTCTTTCTTCACTATCTCTATCTAGCCTTCTTAGTTTCGCCAACACACTTCGTCAACCTCCCGGTTCATCGTGTCGCACGCTTGGGGCTGCACAGTCCCAGGCTACACTGAGGAGCCGTGTCTCTCGGAATCACCAAGCGAAGAGCCAGTCTTCGAGCCCCCTCCAATACAGTCGAACTTCGACTTCGGCCAACTCCCAACTGAGCTTCGTCCTCGCATCCTCCGCCACACACATCTCGGGCCTCCAGAAACAGCCGGCTACGTGGCCTTTTACGACACTTTGGTGATCCGCGACGGGAGACTGGACCCAGATTTCACCGCGATAGGTTACTCCCCAGAAAAGTGGCACGTCCCGTTTTCGTCCACCACAACGCCCCCCATCTCCCCCCCCCCCCCCCCCGCCTATCCCAGCTCAGGGCGGGCACTGAATGAATGTAATTACGTGCTAAGCCATGCCCACAGCGAACACGAGGCCCACCACACGTCCAGCGCCCCGCGATGCCGGTGCCGCATCCTCCCCATGGCGCTCTTCCTCGTCGACCGGCGCATGTACCGCGAGGCCGTCGAGGTCTTCTACGCGCACGCCTGCCTCAACTTCTACGGCGACAACCTGGGCCCCGCGGGCCCGACCGCCTCCGTGCTGCGCCGCCTGCAGTTCACCATGACGGTCGCCCAGTGTGACGGCTGGGCCGGCACCGGCGTGAGCGCCGCGCGCGCCAGCGACTACCCGGCACGCGCGGCTGCGCCTGGCCGCCGACATGTCCGCGTGCGGGTGGGCGCTGGTCGAGATCCCGGATCTGCTCATGTCGGAGGCGTGGGGCCGGCCCGGGTATCTGGGCGTGTTCCGGTTCGTGTATGACTTCTGCATGGGCGTGGTGAGCGAGCTGTGCCCGCTGGGCCGCAGCGGCCTCGGGGCGCTCGACTTGGACCTGTACCCGTTTACGGAGCTGAGGCTGTGGCTGCAGCGGGAGGTGATGGGGCACGGCAGCCTCGAGCAGCCCAGGGCGCGGCTGGGTCCAGGGACCGAAATCTCGACATGGCATGACGTGGATCAGAGACTGGAGGGGTCAAAATACAGCCCAGCTTCCTAGTGTTCCTGTTTTCACGTCAACGCAACAAGAAGGCATGCCGCACCTCCAGGCCGTGTCATGCTCTGTCCGACAGAAATTCATGCTGCATGTTTGCATGTGCATGCGTCGAAGCCCCAACACGGCGAGGGAGTCATGGAGCGTGGTTTCGAGATGGCTGCACCCGTCGATTGGTAGAGTCACCTTAGGGCCATGTGTGTGCACTACGCATCTGGATTCAATGTTCCACTGGCGGACACTCTCGACAGGAATCAAACAGCATGCCAACTCACCCACAGATTCGGAAAACTTCCTCGGTCAAGTCCCATCAAGACCCTTTCTTGGGCCTAAGACGATGCAGATTGTTTCCTCCGTGGAGCCCTTCTGCTGTAAGATCTGCTCAACCCCCTCTTTCATGACTCTGCATCCAGGCCGCACCCTCCACCTAGTAGCAGGTATCTTCCCGCAACCGGTGGACGGATCAACGGCACGTCCCTGCCGCATATCAGAGTGACAACATCTTTCGACCTTGTGATGGGAGCTGACATTGCTGAGTGTCACAAAGCCGACAACAGGTGGGGGCGATAAGACACAGGCTGCTGACATGGTAGCACAGTGGCTGCTTTCATCCCCCACCCCTCGGCTCCCTCGGCTGAGGATGGGTGAGGTGGTTGATGGTGCTTCCAGGCTCACTCTTGGTTGTCAAGACCATTTCACTGTTTCCCTTTGGACAATCCATCCGCATTTCGCAGCGTCGTGCTGGAGCACACGAGCGGCAACCCGACAATGACCTCGACGGCAACGCTGCCAGCGGACTGGTCTCCAACCGGGTCCGGCTGCTTGCAGACGAGCGACCTGTGGAGATGGTACTGGGACAATAGCGATGGAAGAACAGTCATCGGCGGTCCATCACAGGTCACGGCCTGCTTCCCGCCAACATGGAACCCGACAGCGAATTACGTGGGCTCCGGCTGTCCACCCCAGTACAGTTCGGCGTGCCAGGGCAGCGAGAGCAACCCAGCGACAACGTGCTGTCCGAAGCAGGGCCTCCTGGCCTGTGTTGCCAAGGCAGTCGTCAGCACGCCAGCGAAGCATGCGTCTTCGTTCCGCTGCGTGTCGGTCTTCGCAACCGCAGAGCCGGGCGTGGTCGTCACGAGGACAGATATGACGGCCTTCACGCTCGCGAGTGAGACGGGCATCACATCTGGCAGACATTTGTACGCACTGGGGATCGTGTACACGACGCAGGTGAGGACACCTAGGACCTAGGAGTCGTCAACATGGTGACAGGCGAATGGTTGCCGATGCTGATACATCATGTCCAGACGCTCGCATCCACGCCGGGCTCGTCGTCCACAGCAGTGCCGGCGTCCAGTCAGCCTAGCCAGAAAGGCGACCCCGGTACCGACTTGACCACGGGCGCAGTAGTTGGCATTGGGGTAGGCGCTGGTGTTGGGCTCGTTTTGCTTGCCATGCTTGGCTGGGTCTTGGTCGCAAGAAGAAAGCGCTCCAAGGCTTCCTCTTCATCTTCAACTTCCGGGCACGGGCACGGGCAGTTCAAGGCTAATAACGCCCCGGTGCAGGTGCAGGATGCCCCGGCAGTGTCCGAGATGGGAGACAGTGGGCCAGTGGAACTGGCCGCGTATCATTGATTGTTCATGTCGTATTTTGACTTTGACTTTGGAACTCAATTACAAGGTCACTAACTGTTGGTAGGTATTTCACGTAGCTACTATCATTGATCCGAATATTCGTCATGACAATGTATAAAGCGTTGGGTGAAGAAAGAATGATTTCTTTGAATTGTGGGAGCCGCTAGCCGATTCCCGCTCAATTTCTATGTGATAACGTTGGTATGTACCCATTGCAAAAGTAAGCATTTATTTTCGTTTCCGTTACGAACCTAGACAATTGGTTTTTGGCATACGTTCCTAATGATAACAAAGGGAAGACCATTAGTAAAATCAAGTATCTGCTGGAGTATTATATCTTATATAATGCATAATATGATTGATTATATTATACGTGTAATAGTGATAATATTAGTGATGTTCGAATGATAATTGACTGTAATTATTGGCACTTGAATTGAGGTAGGCCTATTCAATATAAGACACGGCCAAGCTTGGACCTATACAGATAAGGGTATAGGTTAGCTAGCAACCTACATAACTTAGAACTGATATATAACTTCTATCAACATAATACAAATAGTTACTTTAACTATAGTAACTTGAATCAATTGTTTTAATGATAATTAAAGACTGATTAACATTAATTGGTATTTAATAAAGTAAAGTATAAATAACTTAAATAAAAGAAAGAGATACACCATTTTTAAGCAATAGAGTTTAGCGTACGAAACGATTTTTGTTAGGTTTAAAACTTTAAATTACTTACGTTACCTCGCAGTTGCTTTGGAAAACAAGTTTCAATAAAAGGTTAAGAATATTGTCGTTAACTAATAAGAATATATATATTATATCTATCTTTTGAAAAAACAAATATTGTAAGAATATGTACTGAATATCACGGAAAATTGATGAAGAAATACATTTTGTATAAACTTGATAGAATCTTTGTTTGAAATGTTACGAATAATCGGTAACTCAAATAAATAAATGAATAGCGAATTTACAGCTAAATGCCTTTGATAATGCTTTTACTATACAATTTGAGGGTAAGTTTTCCGTAAGATTTTTTTCAAAACACTTACATTGTTTTATATACCTTTCTATGTTCGTAGTTTTCGTTTTGTTCTCTTTTTTAGGTTTTAATTTTTTTTAATTTTCTTTACACTATCAACATTTTATTAGTTCATTAACAATCGGCTCTTGAGGGCTATATTAACTAATTTGTTTGATTTGAGGCTTTTCAAAGTATGGATTTTTCTCAAACTTCTGGTTTTTTTTGTATGGCTTAATCTATATAGTACGGGAAGTGATAGGATCGTTAGCGGTTTTAACGACTATATTTGGGTAAGCTATATTGAATATCTTATAAGGTGTACCACATCTTCCTAGTTCTCGCTACGTAGAAACTTTACTTTAAAGAAGTGAAGATAAAATATATTTTATCGATAATTGATTTCTAGTATTAAGGGTATCATTGATTTGGCGGTGTGTTGATTTTTTTCTTCGGTTTTTCTAGGGTTTTGCTTTATATTATAACACGCTTTTTGAGTGTTTAGTGATGGTGTAGATTTCGTCATTATGTGTAGGTAGGCCTTAAATACTAGTAAAGTTGGTATATAGCCCTTAGGGCTAATAGTATTGTTAAAGCCTTTCATAGCCATTTAAAGCCGTGCTTTTTAATTTGTAAAACTCTAATTTTCCAGGGTAATATTATGACCCAAGAACATCGGAGGGTCAGAAAACAGGCCAGTATGGGGCTAAGTCACTAAGAACCTGATGTCCAACACATCAGGTGGGAATATCTCTTATATCAGCAACCTTAAGGTTAGGGTTACGCACTAAGGATCATTGAGGTCATGTTTCGATCCAACATGATCCAGCACTGAAGGCGTATGAAGGATTAAGGATATAAGGACACGGTCAGCACCACATAGATAGTATTTCCTTCATAGYTYTTCAGTTGTYWATCTAAGTATTCARTCTCAGTATATTCTGAATAGCCTCACGGCTTTTAATTATTTCCTGCACGGTTGCGATATTGTTCACTCAGCATCTCTGCTACCTTCTTGATAACATAAACCCTCTGACACCTTCTATATACTCATGGGTATTTAGTGTGATCATTACAGGTAAGCATATTGTAAACCTTTCGTAACAATATGTAAACCTTTTTAACTTTACTAATACCCTAATAGGCTTTAAGAAAAACCTGTTTATACTATTTTTCTATCGATTTGGTATTAGTTTGACATGTTTTTGTAGTAAAGTTAGTATCGGAATCGTGAATTAGTACGTTTGGTAGGTTTAAGTGTGTGTTAATCCACAAAATACTTAGTGTTTTCCATTTTTTGCGCTGTAATAGTTTGAAGGAATTTAGCGTTGTAAAACGATATAGCGGAGTTAATAACGTTAAGTACTGGTTTCTACTTGAGGTAAAATATCTTTACGAGAATATTGAAGTTAAAGTCTTGATTTTTTTTTCCAGCGTAAACAGAAACTTTAAAGAAGTTTGGAAGTTTATTTGATAATAATGACAGAGTCGTTTAATTACCTTCAATATTGGCAAGTTCGAATTCTCGTAACTAGCGGCTTTTAAGATTTTATATAGTTTATTAGTTGTCGGCAGGTTAAACTGGCGATATAGTCAAAGAAATCCTAACTTCGCCGGGCTAAATATCATTTCCTCTAGCTGTTGGAGGTAGAATGAGAGGTGTTCTTACTTGAGACTGAGTGGGAACCTCTTAATACCCTTTATCTTCACTAATTTATCAATTTGAACGTTAACGTTGACACCAAGGAATTTCATATCTTTAAGGTGAAGGAGGAAAGGGATAAGGGATTCCAATTTGTGGAATATAATAGGATAAACGACAATAGTAATATTTGTCGATCCCAGTAAAAAAAAACTCTTTTCTAGAGCTAAAACTAACTTTAGGCTTACCAGCATCTATATAGTTAAGTTTCGCAACGCAATATATTACGAATAGCTTCCTATTAAGTACTATGTTACCCCAGTGTCCGGATAATACCTTAAAAGACATGCTTCACATCAAATTCGAAAATGATAAATAGTTGTGTAGAGTTAGAGTTCTCATCGTTTTAACGGTAATAAGGTTCTCTACCTATTGTACGGTATAAAGAGGCTTGGTTAGCGAATTATTATGTTGCTTTTGGGCCGGTATTGGTATTTTCGTATTAACCGATGGTTTTAGGATTTTTTCCTCTTTTTTAACATTTTCAACTTTAAAGTTCTTGACGAGTTGAAAGTATTCCTAGTTGGAGGAGAAAAGGTATGGTATACAGTATGTCACCTGTTTTGATTTACGTTCGGCAGTAGTATGGCGTGTTAACCAGCTTCTTTCCTTACTGCAAATCTATTTTTTTTGGTGTTTGAAGTGAATTTGCCTAGTTGACTTGAATATTTTGACGAAAAGAAGTATTTTTTTCCGTACGTAGCTTGATGATCACATCTTTAGGTCTGAACCTTTCTTTTATCGCATTGACTGGGCCTACTATACTTAGGGTCGATGAAGTATGCGTAAGAGGTTACGGTTGGAAAAAAAGATCGCAAATAGCTAAAAAAAACCTTTACAAGTGGCGGTAGGGTATTGTAAAACGTATTAGAACTATTTATAGCCTATAACGGCTTGCTAAACCTGTTTTCAAACTTTGTTCTTACTAGTTTCTTTATTCTATATTACTTTTTTTTTTGTGATTTACTATCACCTGGCATTCCGCACTATAAATATTGTATATTATAACTCTCGCTAATGTAAAAAGTATATATGCCGGTGGGAAGGCTGGAAACTTGATTTTTTCTACCCTATAACAACTACCCTATTCGAAATTCCTGGTTCCAAATCATACCCTATAATCTGTTGAACGAACTATTATAAAGAAAAGACATTTATCCGACTAAAACCAATATATAAAGTTGAAACCACAATCCCATACACCTGTGGCTAATTTTCGGGCAATGTGTTGTATGTATATGTTAAATGTCATTAGGGTCTTATAATCAACCGTATTAGTCTTTACTGCGTGCCACAAACTTATTAAATACTACGAATCCATATTTTTCTAAGTTTTTTCACATGCTACGTAAAAAAGCGTAGGCACTATAAGGTGTATTAAGAAGAAATTAACTTAATATACTTAAAATAAAACAAAGCTTACCTAGTATTCGAAGCCTTGGCTCATAAAATGGAACCATAAAAGAAATAAAACTTTGGTCAGAAATCGAATCTCAAGCCAGCCTTCCAATTAAGGCTTAAAGTATCCTATAGTTTAGAGACTCGTAAGGGCATAAAAACTGTAGCTTTGACTGGACTATACTATGCGACTATTTCAGTCCTCTCTCGACGCCTATTTGTATCGACAATCTGACAGCGATCGAAAAGAGTGAAGAACCTGTAAAAAACTTATATCTTGGTTGAAATCCCGTGGTAATGAGCGTGATATACTTTATAGCTCGTACGGCGAGTCACCTTTTTGCAATAGGCCGCAAACCCAAAAAGTGAAAAAGAAAAACGTAAAATAAGGTGCACTACTGAGCGGGTGGTGTGCCGTGAAGATTATTTTTTGGATAGCCAAAGAAAGGTATCGAAAGTAAAGTCGAAGGCCCCGCTAAGCGAATAAGATACCGGTGTAGATGGTAATGGCTTGAAAATGAATAAATAAATGAATGAATAAAGCTGTCAAGTACGACCACTTATAATGAAGGTCTTTCTTTAAGACCTTAAAACGAAAAAGGAATTAAACTTTTATTGTAGTGAAAGCTTAAATCTGAAGGGCTATGTTAGTACAAGTAACGAGAGATGGAATCGTTGGTTGTAAGAGCTGTTCTCTGGATACACGGCTGCGCAAGTGGTGCGCTAAGCTGACGAAGATCTCCATAGCCAAAAAGGGGTCACCGGAAAATATTCAAGTGGTGAAAAAGCCGATGAGTGATATTGTGGCGGCACAGAATGCATATGAAGAGATGATGTTGAGAGCGACTGGACCTGAATTTTGTTTTTCGGAAGAAGGCACTGTTAGAGTTTACAGTGTAGGCCTCTTACCTTCCTTAACAAAGTATTCCATACCCTTATGCCAAGAAAGTTGATGTAAGGTCGAAGATGCCCTATTACTTGTTAGCAAAGTATTCATTTGTTAAGCATCTAGTTCAGGAGATTTATCTTATATTCAGACTTTTTTTATAATCTTGTATGCAAACTCACTTAATAATGTTCTAATTTTTATGGTATTGTGTAATATTGATATCTCATTCTATGTAACCTTTAAGATTGTCGTAAATCATTTGTAAAGAGAAGTAATTCGAAAAGTACCGAAGGTAGTGATCCTCGGCTTAATAGATAAAGATACTGGGAAATAACGAGTGAAACCTTGGTAGTTTGAACCTTATCTAGTGGCATATGTTAAAAAACGGGCGTAATTTGACGTCTAAGAGGTTGTACGGTTTACTGTTATACTTCTCACTTCCTCCACAGATTTTGATGAATATGGTAATTGTCGCGTAATCTATATTTACTACAGGGATATTTTGAGGGAGAAGAGTAATGTATTGGTCTTAAAGATTATTTGGATCATTCGACTGGTGTTAGAAAAGGTGTTAGTGGGTATGATGGGTAGGATAGTTAGCTTTAATTAAGTTTGAAGGGAAAAAGATAGTAGTTGTGTTTATAGTAGGCTCGCGCATAAAACCGTTTCTTTTTTAATTTGTTTGCTAGAACTGGACGTATCAAGGCGTTTAGGGGAAAGGGATTTCAGGGTTTTCGTTTACTTGATAATACTTCTTCTAATGTGAAAAGGTATCTTAAGGTTTTAGCCTAATTAACTGAAGGATTTGGGAGCTTAAGATGCGTAGGTTGATCCATTTTTCACAGCCAGTAATATTAGCCCGTTGATTTTAGGCGAAAGTGTTTAAAAAATATATTTTGGTTTAGGCGTGATCTTGGAAATGCGTTTAAAATCGTTAGAAGATATTATCGCTAGCGATTCTTTTGCCCTTGTCTTCCTATACTTATTAAAGGTTTTCATTAGTAGCTTATTTATACAGTATTTTGGCAAGGTTGCCTCTTTTTTTGTTGAGTTTCGATAGTACTACTACTTCTCGTTTGTGTATTTTACTCTTTGGCTTAAATTTTGCTGGTTTTTCTGTCTTTTTCCACATTTTTAGAATTTATTCTCTAATGAATTCGTTGTAGTTATATGTGGCTTTTCTGCCAGAGACCTAATTGTTGTAGTTAACATCTAGGTAGAGGCTTTTAACGTAGTTGGTCGGGTGCTCAAGGGTAGAGTTTTCGTCAGCGTGCGTAAATTAGAAATTGGTATCGGAGTATTTAACGCACTTGAGCCCAGGACTTTTAATCGCTTTTCTCTTAGCAGGGTTATTAACGATGTTATTTTTGGCGTTTTCAGAAGCTATTCAAACGATTAAGGTAATAGAGTAGTGTAGGGGAAAGGATTTGATATAGGAGGATATGTTAGAGGTTGCTTAACTTTAAAGTTGGTGTTTGTAATTGAAGGTTATGTCACAACCCAAGTATGATAGCGGGTCAGGAAGCAAGCCAGTGTGCAGCTGAGCCCGAAGTCCAACACATCAGGCGGGGAACACCTTTCCTTTGTTAGCGGAAATGACT